>OX438818.1:12024691-12624691 GCA_949316475.1 Hypomecis punctinalis
GTTCATATATACACGCGCGTGAGACGCACGGGAGGCCCCCCACACCTCACCTCCTAAAATCCTAGTTCGCGCGAAAATGCCTCACCTTAACAATTTCCGTATTTATCGAGGAAACCAGCTCAAACCCGCGGTTTTACACGTATGATATTAGTGACAATCTCCGAACTTTAAACCCTGTTTTCTATCGATCCCTCGCTCCATTGTTGAGTGAACGAGTTACAATAAACCTCAGACCAAATAAAAAATCAAGACAGAATGTTGAGAAACAAACATGTGAAGCCGGAAAAACTACGCCTCGTCGTGTACAGACACGATTACACACATATACACGTACAAGGAAACTACGCCTTGACTTGTCAGTCGAAATATGGTGACGCAACACTGACGTACTCACCACATCTATAAAAAACCAGCTTCACTCGACTGTTCAACGACGTTTTCTCTTAATTTTTTTATTTGCTCTGAGCAATAAACTAAGAAGTACACTTTCAGATTTATCTTATTAAAAAGGTTTGATTGAATTGCCTGAACTAGAGTAAGTGCCTTTATTACAACAAAATACAGCACTACGCAATCTATTATATAAAAGGCTTCCCTGAGTGACTGACTGACAGACAGCCTACAGCCCAAACCGCTAAAGATATAACGTTGAAATTTGGAATATAGGTACATTGTACTACGTAATGGAGCACTAAGGACGAAAATTTTGAACTTTCGACCTCTAAGGGGGTAAAACGGGCCCTTTTCGTTTGTATGTAACTTTTTATTCCCTGTTCCGATTCACTTGAAACTTCGTATACATGCTTTTCAAACAAAATAAAAGTTACGTTTTTTCCTGTTTTTCCGAATTTTCCTTATCTTAGGGGTTCAAATAAGGTCCCAAAGTTGGTGAAAAAAGCGTTTATTACATCCAACCAGCTGAACGGTTATAGTTGAAATCTGGCATGAAGAAAGCACACAGCAGGTTTCAATACAGGAACTAATAATATCCAGGAAAATCTGTAGGGTTCCTGAGGGATAGCCAATATTAATCAGTTTAGGCTACAGCCCAAACCGTCGATGATATGAACTTGAAATTTAGAATATACGTACATCGTACAACATCATGAAGCACAAAGGATGAAAATTTTGAAAAATCGACCTCTTACGGGGTAAAACGGGCCCTTTTCGTTTGCATGTAACTTTTTATTTCCTGTATCGATTGACATGAAACTTTGTAAAGATGCTTTTGATACTAAATAAATAATATGGTTCTTCCTGTTTTTCTGAATTTTCCATAAAAAACTTCCTTAGGGGTCAGATAAAGGAATAATAAAGTTGGTGAAAAAGCATCGATTACAGCCAAGGAGCTGAAAGGTTTCGAATGAAAACGGGTATGTAGAAAGCACACGACATGTTTTATTACTGGAACTATTACTATTCCGGAAAATCGTCAGGTTTCTTAGAGATAGCCAAAATTAATCAGTTATAATAATAATGTAAAGCTAAGTTAAATAAATTCTAACGAAATTTGGAACGAAAGTAGACAATAACACAAATTACCACTGGGTACTGCTATCCCGGAAAATTTGAGTGGGTCCTTCGGGATATCGATTTCTTAAAAAAACACTAAAAACTGTTTGAAAATCTCAATGAATTAAATTTTATGTTAAAATAGCTACCATTTTAACTAATAAATTACTAACTATTGACGTTCTGGGAAAAGTCCTGTATTCCTTGTGCGCTAGACCAATCGTAACCCTGAATAAGCGTAAAAAATAATCACAAAGTTTTTTTTTTAATAATATAGTGAAATATCTAGAATAGAATTAAGATAATGATTTATGCTTGTATGGGGCAAAATGGGTCCCTAATAGTTGACGTTTTTTTTATTTTGTGAGCCAATAATCTTAAGCTTAGGGTACATACGGGTCAATATATGTACTTTGCTATGGGATCAACCCTAAAAGGCGAATATTACCTACCTATTCCATGTTGTCGCGAGTCGATGAACTTTTTGTGTTGAACAGTTGATTTTATTTACGTGATTTCGGGGTTGGTAGCATAGTAAAAGTTAGTCAAATGATGAGTATAATAGCATCCTTGAACTGACTGACTGTCTAGATATACACGATGTGTTTCTCGAAAATAATAAAATATATTTTTTCATCTGCCTGGGGTCAGACAAAGTCTGAAAGTCCTACAAGTGTCTCGATCACTTTTAACTGGGTGAACGGTTTTGGGCGAGATTGTCACAATATCTCTTTCGGAAAAATGAGTTCAGAATAATCGAAATTAAACTTCTAATGACTGAATGAAACATGTCGAATAGATATACCGGCCTTAATTAATAGTGCACTACTGAACGTAGGCCTACCCGCGAAGGGTAATTAGGCCATCGGCCATATCCATCACGCCGGCCGAGCGCGGTTTGCGGAATCTATATACGACATTGATTTTTCTCTACGGATGTACATATACATGATGCCTCATTGTTTTCCATCAATAAAAAGCCAATAGTGTGAAATTTCTAACATTGGCACTCATACAATTATTATTAGTATTGAATGAATTACAAAAATTCAGCAATTTATTATTCAAAAATTCACGTACCTACGCCGTAATAAGCTTTAGATACAAGTACGAGTAAATTAAATACGCAAATACTAAGACAATGCTGTTTTCGACCAGTGTGTGTTACCATTGATGACTGATGGTACAGAAACGTGGTCTCTCACTATGGGCCTTATTAGTAAGCTCCAAGTAGCCCACCAACAAGCTATGGAGAGGGCTATGCACAGAGTCTCTCTGCGAGATCGAATCAGAAATGAGGAGATCTATTACCAAAGTTACCGACATAGCCCAACGGATTGGCAAGTTGAAATGGCAATGGGCAGGGCACATAGCGCGGAGGGCTGATGACCGATGGGGTCGAAAATTCTCGAATGCAAATCACGTACCGGCAAGCGCAGCGTAGGACGCCCACCCACAAGGTGGACGGATTACCTCATTAGGACCGTAAGATCACGCTGGATGCAAGCCTCTTCCAACCGGTCTTATCGGAGATCCTTTGGGGAGGCCTATGTCCAGCAGTAGACTTCTTATGGCTGATGGATGGAGACAATGCAGGCCAATCCGTGGGCTATTTTAGGCAAATACTTAGACAATTCAGGCTAAACTGTAGGCATTATCCTTGCAAGTAATATGACAATAGGCCCTGTTATGAAGGCTCCATCGTAAATTTTATAGCAACGTAAAAGCGTACTCTCTATTGAACCTTAAACACGAGCTATTATTATTTTAATTAAGTGCCAAGACAACGCAACAACGCAGGCCAGACCGTGGGCTATTATCATTGCAAGTAATACATCAACGCAGACTAACAGCAGGCAATCATAATTTTAAGGAAGTATTAAGACAACGCGGGCCAGACCGCGAACTATTAGATATTATTAAAAGCAAGCGTCAAAATAATGCGGGTTGAATCGCGGTCTATTATTTTAAGCAAGTAAGTAATAAAACAACGCGGGCCAAATGGCAGGCTGTTATAATTATTATTAGATAATATTATTTATAAGCAAGTACAAAGACAACGTAGGTGAAACCGCGAACTGTTTTCATTTTAAGCAAGTACCTATGTACTAAGACAACGCGGGCAAAGCCGTGGGTTTTAAGCTAGTAGTATATAGGGACATACTAAAACTTACTGAAAAAGGAAATTGAATCATCCACATACCCTTTAAGGTCTAAAGGTCATACAAATGCTCAGGCCGTTGGCAGCGTGCCCAGCATGCTGGCAGCACAACAACGTTGAATAGCAATGCTTATACGTCGAGCCAAATGGAGCTCGATGGAATCGAGCACACTGGTGTTAATTTGACTCGACTGATCTTGCCCGATAACTGTCTCCAAGGTCCTAAGTTATCGCGTAAACAGAACAATAGAAAAACCAACAAAACACTTTTTTGGAAGTTGGTTGAATTATCAAACTCGATATAATTTTATCAGCAGTAAAACCCACGACAGGCTCTAATAGACAACCATAAACAAAACGACACCTATATTGTCTGACGTCAGCATCTACTTACCTAGTGAAATATTCATGATAATGTATTCACATAAGGTCTAGACTCCACTGAAGAGGAGCGGAAATATGCGGGTATGGTGGACCATAGGGCACAGACTCTACCAAAGCGATGCGAAGATGTATTGAGGTGGATAGAGCGATTTAGTTCGTGAATCCATAGCGTATGTACCATATTTGCTTAGTTATAAACAAAACAATCGTGAGCATGTATTTACAGAGTATCTGAGGTTACAACGCAATCCATTTTGCTTGACTACCTCCTCGGTTTGACGGTTTCCAGCATCCCTATCATGGCAAAGGTATAAAACCATTTTATACACTTTTAGAGTCAGTTTTGAATGCCAATTCATACTTTGTTTCCACTCCCAGGAGATAAATTGGCGGAAAGACAAAATTATGTCCTTTTGCTATGCTAGGGGTGCTAGAAGTTTTACCAAAACTATCTTCTTTTGAAAAACCCCGGATTGAAACGAATTGGAGACGAGCGAAGATATGCGAAGCCAAGCAGAGGATTGTAGTTCCTGAGCGCACTGCATGTTATAACTTCTTAGCGAGAAACAAAACACAACCGGGAGAGGAGCGGCGCTACACGAAGCTGTAATAAATAACACATGGGCGTAGCTCTCTAGGTTTCAGATTGGGTCTGACTAACCCTTCACGTGGCTAGCAAGGGTGGAAGATTTGCGCGAGCGTAGCGAGCGCGACACTATTTCAATTTTTTTTCTGATTACTTTGACAATCTGATAGATTTCTGACAGTGAAAGTATTATTAAATATTTTGAGATTGTCTCCTATTACCCATTTCCCTCCCACCCTGACTTACGTCCGTCAGGCAACAATAAACAAAAGGACACCTACATTACCTCGTGACGTCAATATGTACTTACCTAGTAAACTATTCACGTAAGGTTTTCTGGCAATCTCTTTGGGGCCATAAGACTTACTCATCCAATTTCCAAGTCTTATTTTCCACATCAGCTGCGTCCATTTTGAAACGGGTAGTGGAACGCGTGGATTGCTAGCGATTTTATTCGAAATTCCCCAAAAACAACTTAGGTAAAGTGCGAGTCGGACTCGCGCACGATGGGTTCCGTACCGTATGGGAGGCCACCTTTATATATTTTACTTAAATTTCATTTAAATTTTTAAAGTGAATTTACCACTTAAATATTCTGTGAATATTTCAAGCATCTTCCTGTTACCGTTATTAATATCGAGCAATAAACGGCTAAAATTCAACTTTGTTGAATGGGAGCCTATTTTGTTCTGATTTTAGTATTTTAGTTATAGCGGCAACAGAAATACATCGTCTTAGAAAATTTCAACTTTCCAGCTATCACTGTTCATGAGATACAGCCTGGTGACAGACAGACAGACGTGTGGACAGCGAAGTCTTAGTGAAACGTCGCGTTTTTACCCTTTACGGGTAAGGAACTCTAATAATGCCACCATGGAAGATTACACGTTCATCAAGCTTGGACTTATTATCTATACTTATTGATGTTTTCAAATCCGCTTTCCTACAGAATTTTGTCGCCAAAAATTCCCCGATAACGTGAAAATTTCCCCCGTATTTGGGAATCCCACAAATCGGCAACGGGCGGCTCGCGGTCAGGGAATAAATAATAGTACATACCTACTGGACGCGGTTTCCTCGGTCAAGTAGAACAAACTTACACGGACAATTTTCGTGGGGAAGCACTAACGCATTTTCCAAACGGAATTGGCAAGAACCTGAAGAAGATCCTAGTTCCCGTATTTGGCCACTTATGTAAATGAATTGGTCGTGCTCTAGATATCTGTTTGCAGACTTCGCTCCATTGCGTTTTGCTTGAACGAATGAAATAGCTTGCCTTTTCTGTAAAATCACTTTTATACAGGGATTTTGAATATTATGCCAGTTATTGTAAAATAGACTTCATTCTTAACGCTTCGAAAAAGAAGTCTAGGAGATCTCAACAAATTTATATAATACTAGCGACCCGCCCTGGCTTCGCACAGCTGTATTATAATTTTTTTTTCTCAATAAACTTACTTTACTTTCTATTACAATATAATATGTACAAAACTTAATTGACTACTATAACTTAACCGTGACTTAAAACAAATATATTAATCTAACGCAATATTAGAACACATTTCAATCAAGACGAAGCTTGTGTTGCCTATTTTAAAAATATAAATCATTATTATTGTTTACAGCAAACAGGAACACATGCTTAATTAATACAGACCTACATAATTCGTTTATTTAGCTTAATAAAAACCAACATTTGAACCTATTTCTTGAATCAATCTATCTATTAAAAAAAACGCATCAAAATCCGTTGCGTAGTTTTAAAGATAAAGGCATACTTAGGAACAGACAGGAAAGTGACTTTGTTTTATACTATGTAGCGATAATATGTTTAGGCCCATTACCTTGTAAGTTTTAGATGATTTTTGTTCGCTTTGCTATACCCATTAGGACAGTTTTCATTAGGCAGTGTTAAACATTTTACACCTATTTTGCCTACATAGTTACATATTTTTGCTTGGTAGCTTACGATACTGAGCTAACTCTACTTATTGCTATCTGTACTGTACTGTACCAGCCTTTTTAGTAGTCCACTGCAGAACGTAGGCCTACCCACGAAGGGTGATTGGGCCATATCCACCACGCTGGCCCAGTGCGGGTTGGTGGATTCACATACGCCATCGAATTTCTTCTACGGACGTATGCAGGTTGCCTCACGATGTTTTCCTTCACCGAAAAGCCAGTGGTGTGAAATTCCGTACATAAATTCCAAAGAACTCATTGGTACGGGACCGGGGATTTGAACCCACCGGGGATTTGGATTTGTAAGGCGGGTGTCACTACCTCTTGACCACCACGGCATACATATATTGCTATCTATTTGAGGGAAAGTACTAAAACGATTTTGAAGGGCACTCTTTAAGCCCTATTTGGGAAAGTAAGTCTCAAATCGGCAATGGTCCTCTGAAGTCTAATTTTAGTGTATCGTTTTCTGTTCTGGCAAATATAATAGTCAAAGCAAAATATTTAAACTGCGATTATTTGCCTAAAAACTTAGCTTGATATTTGTCATTTTCTGGATCCCATCTTAGGGTGACTTTGTGTGGTAAAATACGAGTCGAGCCTCTTCCCAGGATGGGACATTTATACCTACTATAATTTGAGTATTATTAACTGTGCACCATTACATTAAATTCTGCGTACTGTGCCCTGCTCACTGCCATCTCGACTAGCTAACCTGCTGTGTTATTTCGGTAACTATGCTTCGTCTACGGATAAAAAACCTCATTTTTAAGGTTCCGTACCTCAAAAGGAAAAAACGGAACCCTTATAGGATCACTTTGTTGTCCGTCTGTCCGTCTGTGTGTATGTCAAGAATCTTTATCTCGGGAACGCGTAAAGATATCAAGTTGAAATTTAAACTATATACCTAAGTAAATCTATGAATTCTCGCAGTTGTGTAAAATAAAAGCTTCTCAGTTACCGTATAAAAAGTTAGAGCCGTTTATGTTGTAAAAAACGCATATTTTAACGCTCACAAAAATCAAAACCTACCGGGTACTTCCCGTTGACATAGAACTATGAAATTTGGCGAAGAGCATTGTCTCAGAGTACACATATAGGAATAAATCTGAAAACTGTATATTTTTATTTAAACCACATAAAAATAGGGCCTCAAAATTCACAAAATATGGGTTCAAAATATAAAGTGAGTAAATTTTCTACGTAATTTGGCGGGAAAAGATAGCGTTAGTGTTTGCTGAAAATTATTGATATCTACTCCCGATTTCGTCATTGACTTACTGATGATTTCAAAACCTACTTTCTGAAGTTTTAGAAATCCGACATTTGATCTGTAGGCTAGTATTGGTACACAAGCAACAGAAAAAATAAGACGTGGAACTTTCACCCCCTAACTGCTTAAACTAGGGGGTGAAAATGTGTGAGACTTCCGCATATTTTGATGATGATCTGAATTTTTTTATCGGGCCAAAGTGCCTTTATTAACTACAATAAAATACAATACTACTTTACATGCTAAAACTACATACACTACTACTATAAATTGATATAAACTAACAGCCAAGCCAATATTGACTATAGTCAAAGAAGATATAATAATACTACGTATAGAACGGCCACTCGTTACCCCCCACCCGTTTGAGTCTTCCTCACTTCCACCCCGCGTCAGGACACGATTTACTACTCTGCGCGCGGGCTGCACGCACAGGCCGCTGCAAATACCCGTGTAGCGTTCGTGCGTATGTGTAGTGTCTGTGAATAAATATAGTGTTGTGTGCGAAAGACAGCAGATTTTGTATGAAGAAACGCGGAGTGTCCGGGCTGTGCTATAGTGTAGAGTTTGTGAAGTTGGGGCGTGTAGAGTTAGAAGCTTGGCTCTACATGAGATCTAACAACTTATTAATAGTGCGAATTATATACAGAGTTATTGGTAATCAATTAGCATCCTTTTAGGGGCTTATTCTGTACATCAAACTATCAACTTTTATTCTACGACTTTTGTCATAACACAAAAAAAGCTGTTCCATAGAAAAATATCGTTCACCCGCGACAAAATGTATGGAACAGCTGTTTTTTTTTGAGTTTTGGCAAAAGTCACAGAACATAAGTTGTTAGATTTGATGTACAGAATAAGCTCCTAGAAGTATTCTAATTGATTAGGAATAACCCTGTATAAACCGGTCTTGGCAACATTTTACATGAAAATGTTTTTAGTGGAAATATTCAAAAAGTAAAAGACATCCTTTCAGAGGAGCAAGCCCACATACCTATTTAGTATTTAGGCACAAGTCATGTTACACCCAATTATACCGTTTTCTCCGTAATTTGGCGGGAAAAGGTCACGCTGGTGTTTGCTGAAAACATTCGTGGGAGGACTGTGGGATGGCCACAGAGAGTCTAAGGGCTCTTCAGAGTAAGTGTCTTACCGCACTAACAGTGGAGTTACGTGGTTGCCGCCAGTAAGCTATTGAATTTTTGCCGCTCCCCTAAGATCTATCGCTCTAGTACGAATTAGTAGTTGACTATTTGTGACTGATTCTACGTGATGAAATTGCCTGATATGATATGATAAAAGTGTCTTTATTAACTACAACAAAATACAATACTACTTTATATGCTACGAGTAAAATACCTACACTGTACTTTGTACTGTACCAGCCTTTTTAATAGTCCACTGCAGGATGTAGGTCTACCCACGAAGGGTGACTGGGCCATATCCACCACGCTGGCCCAGTGCGGGTTGGTGGATTCCCATACGCCATCGAATTTCTTCTACGGACGCATGCAGGTTGCCTCACGATGTTTTCCTTCACCGAAAAGCCAGTGGTGTGAAATTCCGTACATAAATTCCGGGAATTGATTGATACGGGACCGAGATTTGAACCCATTACCTTCAGTAAGTCGGGTGTTATTACAACTAGTCCATCACGGCTAATTATAATATTATTATATCTATATTATTAAACCTATTCATAATACTATTACAATAATAATTAACGGCTTTTCGGTGAAGGAAAACATCGTGAGGCAACCTGCATGTGCCCTTGGAAGAAATTCGATGGCGTATGTGAATCCACCAACTCGCACTGGGCCAGCGTGGTGAATATGGCCCAATCTCTCTTCGTGGGTAGGCCTACATCCTGCAATAGACTATTAATAAAGCTGGTATAATGCAGTATTATGAATAACTAGTTTTTACCCGCGGCTTCGCCCGCATACGCAATATATAATTATAATTTATAGCCTATGTGTTATTCTGATATATAAGCTATATTATTGCAAAGTTTTATCTCAATCCATTCAGTAGTTTTTGCGTGAAAGAGTAACAAACATCCATACATCCATCCATCCTAACAAACTTTCGCGTTTATAATATTAGTAGGATAGCGTAAGACTTACCTAAATCAAATACGTAATTAAAGTTTCAAACCTAAATTATTTAAATACACGTTTAATATTCACTAAATACAATACGATGTAAACCCGTCGGCTTTCCATTCCCTTAACCAATTTTCGACGATAAATTACTGTGAATGTTGGGATTACGAGCTATAACACCCCGGTTTTGGTTACACTGGCTTTATAAGGGCAAAGTCACACTGACCGTGGGCTAAGACGATGGGGTAGTTGTCCAGTATTGAATTAATTAAAAGTATTAAGATCTGAATTCTGCAATTAATTATGATTTGTAAACTAAAAAAATAACTAAAATTGGCTAATTCATAAGCTTGTAAAGATTTTGGTAGGGATTAAGAGGGGATGCTATGTTCCTTTCCCACAAAGCATAACATAGAATTAGGAATGTATGACACTTACGGGCTGTGACGTCATATTCTGCTATAGTGTGGTCTTTGTCTAGCAAGAAAATGAATTACGAATGTATGACACTTACGGGCTGTGACGTTATATTCTGCCATAGTGTAGTCCATCTTTATCTAGCAAGAAAATAATATACTTGTTGTACCACTTTATTTCTACATTGATTTTCTTTTAATTGGCTCTGTTTATGGTTTTGCGTGTTCCTTGTCGCTACCCCAGACACAGGATTTCTCGAATCCTGGGTTGGCAACAAACTGCTAGGACCAACTTAGCCCTTAATTCTCCGGCACAAAGATTATGTCGTACCTATAATGATTTTAATGCTACTTTGGATGACCTCGATGATATCTTTAATGATTCTCTCACCGTTTTCAAAAATAAGATACTTAAGTCTCAACTTGAGACGTTTAATGTTTGATTTTCAATAACATAACTTTTTTTTTGTATTTCTTATTTGTGATAATAGTTTGTAACAACTAAATATGTCTAACCACTAAGTAGTTTTTTTAAAAAATGCTGTATATACCTATTAAAGGTGATCATATCAGATCTTTGTATACCTACCAATGTAATAGTTTAAGATTGTATTCAATATGTTCACTGTTGGTGTATCTATTTAAATAAATAAATAAGCTGTTACAAGAGAACATAAAAAAAGTCAACTAGCCTATTGTGTATGTTAGGCACCAACTTGTCCATACATAATTATTCTGAGTGCTTCCACTCTGCCCCACCAAAGCGCCCCACTGGTGGGGCAGATTCCAATGGCAACCGACCTCAACCGCGTACAGAATTCATGAATAGAAATCACGGATCGATGTGGCATTTTTCACATTATTGTTGATTTATCAAAAATGGATCAGCCGATTTTATAAAATTAATAAATTTTCTGGATTTCTACGGAACCCTCGATGTGCGAGCCTGACTAGCACTTGTCCGGTTTTTGTAATAAATATAATTATTTTATATCATAATAGAAACTAGAAAGGAACTCTAGTAGGTAAAGAGTAAGTAGATGAAATTAAAATACTGAAGGCGGGCAGCCCTAGCACGTGATACGTTTCTCGTGGCCGCTTGGGGCTGTAGGTATATATTTCAAGGACAGGGTTGCGTCTCAATACTGTATAAATTCCATTACCGAGTCTTTAGCGCGCTGTAGGTTGATAAATTGCAAAAGGTTGGAAACCCCTGGTTCATCGGAAACACGAGATAGGCCAAAGTAGGCCGCCCCTAATCAATACCTTGTCAATCATGTCGCCCAAGTTTATTGCTAGCGAACATCAAACTAATATGAAACAATTTCCTCCCACCAGCTTGTACCTACTTAGAAATGAAACTTTATTGACGATGAAAAATCACTATACTCTATAAAATTTAACTAGATCTCTGCGACAGTTACATATTGACATATTTAGAGTTGGGACAGTGGTGGAAAAAATCGATTATCAAACAATGTTGTAATGAAATCGAATGAGTAGTTGAAGGTGAGAAATTGGATTTTATTTACTTACTATTATTTAAGATCAAGTACCTATACACATGTAAATAATGTTATGATATTAATTAAATACTCATAATAATGTAACGATAGTATTTATCGACGTTTTTCACTATTATCAGACAGACAGACAGACAAAACTCTTTATTTACAACCACAATTTGAAAAATAAACACTATTCACATATATACGACAAAAAATATGATTATAAAGTGGCGGCCTTATCACCCATGGCGATTGCTATTAAGAGTATATTATATTATCGATGCTAATGTAACATGTAATTGGGTTAAATTTAATTACACATGTAAAAAATGTCATGATATTAAAATATACAATAAAATAATTATAAATTAAGTTTTATTTAAAATTTCGTCAGTATAAACTATCGATATTTTAAATAAAACTCTATCAAAAACTCTGTGGTCACGATCATTCGTCGCCCATCACTAATCGGTATGCCCATAAAGTATGACATTGACAGGTACTGTCTGTACTATTAAGAAATTCAGGACTTCATAGCCGTGATTTTTCTGACAGCTGTCGCAGAGATCAAGTTAAATTTTATAGAGTATAAAGCCCAATTTGTACTATACTCCATAAAAGATAGCTTGATCTCTGCGACAGTGACATTGACATAGAAGATTGACATTTTTAGTGTTGAATCCGTACGTAAATTCCAAAGAACTTATTGGTACGGGACCGGGATTTGACTTTGACTTTATTTTGGCGTAAACTCTACCAAAGCGGTGCGTTGTAGTTCGCGAGTCTGTTTTATAAATCGATCGTCTTACCACAAAAGTTTTACAAACGCCTTAGGCAATGTTTAATAGTAAAAATTACGCGGTTAAACAGTGTTTAATAGTGGCGAATATTAATTTAGCGAGAACCCAACTCTAAGTAAAAAGTAAGTTCGTATAGGCCGGGTGGCTAGCCCTGGTGTCAGAGTTTTTAGACCGCCTGAAGGCCTCTGACATGGCTAAACGGTTAAAACAACCGGGACCTACAATTTAACGTGTCATCCGAGCCACGGTAGCGCTCAGTTGGAAAATGCCACCCGCGGTCACCCATCCAAATACTGACCGTGCGGAACGTTGCTTAATTTCGGTGATCGCTGACAATCACCTAGTCAAACTACGCTACGAGCGCTACAAACCCAACTCTGTCAAGGGCGAAGCTGAGCTTGGTGGAAAAAACTGTGTTTTATTTTTTAGCTATGCAAATATGACATTATATATGTATATAGACATAAAAGCCGTGGTGGTCTAGAGGTAGTGACACTCGCCTTACAATCGTGAGGTCGTGGGTTCAAATCCCGGGTCCCGTACCAATAAGTTCTTTGGAATTTATGTACGGAATTTCACACCACTGGCTTTTCGGTGAAGGAAAACATCGTGAGGCAAACTGCATAGAAGAAATTCGATGGCGTATGTGAATCCACCAAACCGCACTGGGCCAGCGTGGTGGATATGGCCCAATCACCCTTCGTGGGTAGGCCTACGTCCTGCAGTGGACTATTAAAAAGGCTGATACAGTACAGTATGACACTTGAATATGAATATGACATTTGGGCAAATCAGCAAAATTTTTGCGATTTTGCAGTTGGTTCCAAAGTAAAAGTTGTTTATAAAGAAAAATCTTAATATATATAAATCTCGTGTCACAATGTTTGTCCTCAATGGACTCCTAAACCACTTAACCGATTATAATAAAATTCGCACACCATGTGCAGTTCGATCCAACTTGAGAGATAGGATAGTTTAAATCTCAAATTATACTCGCAATTTTAATTTATTTAGCCACAGCAACGCGTGGCCGGGTCAGCTAGTAAATTATATATTCGCCATTAAAATTCCCTGTTTACGATTTGTAAAGCAATACTGTATTTTAATAACAGGCAAACCCCGTACTGACCCCACATGATATAGGACCCTAAATACCCAATTTTGTTCATCATTATCATCATCATCTTTTTTAGCTGTAAGACGTCCATTGCCGGAAATAGGCCTTCTCTATGGATTTCCAGCAAGCCCGGTTTGAAGCAGCTAGAATCCACCGCGATCCTGCGGCCTTAATTAAATAGTCCACTTAGTTGGTGAACGTCCTACGCTGCTCTTGCCGGTACGTGGTCTCCATTCGAGAACTTTACACCCCCATCGGCTATCCGTATCCGTATCTCATTCCTGATTTGATCTCGCAGAGAGACTCCGAGGACAGTTCTCTAAATAGCTCTATGGGCTGTCTTAAGTTTACTCGTAAGTTTAAATATTATTTAAATAAATAAATAATAAATATTTTTGGGACATCTTACACACGGCCTTCGACCCCAAACTAAGCAAAGCTTGTGATATGGCTGCCAGAGACTAATATACTACTTATACTTATTTTTAAATACATACTTATATAGATAGTAACAAAATAACACCCAGACACAGAGTAAACACATATGGTCATCACATAAATATTTGCCCTGGGTGGGGATCGAACCCACGCCTCTTTGACCCAGAAATTAGGGTCACTAAAAGCTGAGCCACCGAGGCAGTCAAAAAGTCGAAGTCAAGTTTGGTTTACGTATTTGAAATAAAGAATTCTCTACATTTATTTTATAGATTATTCTAATGGTTAAAATGTATAAAACAGCGGCTTATATCTTAGTGGTAAAATTTATAACATTAGCCTCTTTGGCAGATCAGTTCACGTATGTATCGAAACCATCTTCAGAGAATTCAAAGAGATACGGAGAAAGAATACTAATCTGGAAGTGTTGCCAGCTCTATCTTAACGTAAAAGACCAGCTAAAAAAAGCGCTAAATTAGTTTAGATGTTGGTAGAATTGAAAATTATTTATTGACTAAGAAATAAACATTGGCGATTCGAGCCTGAAGAACTGACGGCACCAGTATCTAATAATATTATTAAACTGTAGGTATTATTACAGGCGCCAAAGTCCTTCACCATTACTGGGTAGTTAAAAATAAGTCTTTGTATTTTTTTTAAGTCTAGACGAAAAATTTTGCTAAGGAAGATCCCACCAAAATCATTTTCACGTAAAATGTTACCAAGACTATAGCACGCGCCACAGGCACGCACCATCAAAAAATTATCAGATCTCACGTAGAGCCACTACACGCCCTAATTCTACAACAAAAGTGCTCAGCATGCAGCTAGCATGCTGGGCACGCTGCCAACTGACAGTATAGTGGGCTTGGATTATCTTTAGACCTTCAAGGGTCTGTGGATGATCCAATTGCTTTTTATTTTGTAGTAGTGTAGGTAGTTTAGCCTATAATGTAGTGTTGTATTTGGTTGTAGTAAATTTGACTGCAATAAAAGTGTAGAGTTCGTGAAGTTAGGGCAATTCCACATACTCAATACCTTATTATTATTTTATACTACAGGACTAATCGCGCACTAAAATTACGAGATAAATAAATACCTCCCCATCCCGTGGTCACAGTCTACCCGTGACCACGGTCGATGCAACTCGGCCGAAACGTCGGGATGAGGAGGTATTTATTTATCTCGTAATTTTAGTGCGCGATTAGTCCCGTACTATAAAATAATAATGTGTACAAATCGCGAAAGTTTAAAAACAACACTCAATACCTTAGTTCTTAATGCATGGAGAAGTAATGAACAGTGAATAAATTTTCACCTTACGCCCATGTGACGGTAGCGAAACAGGTAAGCCATGTTATGGGTATTGGGAGCTAAAATGCCACTGAGTAATACCTATACCGACAAAAAACAAACATGTCACACTTATAATCACTCTTTTTTCATCAGGTGTTAAAATATACATAGAAATAGCAAGAATTTTGCAGGACTAAATAATTCTTCACACCATATGAAATGAAATTAAATGAAATATTTATTCCACTAAAATAGAGTACAGATAAATGGTGTTTCAGATTGATTCATTTCTTCTATTTGCCATTTACTAGCATGTGGAAAAAAGCACGTAAATAATAAAGTTATAACAGATTATTCCTAAAATTAATTACAAATCATGTCAAAGTACGGTCAAATTAAATAAATAACAAAATGAAATAAAATAAAAATAATAAGTCAAAAAATCATGTCAAAGTACGGTCAAATTAAATAAATAACAAAATGAAATAAAATAAAAATAATAAATCACATTAAATAATAAACATGTTGAAATCAAACAAATTAATAAATGTTATCGTTTACGCATAATTAAAAATTCGTTTAGGCTATAGTAACATTTTTCTATTAGCCATGTCTTAAGTTTACGGCGAAACATTCCATAAGGGAGTTCTTTCAATGATACAGGTAATTGGTTATATACGGTGACACACATGGCATAACAGTTCTTTTGCAATAATGTCAATCTAGGCCGTTGTTCAAAAATTAACCTTTTCCCATATTTTACCTTTCTTGGGTATTTGTCATTGGCTGTTTTAAAGTACTTGGGATGATTTCGGACAAATACTGCAATTTCAAAAATGTACATACTCGCCAACGTCAGAATTCCTAATTCCTTAAATATGGGCCTGCATGATTCGCATGGCCGTATCCCTAACATACTACATCATATGCGTAATGTATTTAAATATAATCATTATTTTTCGCAAAAAACGCAACACCGACTTCCAATGTGACATCCATGTATATCAATGTTGATTTATCAAAAACGCAGCCGATTTCAATAAAATTTAAATCGGATCACTTCGGAAAAATACTCTTCTGAGCTAAAAAAGATGTTTTTAAATCGGTTCACGATTGGCGAAAATATCGTCCTATTTTGAAGTCAAGTCAAAAACACGAATTGAAGTACTCCAGTATAAAACCCTTCAAGAGGTAATCATTAAGTAGGTATAATTAATTTCCGGATCAAATCACGACAGCGTTTATGGGAACCAGTTAATCTGAGCTCCATGCATTATATACGCTGCTATTAACTAGAGATGGATTCCTATGCGTCATCGCGACTAAAACGTAGTCTATAATAGGCATGGTGACTGGGTAAAAAATCATTATTATAATAAGTCCGCGACTTAGATTATCAAAAAATATTGGACACGGATTCTTTCTTTTAACCGACTTCTTCCTTTGAACCAAGAGGTACTCGACATAGTGAAAGAGAAAACATAAATTCTGACAATAGTAGAAAATAGAAAGGGAAAGATGTTTGGCCACCTTTTACGACATGACAATCTAATGAATATTATAATAGAAGGAAAAGGAGAAGGAAAGAGAGGAAGAGGAAAACCACGGAGAGCGTTTTTAGATCAGATCAAAGAGAAGGTATATGTCATGAACATGGAGGTGAAGACACTGACGAAAGACCGCAAGACGTGGAAGTTGCTCCACCGACAATTCTTTCTATTGTCAATCAAACAATAAATGACAAAGTTCGGAATCGGAGGCTCGTGAGTTCGACTGTAAGTCACAAGCTACTGCAACTAGAGACATAGAGCTGTTGTCGCTTAAAGCGATTCTCAACCACAAAAATGTATGGAAAATCTTGCCCAGAGCTGTCAAAACTGATAACTTTTCTCGTCATGCATCGTAAGTCACACCTCGTAAAAATAATAATTGAGAGCCTGTTTAGCTTGTGCTAATAAAGAACTTACAATTATGGTACTCCACATGATACGATTAATTCACTTTAAAATAAGAGCCCATTTTTATGCCAATCTTTGACAATCTTTGCACTTTTTTGACCGACGAAACACCGGAGGAGGATACAATTCGACGCGTATATATTTTTTTTATGTATAACCACGCATAACTTTTTTCATAGTAGTCCGATTTCAATAATTCTTTTTTTATTGAAAAGAGTATACTTCGAAATTGGTCACATTTAAATTCTATCGAAATTGGCTGAGCCTTTTTTGATAAATCAACATCAATGTGAAAAATGTTACATCGAACCTTGCGAAATATTCGCGAATTCTGTACACGGGTGAAGTTGGTCATTTTTTGCAAATTTTTGCAAAAAATAATCTTGTGTCTTTATTAACCATGGTAAAAGCGCTAAACTGACCTTGTATAGCTAAGATGGCAACATTGATCTAAGAACGGGCGAAGGGTGACGACCTGGGATAAAAGGGGGGTTCCGTACCCCCCTTTGTCTCGAGATCGCTGCGTTGCACAAAGAAACGAACATTGGAGACAAACACTACTGGGAATAAAAGATAAGTATAAAAAAGCGCTAAACAAAGAGGTTTTGTTATTTATTCAACCGACTTCCAAAGAAGTGGAGATTTTAAATCATCTGTATTTTTATTCGTCTCATTTTTACTGTATTTGTATTCTTCGGTGTTTTTATACATGTAAAAGGGGGTAAAAAAATATTTTTAATTTCACCCCCGGTGGGTATCGTTAAATATAATTTTTGAAATTAATTAATGTAAGGTCAATCATAATTATAACATTTTTTGTTTCACGTATTTGTGAAATATAGGCCGCCAAAGTACCTCACAAACATTTCTTACCGAATTATGTTTTTAATGATCATCATTATCATCGTCACAATGAACGGAAGCTTATCATATGCGTGTCTCCACACGCACTTGACATCTTATTTAACATTTTGAAGGTTCCATTACCCCCCAACCCTCTCCACTCCCCATTCATCTACGTCCGCAATGACTATAATAATATCCTCCTACCACTCCTTATTATCCTACAGAATTATCTGCTTACCCTGTACTAACCCAAAAGGAGGTGATTAAGACCATCAATGAACAACTTTTACTATGGGGCTAACCTAAAATTCTAGAAAAAATAACCGGACAAGTGCGAGTCAGGCTCGCACATCGAGGGTTCCGTACAAATCCAGAAAATTGGGAAGTAAGTTGTTGAAATCTCTATGAAATCGCTGCAGGCGATAAGGCCGCCCATTTTTCTACTGGATTATTGTTTTATTTTACTATTTTAAGTTGTTTTGTAATGGTGTGAAAATAAAGTAATTTTGTATTGTGGGTACTATAACCATCGACAAAAAGTTTTTTTTTTCACTTTTCTCGTCATACATCGAAAATTACACATTGTTGAAATAATTATAAAACTTTTTTAGCATGTGGTAATGAAGTTCTTTTATATGATACCTTACATGATACGATTTACTCACTTTGAATTTTGAACCCATATTTTGTGAATTTCGAGGCCCTATTTTTTATGATTTAAAAAAAATGTACAGTTTTCAGATTTATTGCTGTTGTTCCATACAAAACTGCAATCGGACTCGACAAAATATATGAAGCTATTGTTCGTGAATTTTGGGTACTAACCTAAAAGGGGTGATTATCTGCTTACCTTACAGGGTACCCTGTATGATAATACTAGCTGACCCGGCGAACTTCGTTTCACGCATTATCTTTATAAATTATATATATATATATATATATATATATATAAATTATATGTGTTATTCTGATGTATAAACATTACTATTGCGAAGTTTCATCTCATTCCGTTCAGTAGTTTTGAAAGAGGAACAAACATCCATACAAACATACATACTTTTTAACTAGTTTACTTTGGATAGGGTATTTTAGTTTAAATAGGATATTTTAGTTTAAATAGGATATTTTAGTTTAGATAGGTTTATTTAAGTTTGGATTAGGTATTTTAGTTTAGATAGGTTATTTAAGTTTATATTTTTATGTTATTTAAGTCTTGTAAATAAAAATACTATTCTTCCTATAATTACATATTATGTATAATATTATTACTTACAATCTATCACGTTTATAATATTAGTAGGATGGAGTGGTACTTAGAGGGTATAACTTTCAAGTTCACAATGATGAAATGAAACACCTCCTTTCAGCTTGTACACCAATTCTGGGTAACCCCGTACAGTGTTGGCGAAGGAGAAAGATATATCCTGTTATTTATAAGGTGAAATGAAATCAAAGTGCGCGGTTTATTATCGCAAGTGCAATAACGTGGAACATCAAAGTGATTTTATTTGCATTTCGGTCTCAAGCGCGAGCTTTTAGGTCAAGAAAGACTGCTCGGCCGTAGGGCTGCCGCTGAAAGGTGTGCGGTTTTATTACCTACTAGCGACAGTAGCGACCCGACCCGGCTTTGCACAGGTGTTTTATACATATAAACCTTCCGCTTGAATCCACTCTATCTATTAAAAAACCGCATCAAAATCCGTTGCGTAGTTTTAAAGATAGCGACAGACAGGGAAGCGACTTTGTTTTTGACCGAGCGTAAGTGAGGTCTCAGAGTCTACTGGGACGAGCCGGCACTTGGGTGTATGTTTGTATGTATTTTTATCCTAAGGCAAGGGTAATCAAACGACGTCCAGTATTTTCCTTGTACTGTACAGTATCAGCCTTTTAATATTCCACTGCACGACGTAGGCCGACCTACGAAGGGTGATTGGGCCATATCCACCACGCTGACCCAGTACAGTTGGTGGATTCGCATACGCCATCGAATTTCTTATACGGAAGTATGCAGGTTGCCTCACGATGTTTTCCTTCACCGAAAAGCCAGTGGTGTGAAATTACGTACATAAATCCCAAAGAACTTATACAATGAGGCGACATGACTTTTCCGCGTTCCCGTCAAAATTCCAATAAGAAAACTCTTCAAATATATGACTGTGTCAACCCTACCGTGGATGTCAGCGAACCAAGACTGTCAACATGAATAGCATTAATCCTCGCATGAGTCCGTATGCTCACTAACGGATATAGATAAAATCAATATGGGTTTCAGTCTTACCCACGCAAATAAATATCCAGCGAGTGGGAGGATAATCTAAGAAAATGTACCTACCCTACTTACCTTTGTTTGAGGTTTTCCTTTTAAAAACATATTTTGCATATTTTTTTTCGGTCGTTTGATACATATACAAACAAGTTAGAGTTTGTGCAAAAATAGAACCGTCGCGGCGTTACGGTGTACTAACAATACGATTTGAATCAGCAGCCAAGGTACCGACTACTTGGTACACGCGACTCTACTCATGAAAACCGAATTGGTGTCTACCTATACTCTATAAAATTTAACTTGATCTCTGCGACAGCTGTCAGAAAAATCACGCCTATGAAGTTCTGAATTTCTTAATAGTACAGACAATATCTGTCATTGTCATACTTTATGGGCATGCCGATTAGTGATGGGCGACGAATGATCGTGACCACAGAGTTTTAATTAAAATATCGATAGTTTATACTGACGATATTTTAAATAAGACTTAATTTATCAATAATTTTACTGTATATTTTAACATTTTTATATGTGTAATTAAATTGAACCCAATTATATATTGCATTAGCATCGATAATAGTGAAAAACGTCGATAAATACTATCGTTACATTATTATGAGTATTTAATTAATATCATAACATTATTTACATGTGTACATACTTGATCTTAAATAATAGTAAGTAAATAAAATCCAATTTCTCACCTTCAATTACTCATTCGATTTCATTACAACATAGTTAGAAAATCGATTTTTTCCACCACTATCTCAACTCTAAAAATGTCAATCTTCTATGTCACTGTCGCAGAGATCAAGTCAAATTTTATAGAGTATAGTATCAACCACTACTAGTTGTACTAGCAATGACAGAGCAGTGTTGTCAACGTAACAAAATAGAAAAATAGCATACGGGCGACCTCACCTACGACATTTCTCTTTTTGCACAAACTATGATACTCGTAGCGTCGTGTACGAATCGTCGGATTATGGTTGTGCTGTATTGTGGTGACGTATAGTAATTATTTCATTGCGGAGATGAAAATGGTATCGGTTTAATTGACCTGATATGCGGTTTAGGTGGATATTGATCTGCTGCGTATTTTTATTGAAATAACTAGCTTTTGACCGCGGCTTTGCCTGCGTTTATTTTGATTTTATGCAATCCCATACGAACTTTTTATTTATTAAAAACTTTCTTTTTGTGATAAACATTTCAAAAATTGACGCGTTCGCAGGATTTAAACCTGCATCTCTCTGGGATTCCGGCCCAGATGCTTTGTCCAAATTAAGCTATAACGCTATCTGCGAAAACGTCAAATCATTGAAAGTGGTTTATCATTTTACCAACTTACTACATTGTCGGAAGCGCCATCTTGTGAGAACTGCTTAAACCAGTTAGTCACTTAATCGCAAAAACAAAGTTTACATATACACCTAGTGTGTGAAGCACGATAAAAATAATTTCATTTTTTATTTATTCTTTAATCGTAGCTCTGTTGCTGCGCGAAAGGGTAACTAACCAACAAACATATTTTCGGATTTATAATATAAGTAATGATTATTAGTAGTGCAAATGTGCCGTTGTCTTTTACAAAGAGGACAGCCATATCCTCGTTGTAAAAGTTTCGGTTTCGGTCACATTCCTGAGCCCTTAGTCTAGGTTTTGCGTAGTTTTCTTAAAATTTCGCGTTCGCGTGTGGCTCCGTACATTTTGGTTAGTTCTTACTCGTTACCGCCAGGAGCGCTGTAAAAAAATGTCTAGAGCCATACGGAAACAGCTGTAGTTTCAATTTACCTGTAAACCTGGACTTACCCCTCTAGTGTAGGAAGCGCTGTAGTGTTATCTTGTAGTGATTTTCCGGACCTACGCTGTAGCGCCTCCGTTCTAGATGGCGCTATCACAGGTAGCACATTAAACACAAAAAATAACGAGTAGGTAGTAAATAACCATAAAGCAAAAATTTAACACTATGTACACATTTAAGACTAAAAATGAGTAGCTGCGTTGTAAGAATAATTGAATTGAATTATAAGTCGCTCTCTGTGCGAACCGCCGTATTATGGTTCATTGACATGTATTATGGTTATTATTATGTATTATGTTGTGGTGACGTCTACTCTATCATTGCGGAGATGAAGGCGATGTCGGTTGCTAGGTGTGCGGGTATCTTGAAACTTTTAATACATTGATTTGTTTAATCTTTTTGTGAAAATTATTATTAGTGCCAAATGTGCAGTTGTTATTGTCGTTGTTGTCAACAATCACACTCGTTTGGATTAAGAAGCTCTGTAGCGCTTTCTCGTTACTATTTTTCGGATTCAACGCCTCAGTTCAAGATTAACGTCAGATCAGGTTGCGCGTTAGAAAAAAATAATTGAATTGAATTATTAGTCGCTCTGTGTACGAACCGCGCTATTATGGTTATGTGACATGTAATATGGTTATGTGTTGTGTTGACGTCTAGTAATTATTTAATTGCGGAGATGAAGACGGTATCGGTTTAATTAGCGTGGTATGCGGTTAGCCTGGAGCTGGGTATTGATCTGTCTCGTACTTGAGTTCATTAAAATTGTGAGTATAGGACGAATAAAACAACCTGGCGCCTGTGATGTTAGCTATAAGCTGTAATAATCATAATCAATTTATTGATAACGTTAGTTATAAGTCGGTCTATATCGTAGGTACATAGGTAATATTAATAATATCCTTATATTGTACTTAAGTACTAAATCACACAATAAAATTGTTGTATCAATCAAAAATTTAATAAAAATCCAACATAATAATGTCAATATTCAATTTCATAATTTTAATACTATGAATTCGTCGTAGCTGTAGGACGTGTGTTCGACAAGCCAGCGTTTGAGCCGCGACTTAAAACTGCCCATAGAGGGCGTGGTGGTAATAAGCTCAGTATGTTGAGTGTGAGTTTTGTCGTAAACATGACGCGCTCTTCGGCGAGGTAAGCATGTAATTTGTAGGAACTTGCACTCGCACAAAGTGTTTCAAAAACGCGCCGCTAGTGGCGCTGTACATTTCTTCATACAAATTACATGCTTACGCGCTCGCCGAAGAGTGCGTCATGTTTACGACAAAACTCAAACTCAGCATACTGGTAACTTATTAAAGACAGAATACAGACTGAAGTTCACATAAACATACACTCGAACTTCGAATTTCGAAGGGTATCATCAGCTAGCATTGACCTATCTTAGCTGTCCAAATTCAAAAAGGTAGAAATTAGGAAGGTAGAATGATCAGAGATTTGAACCTTCTGATGGAACCAGAGGGTTCAAATACAGGGTACCTACTGCATGGTCACACTAGTAAGTTACAATTTTTATTTTAGCAAATGAAGAGATGAATGTGGAGGAATCAGCTGCAAATACAAGTATAAAATAACGATAGCGCTTTATTATTGTTGAACTGTACTCTATAAAATTTAACTTGATCTCTGCGACAGTGACATTGACATAGAAGATTGTCATTTTTAGAGTTGAGGTAGTGGTGGAAAAAATCGATTTTCAGACAATGTTGTAATGAAATCGAATGAGTAGTTGAAGGTGAGAAATTGGATTTTATTTACTTACTATTATTTAAGATCAAGTAGGTATGTACACATGTAAATAATGTTATGATATTAATTAAATGCTCATAATAATGTAACAATAGTATTTAATGACGTTTTTCACTATTATCGATGCTAAAGTAACATTTGGGTTTAATTTAATTACACATGTAAAAAATGTTATGATATTAAAATATACAATAAAATTAATGATAAATTAAGTTTTATTTAAAATATCGTCACTATAAACTATCGATATTTTAATTAAAACTCTATCTAAAGCTCTGTGGTCACGATCATTCGTCGCCCATCACTAATCGGCATAAAGTATGACATTGACAGGTATTGACTGTCTGTACTATTAAGAAATTCAGGACTTCATAGGCGTGATTTTTCTGACAGCTGTCGCAGATATCAAGTTAAATTTTATAGAGTATAGAAAAAATAAAAAGCTGTATTACCAGAGGGTTTAAATTTTCAATCATATCGCAAAAGACAAAGTAGACCAAATTACAACCATTGCGACATTCCAACTTGTGATTTTGACGTTTAACGACAGACAACGTTTTTTTTGTTCCACTCACTCTCACGTATGCTGTATAACCAGATTTGAATAAGACAGCTGTAACGTAGTTTTTATTTGAGGAAAATTTAGCAAGGTTTCTCTTGCTTGTCAATATTCTGATGTTTTTACAGTGCATTGCGTTATAAACAAAATGTAAATTATACGTAAAATGTAAAAAATCTTCCTCGTTTCCGCCAGGCGCTCTGTAAAAAGTACAACTCATACTAAGGCCTCAGAAATTCCCTCTATTTTAGAAGTCAAGGGACCTCTCGCTTCGGCCCTCACATAGATTCTGTTTTATCCTCAAACAGTCATTTATTTTATTATGTTTCATAACTCCATTCTTTGAATCTTTTAGGTAGTTCCTTGAATGAACCGTTGCGGCAGTCACGTTGGTTTCGCAAAATATCATTTCTGTGTGTTCTCATGTATATTGTTGTGTTTAATAAATAATAATAAATAAATAAATATTTTGGGACATCTTACACCACACTGCCTCTGATCCCAAACTAAGCAAAGCTTGTGATAAGGCTGCCAGAGACTGATATACTACATATACTTATTTTTAAATATCTTAATATATATAAATCTCGTGTCACAATGTTTGTCCTCAATGGACTCCTAAACCACTTAACCTATTATAATAAAATTCGCACACCATGTGCAGTTCGATCCAACTTGAGAGATAGGATAGTTTAAATCTCAAATTATAATCGCAATTTTAATTTATTTAGCCACAGCAACGCGTGGCCGGGTCAGCTAGTACTTATATAGATAGTAACTAAATAAATTACCTTTCTTCTGACCCAGTATTTGTCTCACTCGCATTTTCGCAAATTTGAGTACGTGTAGGGATTGGCTTGCCAAAAACCATATTAGATATAGATAGACAGCTTGATAGATGATCCTTTATAAGCTTAACTACAATTACAAAACAAAGCACATGAAAAAAGCATTACAAATTAGTTATACTAAATGGCGGTCTTATCGCTTCAAGCGATTTCTTCCAGGCAACCAAGAACAGACCGGAAATAGCAGGTAACAAAACAAAAAGAATTTAAAAAGTAAACAATGTACACTTATAATATACAAAATTAAGCAATACACCTAACCAATAAGTAAATATTATTTATTTAAATTCATTATTATATGCCATATTAAGCATTTATCAATCACTATTATTCTTTAACGAAAATAATTTCGCGCTTGACCACCATCGCCTGATAGTAAGCGACGTTGTGGTCGAAAATGAAGCACGCAGGCTTAGAAGATATCTAGGTATTTTTCTCATTTTTTAAAAAAGCCATGGTGGTCTAGTGGTAATGACACCGACCTTACAATCTTGTCGTGGGCTCAAATCAACCAATGAGTTCTTCGGAATTTATGTACTGAATTTCAAATCACTGGCTTTTCGGTGAAAGAAGAAATCATGAGGCAACCTGTCATAAGTGCATACGTTCGTAGAATAAATTCGATGACGTAATTGAATCTACCAACCCTCCCTGGGCCTGCTTGGTGAATATGGCCCAATCACTCTTCGTGGGTAGGCCTACGTCTTGCAATGGACTATTAAAAAGGCTGTTTAACCTAATTTTTACCTGCGGCTTTGCCAACTTCGCCTTCACTAGCCATAGGCTTCAGGCATTAAAACTCTGACATTAAGCCCGATTACAGAGGCGCCATCTTAATTATATAAGCTAAATAGCATAGTTCTGTTTCTTTTTCACTTTGAACATTCGATAGAGAGAACACTTTTTACGTTGCTTTTAAATTTACGCTGGCGCCTCTGTAATCGCGCTGCCCGATTACAGAGGCGCCATCGTAATTATATTAGCTAAATAGCATAGTTCTGTTTATTTTTCACTTTGGACATTCTATAGAGATAACGCTTTTTACGTTGCTTTTAAATTTACACTGGCGCCTCTGTAATCGCGCTTATTATAGGGTTGAAAAACTAACATTATACGATTACATATTACCAGTTAGTAATTAGTAATGTTTACTCACAAAACTAGTACTCGAATAAAGGAAATTAATTAATGAATCAGAATACGGAGTTCCCGTAACTTATTATCTCGAAATGACGCACTGACCGCGTTGAGGAAAGAGCAGCTTTTTAGCGGAAATATTGCCTACATAAGTTATCGACGGCTTAAAGCTGTGTACAGACTACATTCTCTCGTACACGTAGTCCGCTGCGACCAATGTTGTTCCAAGTTAATTTTAGGGTGGCATGTCAATTTTAGGGTGGCGAGTCAATTTTAGGGTGGCCGTATGTTAAGTTTTAGAAGAAAATAGAGAAAAGTAGTTTTCTATCACATCTTTCGTCAAAAGATTCGTTTTTTTAGTCAAACATTTGTAAGATAGTAATGCTTTAAAAGGGCAGTCGTAAATTATATATTTTTTAAATGACCCTAAAGTTGTAAGCTTTTAGAGTCAGATTTTTACGCAAAATTTAGCTGATAAGTATACATAAACTAAAAACTTTGTCAACTTGACGCTCGTATTTCAACGGTTTTGCCCTGCCCTCATCTTCCAGACAGCTTACCGATTGCCCTGAAGAACAATGTTGTTCATACATAATTAGGGCAACGTTCAATTTCACCTGACCGCAGACCGCATCCATTGTGGCAAATCCTTAAATCTTTCGTGTCTCTATCTTGTTCACACACATTCTGCTTAGGGAACGCTGTAGTGATGTCATAATCCAATTTGAAAGACTAAACGCCTCAGTTTATATTGAGCGTACTATACCTACTAACTATAACGAAATGGATTGAGCGTCCCAGAGTACGCGTGACCAACGACGCGTACACTGAACCCCGCAGTATGTACGCACCTTAAGCTCAGAAATGTTTTGGGCGTAGACTTCCTTATGATAAAGGGAGTGTAACATAGACGATCATTGAGGAAGTGGTGTATTTATTTGATTCAATGTACAGCCTCATAGCGTAGTTCGACTAGGCGTTCGTTAGTGATCATCGAAATTAAGCAACTTTCGGCACGGTCAGTCTTCGGATGGGTGACCGGGTGGCATTTACAACTGAGTGCTACTGTGCCTCGGATAACACGTTAAATTGTAGGCCCCAGTTGCTCTAACGGTTTAGCCATGTAGCCATGTCAAATGCCTTCAGGCGGCTTAAAAACTCTAACATGGACTAGCCACCCGGCCAATACGAACTTACTTGGGTATCTAGTATTTTATTATACATATGTAGTAGGTTTGCTATTAAATCTAGCCAAGAGTAATGTAAGCGCCGGACACTATTGAATGTGAAAAACGATTGACCTTAATTACGTTTAAAATTTAATTTAATTTACCTATACCCCGGACACTCCGCGATTCTTCATACAAAATCTGCTGTCTTACGCACACAACAGTACATTTTACTCACAGACACTACACATACGCACGAACGCTACACGGGTATTTGTGTGTAGAACGCCTATGGTTGTCAACGTCCCATGTCGACCGTATGAATTGTAATTCTGACTTACCAAGAAGTTTTGTGAGTACTGATACGATGTACTAGCCGCTGCAGGTTTCACATACAATCGTACATACACTTATTTCAATGAAATCGCTCATTTACCTACGTAGAACATAACCAAAACACGGCACTGTTACGAAATTCCCTTAATTTTCTCACATATTGTTGAAGTATCCAGTAATATGAACACACACACGATTATGTATATTTGTAAAATCATCCCATAATTTAAACAAAAGATATACCTAGTAATTAACGATTAAGTAAATCACGCGCTAAACGCACCGACCGATGGCCAACTGAGGGAAGTCCCTAATTTCATATTTCATACACCTACGCTAGTGAGGCACCTCACTGGTTATATAGCGGTTGCGGGATCGTTGCTGGTTTTTATAACTGTTTCTGGCAATGTTTCCGAATAATTGCAAAAAAATATTTTTAACCCTTGACGCAAAAAAGGAGGCTCTAAAAGTTTATCACAATATTCTTAGTAGCTTAACATGTATCGAAGAAGATATAATAATACTACGTACAGTAGGTACATGTCTTGTGCCAGTGTGATGAGAATCCAGAATTTTAAACGGTATTTTTTCGGTGTCTCTGTCGACTTTTTAGAATATAATATCAGAATTTTAGACATATTTGCAGAGGTTGTTTTTTTCAATAAATATTGATATTTTGGGAAAAATCTTAGTAAAAAGATTTTTTGAGAATGTCTAGAAGATTTTTTTGTAAAAGGTATAATTGGCTTGATGACAAAAAATATAATTAGTCCGTTAGATAAATAATTATTAAATAATATTTGACACGATTTTTTTCTGACGTCAATTAAGTAGCACTAAATATTTATTCAAAACAATGATTTAAAAATTGTTAATGATATAGCTCGTTGAGGTATGATTAAGGACAGGGCGGGCTCAGGACGGGCACGGACGTGGGCCCGTACAACGCACGTTCCAAACATTTTGTCTTATGTAAATCATCTCCGCAAAAAGCAAAAATAAAAAAGAAAAGTATAACTCCCTACTCCCGAACTTTGACAAGGTTTATCTTTGTCATTTATTGTGAGATTAACAAAATCTAATTCTTTATGTATGAAAAAATATTTAGTATTAGTATTAATATAGAAAAAATAACTACAAATTATAGGACTGTACATATTAACTCAATGTTATATACATGTTCGTTTATTTACAGAAAATATACAAATACAAATTAGCACTTATCTACTAGGTATGTATGTGTTAACGCGAAACAATACATTGCATATCGATACCGATATTCTGAAACAGTTGCGTTACGATGATAACTAGTGTTTTCACGCCCATGGCAACTCTATCTGTGATCAGCACGACGAGCGAACGAGAGATTATGCGCGCGAGTAGCGGCGCTACGTACGTTATGTTGGTAGCATTACGAATTCTCTATCTGCATTGAATTAGTTCCCAATTTTGGCCGCGCGCAGAATTATCTTGGCGTACTTTACGACCGATCCGCCATACTTTCATGCGGAAGTGAGCTAGATGCGAAATAAATTTACAAAAATGAATATCATTCTAGTGCTTATAAAGTATAATGAATTCATAATAATTTGACAGCACTGTAACTAAAAGTAAGCGATTTATTTTATTTGAAACAAATTATCAAGAGAAAGGAACTAAATATGAATGACATAATTTTTATAACAATATTACCTATCTACCTACTAAAAGTAAATAAGGTACCTTATTTTATCTTTAGGGAAATAATGAAATGATATCTTGTCGCGAATTGTTGTAGAACAGCCATAAACAGCACACGTCTTCCCCATTGTAAGTCTGTATTTTTTGTAGTTGAAATCACCGGCCTGTGCAACCCGCGCGCAGAGTGAATTTGACGAGTCCTGACGCGGGGTAGAAGTGAGGAAGACTCAAACGGGTGGGGGGTAACGAGTGGCCGTTCTATACGTAGTATTATTATATCTTCTTTGCCTATACTGCGGTCAAAGGAATGAATTGAGCGTTCCAGGGTACGCGTGACCAACGACGCGTACACTGAACCCCGCAGTCTGTACGCACCTTAAGCATAAAAATGTTTTCGGGCGTAGACTTCCTTTATGATAAAGGGAGTGTAACATAGATGATCATTGAGGAAGGAAGTGGTGTATTTATTTGATTCAATATACAGGCAGTTGCTTTGTAAAGCTCTGGGACTTTCGTAGGTTTTTTATACTGGCGTAGGTGTATTACACATACAAACCATCCTCTTGAATTACTCTATTTAAAAAACACAGAACAAGTGCGAGACAGGCTCGCAGATTGAGGGTTCCGTACAAATCCAGAAATTTCACAAAATTGGGAACTAAGTTGTTAAAATCTTTATACTGTAACCATCGACAAAAAAGTTATTTTTTTATAGTTCTATGTCAGCGAGAAGTACCCTGTAGGTTATTATTTTTATAAGTGTCGAAATATGCGATTTTTTACGACATAAACGGCTCTAAATTTTTTAAACGATAACTGAGACGTTTTTCTTTTACACAACTGCAAGAGATCATAGATATACGTATACAGTTTAAATTTCAACTCAATCTTTACACGTTCCCGAGATAAAGAGTCTTGACATATGTATGATATACGCACAGACGGACAGACGGCCAACAAAGTGATCATTCCAAGGGATCCGTTATTTCCGTTTGAGGTACGGAACCCTAAAATCGCATCAAAATCCGTTGCGTAGTTGTAAAATTATAAGCATACATAGGGACAGACAGCGGGAAGCGACTGTTTTATACTAAGTAGTGATAGTGATATCTACTGGTTTTTATGAACACCTTTTATTAGGTATGGGACCGACCCCAAAATCACAATAAACAGCTGTATAATAAGAAATTCCAATCAGCTTAGTAAGTAAGTTTGTTTATACCGGCCGTCTAGCCCTAGTGTCAGAACTTTTAGGCCGCCTGAAGACCTCTGACATGGCTAAACGGTTAAAACAATCAGGGCCTTCAATCAGCTTTGTAATGCTGCTAGTATGGTAGGCATGATAGCAATTTGTACTACTACTGCGTTGGCGCTGTGACCCCAAAGTGGGTATTGGCCTCCGACACTAAAAGGCGCTAGTCGTCACGGCTCTGCGCGGCGCTTCTCCAGTCCGGCTGCTGTATGTCGTTCAGATCCTTTTCCACGGCGTCGAGCCAGTGGTACTTGGGGCGTCCCACCGGGCGGCGCCCAGTTTGGTTTCCCAGGTAAACTCTCTTGACGGCCCGATCCTCCTCCATCCGCTCGACATGACCGAGCCACCGCCCCCTGTGTGCCTTTATCACTCCCAGGATATAAATAAGGCTCCCAGGATAGCAATTTGTAGTGGAGCAAAATTAAATTATTTTGGATGTTTTAATACAACATTCAATAATGACATACCTTACACATAGATAGGTATACATTTAAAACACGTATGTACGAGTAATATTGCGAGTTTTGTCTTTCTGCTACTGCGATAACCCTCATAATAAATAAGCAAGAAGTATAACCCTCTTTTGACTTTTTATGTAAATAATAACTATATTTTCAAAATTAATTAGCTTACTAAGTACTTAAATAGTATTTTATTTTCGTTTAGTAACCTAGCTTTTAAATTTAGTCGTTTTTATTGTATATCTATAATTATACCTTCAATAGTTAGCTAATAATAATTACTTTTCTAGTATTGTAGTTTTAGATAACATGTTATACCTAATAATAAGGAAGAGCCTAGGTCCCACGACACAGGTCACCCTAGAGTGGGAACTAGTGCACAACTTGTTTTTGTAATTTTTTATGGAACAATAAACGTTTTTTTTTATATACACAGAACAACGTTTAGATCAATACGACAACGGAACTTGCGTATGAACAAACAACATCAATTAATGAAAAATCTTTCCAAAAACATTTTTATGTAAAATGTTGCCAAAACGAGACTATGCCTTTGGCAAAACTTTATGAAATCTCATGTAGAGCCAAGCTTCTAACTTTACACGCCCTAAATATAAAAGTCTTGAATTCACAAACTCTATACCTTAGTCAATGTTACGGTGGCAAAAAGGTCTGTATCCAGTGGACCTCTTACGGCCTACATCTATACATAAGCGACAGGACACCCACTGCTGGACATAGGCCTCCCATAAAGATCTCCAATGGTGATAATTAATACCCGTTGCTAGCCGTGGTGGTCTAGCGGTAGTGACACCCGCCTTACGATCGTGAGGTTGGATTCAAATCCCGGTCCTGTACCAATGAGTTCTCTGGAATTTATGTACGAAATTTTACGCCACTGGCTTTTCGGTGAAGGAAAACATCGTGAGGCAACCTGCATTATGTCAGTAGAAGAAATTCAATAGCGTATGTGAATCCACCAACCCGCACCGGACCAGCGTGGTGGATATGGCCCAACCACCCTTCGTGAGTAGGCCTACGTCCTGCAGTGGACTATTAAAAAAAAGGCAGATACAGTACCCATTGCCAGTTAGTATCTACTAGTTTTGTAGATATTGGCAGTAAGGCCAAAGAGACAATGACATTTTACCGAAAATTTTCCAGCACTAAATTTAATTTCGAAATTAAATCAACGTCTCGGCAGAATCGAATTATAATAATTGTATCCCTTGTATTTTCTTCGTTCAGTGCTCAATCACTGTGAAGTCGAGTGTCGCTCGAAAATGTAAATATCGGCTCGAATATTCCAGAAATATTATAATAAGGGATCGAATCTGAAATGAGGAGATCCGTAGAAGAACCAAGGTTGTCGACCATAGACATGGCAATTTTTAAATCGATTTCATAAAAGGATGTTCACAATTTGACTTTTTTTGGATGTACAGCCTTGGCCAAAAGTATTAGGCACCCTATATTTTCACTCTATCTTCTAAACTAATTTCACTCCTTTTTGGCATTTTTAACAAAATTAGATTAACAGAATTGAAAGCTTGTTTACTTGTTAGAGTCCAGAACACAAGTGACCAAACATTGACTGATAAGACCAAAAGAAAACCGAATCCTTTGTTTTCGGTCACCAGGTGTTTTATGACCTTAACAAAGAGCCGCTTGATATTCTAAGAAGTTATACTCGTATATGACCCCGGTAAGTCATTTAAGATAAGCACTCAGTTATTGGTTAAGTAGTAAACATGCATTTTGATTTTTTTTAATTTAATTTAATTTTAAAGGAGCCTAATACTTTTGGCCAAGGCTGTATGTTACTCCACCAATAGTCATGTTTACTGGGTTTATAAATCATAATTATAATTAGTCGGAGAGTTGAATTTAAAAAAAAATATTGGACACGTATTTTTTTTTTCGTCAATCAAACGATTAATGACAAAGATAAACCTTGTCAAATTTGAGAGTGGGGGTTCCTGACGTCACTAGCCTGTACCGGTACATTTGTAGTAGGTTAGTGACGTCACGCGGAACTTTAACGGGCTATATCTTCATATTTTCTTGAAAAAATACGTATCTAATATTTTTTATTAATCTATTTGACGGACTAATTATATATTTTTTAGTGAACAAGCCTATTATGAACACATTTTGATGATTCTTCTTTTTTTTGGTTGATCATACTTCAAAGGTACCCACGTTTTAATAGGACCCCCCATTTAAATTTTATCAAAAACGGTTAGATTTTATGAATAAATAAATAAATATTAGGGGACGTCTTACACACGGTCTCTGACCCCAATCTAAGCAAAGCTTGTGATATGGCTGACAGAGGCTGATACACTGCATATACTTATTTTAAATACATACTTATATAGATAGTACATGTTCATCACATAGATAACCTATCTTTGATCCAGAAGTCAGGGTCACTAACCACTGAGCCACCGAGGTCAATTTTGAAAAATTAACAATTTTGTAAAAATACCACAAGGATGACTCATCGATTCGTGTGAACTATTCGAGTTCTGTACACGATTGAAATCAGAGGGCTAAGTGCGAGATTTTCGCTCGAGCTCGATCGCGATCAAACACAGGCGGTACGAGCGGTAGAGCGGTACGAGCGGTAAAGGGCGGTACGGCAGTACCGCGACCGGACCTGTGTGAGCCCTTCTTATATAACCAGTACAATACAGATGCCCGCCCGTCTGCTATACCGCTCGTACCGCCTGTATGTAAAGGAGCCTTTAACGTTTGATGTGATTTCTATGGAAATGGCACAGCGCCATCTTGTGTCACGTACAGAAAACTGAATAGCTAAGTGTGAGTATTTTTTACGGTAATGTAACGAGCGCCAAACCGATCGAACACGAGCGCGGCAACGTCTGTGATTGGCTAATTCAAGCGTGTGTGTCAATGTGCTCGCGTGTGTGCACGGCGCGCTCGGTCAACGCGACGTAAAAGTAATTCAATTTTATTTGCAAATCTCCCACTTGACACGCAGTGGTGCCATTTTTGGCGAAAAATAATTATGATACGTTACAATAATTTCTATCTTTCGCAGAAGATAGCATGATAATATGCTCTCCCGTTCATACAAGCATAGGTTTCCAATATCCGCTCCTGTTCTTACTCGACCTCGTGATCATTTACGCATACGTTCAGCCGTTTTAATGATTTAATTTTAGAGAATATAGAGCCTTAGAAATGAGGTCCGTAGAAGAACCAAGGTTACCCACAAAACCTAGCTGATTGGCAAGTTTAAATGGCAGTTAGCTGGGCACATAGCACGGAAAACTGATGACCGATAGGGTTGAAATGTGTTTGGGTGGAGACCATGTACCGGCAAGCGCAGTGTAGGACGTCCACTCACAAGGTAAACGGATAACTCTTTAAACGCGCTGGATGCAAGCCGGTCCCATCCTGTCTTATTGGAGATCTATAGGGGAGACCTATGTTCAACAGTGGACGCCCTATGGGTGAAGCGACGGCAACGATTATAATAAGATTTGAATTTCTATGAAAGCTCGTTTAAAAGCTCGTAGCTTTGAAATTGCCCCTCGCCTTGCTATTTGCGTTTGACCTAGTAATAATTTAATGCAGAGACGAATTAAGGAGGGAAAGGGGGTTAATAACTTAATTTAGAATGTTAAATTTGGTGAAATTGAAATATGGGCGCGGTTGGGTTGCTGTAGCTGTAACTGAAGGAATATGACTTATGACCAGCGCGCTGGACAATTTAATTCCTTCAATCCAACCACGCCCGTATTTCAATTTCACATTGTGTTTGCGTTCTGAAGTTCGTTTTCGCTTTTTCTCCTGCTCACGCCAGTTACTCGGGCGAGAGTAGCGGGAGGAAAAGAGAATCCAAAAGTCAGAACTCATAGACAATACGGGGGCTGGTTTGCGGACAAATGGTCCTATAGTACTTTATAAAATTTAATCTTGTCATGGAGTCTTAGTAAAATGCGCGTAGAATAAGTTCTCAAAAAAGCGATTGTTGTAAGAAGAATAATGTTGTAAGAAGAAAACCCTTGAAAAAACAAGAAGAACAAAAAATTAAACAGATTTTTTTTTCTTCACTTCTTGTTATAGACATCGAACATATTTTTAAAGCAATACTCTTAAATGCTATAATATGCGTTTTTAAATAAAACCATAGAAATTTTAGCAAACTATACTAGATTAAATATGTACATGGTATTGTTGTTATTTTGTCTATGTTTCAGAATAGGCTATTTTTGCATCGAAAAAAATTAAAAAAATGTTCTTAGTTTTTTTCTTGCCCCCCTAGGGCCGTTAGACTTAATCCGCTCCTGTACCAAGTCTAGGAGACAGTTTTAATTGAATTCCGTGAGATTATGCAACGATGCATCGCCGCTAATAGTACCCCGATATACTAAGTTACCTATTAGTTAAACAATTTAACATGCTTTTTATTTGTTTTTTGTTGCATTAAATTATTGGCAACAAGACGTGCTACGAGTATTACTTGAGGAAATAGTTATATGCAAAGTTCACATCGTCGTTAAAAAAATATGTGGATACATTTCATGGGAGAAAAAAAAATTGTTCCGATGTCTGCCAATAAAGGCGTCAAAAGTAGTTTTGAGAAACAATGTTAAATGATTTCACGGTCATGAGCGAAATGCCGGAATACCGTTTCTCGTTTTGTGTTATCGTTGAGTAGATTAATACCGTTTCATCCATTTACATCCCTATTTGAATAGTTGCCTTAGTTAGTCCCAAAGTTGAACCTAGGCGACGACAGTTCTATTTGAATTTACCGAGATTGTGGAAAATGCATACCGCTAACGGCTTCGTGGCATATTTCGGGGGCTTTTCAGTGATTCACTCGAGGGAAATTCGCTCGTGCGAGCGAGTCGCCATCCTTCGATTTTACCTTTTCTATGTCGTTAAGTCGCTCGCACTTACAAAGTACAGTCATAAGAAAAAGTTTTTAAACCATGTTGGCTGATTAAGTTGGCAGTTAAGTACTGAGTATTTTTGATGTGTTGATTTATTACTGTACTGTACTGTATCAGCCTTTTTAATAGTCCACTGCAGGACTTAGGCCTACCCACGAAAGGTGATTGGGCCATATTCACCACGCTGGCCCAGTGCGGGTTGGTGGATTCACATACGCCATCGAATTTCTAAGTTGATTTATTAATATATGTGAAAATATGATTTCTTTTATTTCAAATAAGAATTGTATAAAATATTGTAAATACAAATAAACTAGGTCATCATCATTCACAGTTTTCCCTATCCCACTGTTGGATATAGGCCTCTATTATAGTGCCATCTGACTCGGTAGGTACCTATGTACTTATATAAAATTTATTAAAATATTTTTGTAGCTGACTGTACATAAAATAGACGTCGAGCGAGAACGACACGAATAATAGGCAAAATCGGAGGGCGGTGACTCGCTCGCGTGAGCGAATTTCCCTGGAACGAATCACTGAAGAAGTCATTTCGGTGCAGTAGAATTCATTAAATCAGATAAACTCATTGCCAGAAATTGGATTGGAATCAAAACTGATTTGCTTTCCGGATACACACAATTAATATCTTGCTTTGCAAAGTGCAAGGATTTTTAGAGGTAAATACATTTATTATTATGAACATCCTTTACTGTAGGGCTAACTGGGAAAATGATAAAAAATTAGTTGATTCTCCACAGACATGTTTAGTGACATATCAGTAGTAGGTATAGAAGCTGTTTTTTTTAGTCGCATCATGTCCTATAGTAGAGTATACTTATGTATATATGTAAATAAGTCTGTTGTCGCGTATTTAAGAAAATACAATTATGGCTAATGGGCACGACTAGAGATTTTCTTTAGGGGGCAGCTGCCTTTAATATATTGACTTTCAATTTTTCTGATGTGGGCCAGGAAATTTCTATGATGAGCAAGGGACCCATGACCGCCTAGCTACGCCCGTGATTACACTCCCTTCCCCTTTCAATATTCTCCTTAGTCCGCCCCCGTTAAGTGCAGGGGACAGTTCTAATTGAATTCTGCGAGATTACGCCATGCATCACCGCTAACTGCATCGTGGCATATTTAGATGCATCAAACCCTCTGATAGGATAACACGAGTAGATCTAAACTGAAGTGATCCAAGTAGCATTTTTCGATAGCACTTGAATCTCGACTGTATACTTTAGGTTGATGTGTATGAATCCTGGAAACTGGTCCAACTAATTACCCAAATTACCCATGCGACTTACTTTTGTTTTTACTGACTTCCAAAAAGAAGGAGGTACTATGTTCGTCTGTATGTATTTTTTTGTGTATAGTTTATGGTTATTTACGCCAATTCGGAACCGTTTAAAAAATATTTTTTTAGTTCAAAAGAGTGTAGGTTTCTACGTATTTCTGAGGTGATCGCATTTGAATTTTATTGACTGACAAGCCAAGGCGTAGTTTCCTTGTACGTGGATGTGTGTGTAATTGTCTGTACACGGCGAGGCGTAGTTTTGGTTGGCTTCACTTGTTTGTTCACAACATTCTCTCTTGATTTTTTTATTTGCTCTGAGCTGTTGATATTTAATTTCGTGTGCCAATACACTTAAGCACAGTAAAGTAATTACTTACTTAGGTTAAATATGATGGGGGTAATATTGCTTATTGGAGTTATTGGTAGCTAGATTCGGTATCACTACGGATTTAATCAAATTAACGTTAACATTGAATAGTGAGATATGATGTACGGAAAAATACAGGGAAAATATTATTTTGAGGTCATTTACGAGTATATCTACTCGGAACTTAACATTTGTAATTTGTACTGTACTGTACTGTACTGTACCAGCCTTTTACTGTAACAGTCCACTGCAGGACGTAGGCCTACCCACGAAGGGTGGTTGGGCCATATCCACCACGCTGGCCCAGTGCGGGTTGGTGGATTCACATACGCCATCGAATTTCTTCTAAGGACGTACGCAGGTTGCCTCACGATGTTTTCCTTCAGCGAAAAGCCAGTGGTGTGAAATTTCGTACATAAATTCCAAAGAACTCATTGGTACGGGACCGGGGATTCGAACCCACGACCTCACGATTGTAAGGCGGTTGTCACTACCTCTTGACCACCACGGCTACTGCAATTACAATTTGTACTGTCAATAGACAATATTTTGGCCAGGGAATGGACAGTCAACCGGCTTTCATGTTTGTTAAAAAAATATTCTCTGAAGATTTTAGAAGTCAGAGTGAATAGGTATCTTCTAAGTCTGCGTTCGTCTCGACCACAACGTCGATTACCATCAGGCGAGTTAGTGGTCAAGAAAAGACGTATTTGCGTTACAAAAATACATAAAATAAAAATTTAAAAATTATTACAAAAATATAACTTTTTAACACAAGCTTTTGAGATCCAGCCCCCCGACTGCCTAAGCAATAGCAATCGTTTATGACTTCGTTTTAGTCATTTGGCACCGCCTATGTGACGTTAGCCATTAATTGCTTTGCGCGGATTGCGCTTTGATGGCTAACGTCACATAGGCGGTGCCAAATGACTAAAATGAAGTCATAAACGATTGCTATTACGATTGCTATTGCTTAGGCGGTAGGGGGGCTGGACATGTTACATAGCAGCAGAGTGCCAGCCAAGACAAGTAAAACGAGCCCAAACACGACGGGTCTAACTTGTCTACTACAGGAGTTCCTATGGCCACCTTCCGACTCCATCATCAGATCAGCTCCATGGTACCATATTATTGCATTGTTACGCGATTTACATGCAAAACTTCAGCTCAATCGGAAACAGGGAAGACCACAGAAGAGAGAGAAGGAAATTTTTAAAATTATTTAAAAAGTAATTTCCGTTTCCGTTGAGACGATAGAAACTTTATATTTTTGTTTTGAAATGAATATTCAGGACATAAACCGCTAGACACAAGCACTAAATAAACGAAAAAGTCTTATATCCCTCTCCCTAGCTCATCCTCATGCATATTTATACAGTACATTATTTACATTATACCTTGGCGTTCGTACACTAGGTGATTGATGTGACAAATTGCTTCATATTTAAACTGACTATGCAAAACAAAAACAAAAAAAATGTAGTTATAAAATGTTTCCGCTTTTTTGATAAACGCTCGCTATCCCTGTTTTGATTTTTACATATGTCAATTTAAAATTGTCACAAAAAGAAACATACAAAATATAGTCTAGCTACTCCAAAGTAACTCTGCGTTTATCATAAAGTTGACACTCTTCATTTTGGTAACAATCCGAAGTAACTAAAGTTTATTAATAAGGTGGTTAGAGTTTGTGCGTGATCTCCAATTTTTTTTAACAATAGGCTTAGCTCAACCAGAACCAATGTTAAACCTATGCGTCATCGTTATTCCATCTAGTGTAATGTTAAAACATCAATCGTTTTTTGTGTCCTCAGTCATAGTGTGACAAGTCTAGCTAAGCAAAAATGTAGATAACTGTTCAATACGTATCATTTATTTTGCATATCATCACATCACACAAAAAAATAAAAATGATTGTCAAAGATAAGAAGAAATAAACGATAGCAATTTTTTTTTCTTGCTATAGTCCGTTCTTGTATAATTAGTTGCTACCGTCTAAATAAATGTACGTTTATGCGTACATTTATTTGTAAGCAAAATATACATACATTTATTTAGAAAGTGTGATAGTTCGTACCTTCAGTAATGGTGCCTTATTGAGAGGTTGAGAGGTCAACATAAGTAGCGTTGTGTACGAACAGCCATACACGGTGGGCGAGCTGAGTTTATATTAGAAAAGTTACGGAATTCCTTATATCACAGACGCCTCTCTTCATAAATAATTTAAAAAGTTGGCAGTGTTTTAATTCTGAGGCACTCAGGGTGTTTTCACTTTTCAGAGCCTGTTGATATATCTCAATACCTGAATAAAATGAAAATACTAATATTATGTTTGAACATTTGTTGTTTTAGGCTACTCTTTGATGTTTTTGACGTGATAACGACTTTGAACGCCGGCTTGACGCACAAAAAAGTGTCACGTTCTGCCTGAGCCGAGCGTGCAAGCAAGAGCGCGGAATAAGCGATAGAGAGGCACGATCGGCATTTATAAACGTTTCACTTGTTTCAGTTGTTGATTCAACAATGTCTTTATCACGTTGGCTTCATAGTAAAATTTGGGTATAATGACGAGAAGTACAATGATATTCTAGAATATTTATCTAGAAACACGTAATATGTAATTCCGTATAGATATTGTTTTTATTTATTTATTTATTGTTAAGTATATTTACGCTAGCGATTAAATGCAAACATGTCTTGTGTTGCGGGTGAAACATTGGGCAGTAAGCATAGCGAGCGGACTTCGTAGAGTCCTAAGTGAAACGAGGGGCTCAAGCCACCCAAAACAAAGACAGACTTTCTTTACAAATACCGAGGGTTATAGATAACACCAAACACCGTTATAACTTTACTAAGAATAGTCACTTCACAATAAAATCTAACAAATTAGAATGTACACATTTTCACACCAAAACAAATAAATCCGAAGACAGAAACAAAAATACCACGTGAAAAACATACTAAGACATACTGAATCATTAATACACCACACAAGTACCAGTGTACCATACAAGTATTTCTGAGCGTCTGGTGTACGCGACGCGCGACCATAATGCTGGTGTTTATTTGGCTCAACGTATAAGCATTGTCAATCAGCGTGACAATGCTGCCAGCATGCTGGGGACGCTGCCAACTGGCAGTGGGGTTGAGCATTTGAATTATTTTTAGATTTTTAAGGGTCTGTGGATGATCCAATTGCTTGTTATGTAAGTCTTGTATTTTAAAGGCACACAAAAAAGTACCTGTGTAAATAAATATGTTAATGACATGAAACTTATAGAAGAAAGATACATTGAAAAATGGTTGTTTGGAATTAATGGATAGATTTTCATCACTGGTTTTTTGATTTATCAAACATTCTCATTCCTCATACGAACACCCAGGATATGGAACGCTTTGCCTTTCCGCTAAAGTACAAAGTGGGTGTCTTCAAATCCTGAGTAAATAGGTAGTATCTTCTAGGTAAGCGTGCACCCTAGACCGCATATCTGCTCAACATCAGGCAGTATGTAGTCAAACGCAAACCTATACGGAATAATAAAAAAACCGGACAAGTGCGAGTCAGGCTCGCACACCGCGGGATCTGTACAAATCCAGAAAATTTCACAAAATTGAGAAAAAAGTTGTTAAAATCTCTGTACTATAACCATCAACAAAAAAGTTTTTTTTTACTTTTCTCGTCATACGTCGAAAATTACACATTGTTAAAGTAATAAAAAACTGTTTAAAAAAATGTTTTGCATGCAACAAGCTGTTTTGGCATGTGCTAATGAAGCTCTTTTATTTGATATCTTACAATTACATGATACGATTTACTCACTTTGAATTTTGAACCCATATTTTGTGAATTTTGAGGCCTAATTTTTTTGTGTTTTTAATTAAAATGTACAGTTTTTAGATTTATTCCTATATGTGTACTCTGGAACAATGCTTCTCGCCAAATTTCATAGTTCTATGTCAACGGGAAGTACCCTGTAGATTTTGATTTTTGCGAGTGTCGAAATATGCGGTTTTTACGACATAAACGGCTCTAACTCTTTTAAACGACAACTGAGAGGTTTTTCTTTTACACAACTGCAAGAGACTATAGATATACGTATACAGTTTAAATTTCAACTCGATATCTTTACGCGTTCCCGAGATAGAGTCTTGACATACACACAGACGGACAGACGGACAACAAAGTGATCCTATAAGGGTTCCGTTTATTCCGTTTGAGGTACGGAACCCAAAAAACATGCACAAACAACAGTAGGCAGTTACAACACGGTATACACCGCTCATCTACATTCTACATATACACCAGACTAAGTGCAAAATGGTATCAACTGACTTGGCAAAAAGTGCCACAGTAGAAGTACAAGTATGTTAGGCTGTTAGATATTTTACGAGTACGGCGGGTTACGGGTAACGTACGGACGAAATTGAGTTTACACGTCCCTGTGTAGTCGTCACATTCGCCGGATTCCCCGGAATCCAATAAAGGTACAGCTCCATTAGAATGTAGATTAAAATATGTAGTTTTTATTTATTTACATTATGTTTTTTAGACACCGTTGAAAAAAATATTGACCTATAACTTTGTAGTACAGATTAAATAAGTCATCTGTTCTGTGTGTGTATGAAATTAATTCGGATTTTCATTCTGATTTCAGTGATTTTTAGGGTTCCGTACATTAAACGGAAAAAACGGAACCCTTATAGGATCACTTTGTTGTCCGTCTGTCCGTCTGTGTGTATGTCAAGACTCTTTATCTCGGGAACGCATAAAGATATCGAGTTGAAATTTTAAATGTATACGTATATCTATGGTCTCATGCAGTTGTGTAAAAGAAAAACTTCTCAGTTATCGTTTAAAAAAGTTAGAGCCGTTTATCTCGTAAAAAACCGCAAATATCGACACTGACAAAAATCAAAACCTGCAGGGTACTTCCGGTTGACACAGAACTATGATATTTGGCGAGAAGCATTGTCTCAGAGTACACATATAGGAATCAATCTGAAAACTGTACATTTTTATAAAAATCCCAAAAAATAGGGCGTCAAAATTCACATAATATGGGTTCAAAATTCAAAGTGAGTAAATCTTATCACATAAGGTATCATTTAAAAGAATTTCATTAGCACATGCTAAAACAGGTTTTTAATTATTATAACAATGTGTTTATACGGAACCCTCGATGTGCGAGCCTGACTCGCACTTGTCCGGTTTTTAATTTAATTATACAACTTAATATCGTTCAAAATCATCATTATCATCATCTTGCCCTTATCCCACTAGGTGGGTTCGGCACAGCACGTTTCTTATCGTTGGCGCTTTCCTCTATCATACGTCATCTCATAATCAACTCCTTTCTCTCGCATGTCATTTTTCACACAATTCATCTACACTTTTTTTGGTTGTCTTCTCCCATTTCTGACGCTTACCATCATGTTTAGGGTTCTTTTCGTGACATGACTCTCTTCCCGTCTCTCGATATGCCCATACCAAGATAGTCTGCCACTGGTTCAAAATATTTCTTAATAAAGCATTGTTTATTTGAGCACTAATACGAGCAACCTGCGGTTTTAGTTGTATATCTCATAGCATTTACTCGTAGTTTAGCCGAAGTTGTTTTACGTAGAACAATGCCGCACTAGGGCTCGCATAATGTCGCCGTTAGTTCGGGCTCGCAACCACTTCAACGCGCTCTTGACCGCCAATACTGATTTTGACATAATTTTTGATAATTGGAAAACTGTTATATCTGTTCTTAGGACCTATTGTGCAAACCTCACCGACCAGTGGGACAAAAGTAATAGTACTAACAGCTCGATTGACATTGTAGAAATTAATGATGAAACTATAGTTTGATTATTGAAGTTTGACATTTTATTTACCTTTTGTTTTGACATTTTATAATTTTATTTGGCATGTATTGTGACTATTTTTTCTATTGACTTCTCAATTATTAAATCTGATTAAATTAATGTAAGATGAATGTAAATGTTTGAAAAATCGTTTTTATCTCAATAAAATAATTTAATTTCATTTTAGCTAAATATAAAGCCTGATTACAGAGGCGCCATCGTCTATAAATAGCATAGTTCTGTTTCTTTTTCACTTTAGAGAACGCTGTTTACGTTGTTTTTAAATTTACGCTGGCGCCTCTATAATCGGGCTTATTATACAATATTGTTGATTGTGTGAACAATAAAGCGTTTATATATCTATCTGAATGATGAAGGTGAAGGATTAATTCATATACAAGAAGTTACTAAATGAATACCTAGAACTAGGAGGAAAAAGAAGAAAAAGAATTTGATTAATGGCAAAGAAATTATTTCCTGTATCGCCATTACTGTTTTGACATCAACTCGAGTCACTTTTAATCGCAATGAGTTTAAATAAGTCTAATTTACTTTGGTATTTGGTTTTAATGTGGTGGCCCACTCAATATTCCCTCGCAACCCACCAGTGGGTCGCGACACTCGATACCCACATAGTTTGGGTAACGCTAGTGTGTTGTCACCCTTTTTCCACATACTAACAATAGAAGAACCGAGAGGAATGACGTCGGATTAAAGTGGACATACGGTTTGCTTAGCTATTTACGTCGACGAGAAAAGGCAATTTTAGATAATAGTCACTATTTTGCCGAAAAACAAATAAAATAGCAATCGATTTCAAACAATCATTATCACTTTCAGCACGTTTCCTTTCGCTTTTTCTTTCTTTTCTCTCGCATATCATCGCGAGGTAGCTACTCATCACTCTATAAGTCTATCAAAACATTTGTAACAAAATCATCTGTTTCATACAAAAAGTTTCTTGAATTTCGACTATTTGGAATAACTGATTTTATTTCTCGATTTCCGAGTTCCTCCCATAGTAAAAGTTGGCGTAATGATAATTATGTATAATATATAGAATCTAAAAAAATAAGCTGTGGTGGTCTTAGTGGTAGTGACATCTGCCTTACAATCGTGAGGTCGTGGGTTCAAATCCCAGTCCCGTACCAATGAGTTCTTTGGAATAATATGTACGGATTTTCACACCACTGGCTTTTCGGTGAAGGAAAACATCGTGTGAAAATTTGCAGTCCGTAAAAGAAATATTATGGCGTATGTGAATCCACCATCCCGCAATGGGCCAGCGTGGTGAATATCGCCCTTCTTGGATAGGCCAACGCCCTACAGGGGACTCTTAAAAAAGGCTGGTACAGCACAGTATATAATCTTAGGTAGTCCATCCTCAGGGAATACGCGCGCGCCAGTCGACGGGGACGCGTGTTCCCTGAGGACGGAGTACTAAATACTCCGAAACCGGTTCCCAGTGGCTCGACCGTATTTAGTTAGGACATGGGTTAAGCCATATTTTATTTTAATTATGATGAATACTCATGCTGGTTTCAATGAAGTATAGAATCTGTGCGTCATCTCAATAAACACTAGTACTTACAACTTTAGCCTTAAACAAGGTTCCACAGAGGAAATACTCAGATTACCTGATTAGGTATTTACGTCCCAGTCTAGGTCTGCCATCGCGTGCTGCCTTGCATTATCCGGCTCGAAGCGCTGATTGCGTAAACTAACGCAATTAACGGAGCTATAGTTACTACACAGTAATTAGATAAACACTACCACCCCATGCTTGCACGAAGTCTATTCCTGGATCTATTCCTGTGAGCAATCTCACACAGAGACTTCGAGCATTTCATATACGAGTATATCTAAGAATGTTCCTTAGATAAACCAAAGCGACTGACTTGGTTCAACAAATGATCTAGTTGTAATAGCAATGGACAGGACGCTTTCGTAAAGTTCTCGAATGCTCAGAACAAATAAAAAACCGGACAAGTGCGAGTCAGGCTCGCACATCGTGGATTCCGTACAAATCCAGAAAATTTCACAAAATTGGGAAGTAAGTAAGTTGTTAAATCTCTGTACTATAACCATCAACAAAAAAGTTTTTTTTTTCACTTTTCACGTCATACATCGAATATCACACATTGTTAAAAATATTAAAAACCTGTTTTATCATGTGCTAATGAAGTTCTTTTATAAGATACCTTACATGATACGATTTACTCACTTTAAATTTTGAGACCCTATTTTTTTGTTAAAATGTACAATTTTCAGATTTATTCCTATATGTGTACTCTGAGACGATGCTTCTTGGCAGATTTCATAGTTCTATGTCAACGTGAAGTACCTACCCTGTAGGTTTTGATTTTTGTGAGTGTCGAAATATGCGGTTTTTACGACATAAACAACGGCTCTAACTTTTTTATACGGTAACTGAGGAGTTTTTCTTTTACGGTCTGCAGTAGACCGGGAGCTCCAGTAGCGTACGGAACCCTTCGTCGCGAGTTCGACTCGTCGGTGTTGCGCCGCCATAATTTGACTGACGCGACAAGGCGTAGTTTCGTTGTACGTTTGTGTGTGTAATTGTGTCTATACACAGCGAGGCATAGTTTTTCCGGCCTCACTTGTTTGTTTCTCAATATTCTGTCTTGATTTAATTTAATTTAATAGGTCTGAGCTCGAATGTAGACCAGGTTACGTTGGTTTATGCTGAATGCAAGTCGTTTTTCATCGGTGTTATAGGAAAATGATGATACTTCACTGCTGGGAATAGTGCCTAAGGTTGAACTGATCTTCTAAGTCATTATTATTATGTACTACGGGACTAATCGCGCACTAAAATTACGAGATAAATAAATACCTCCTCGTCCCGACGTTTCGCCCGAGTTGCATCGACCGTGGTCACGGGTAGACTGGAATGTGGAACAGCTGGTACCGCCAATTCAATTTGAACTTGAAAAATTGTCACTACGACACACAACACTGACGGTATCTATAATCTATAAAATTTAACTTGATCTCTGCGACAGCTGTCAGAAAAATCACGCCTACGAAGTCCTCAATTTCTTAATAGTACAGACAGTACCTGTCAATGTCATACTTTGTGGGCATGCCGATTAGTGATGGGCGACGAATGATCGTGACCACAGAGTTTTAGATAGAATTTTAATTAAAATATCGATTGTTTATACTGACGATATTTTAAATAAAACTTAATTTATCATTAATTTTATTGTATATTTTAATATCATAACATTTTTACATGTGTAATTAAATTAAACCCAATTATATGTTACATTAGCATCGATAATAGTAAAAAACGTCGTAAAATACTATCGTTACATTATTATGAGTATTTAATTAATATCATAACATTATTTACATGTGTACATACTTGATCTTAAATAATAGTAAGTAAATAAAATCCAATTTCTCACCTTCAACTACTCATTCGATTTCATTACAACATTGTTTGAAAATCGATTTTTTCCACCACTATCTCAACTCTAAATATGTCAATATGTAACTGTCGCAGAGATCAAGTTAAATTTTATAGAGTATAACAATGTCCTTCTACCTACACTACGCGATTTGCATTTGTTGACAACAGGATTCCACGACGCCGATAACTTAAATCCATCCTCCCGGTTGAAATTCTTATGTTTTTTGTTTTCCACCGCCTCACGAACTATTCTTGAAAAATAGTGTCGATCCGTTGAGAGGACTTTTGGGTCGTGGAGCTCGATCCAATGACCAGTACCTCCGTCAAGCAAATGCTCAGCTATAGCAGACTTCTGTATCTGGCGGTTTTTGACTGCCGCGATATGTTCTTTGATCCGTTCAGCAATAGTACGCTTCGTTTGACCTATGTAGGAACTACCGCAGCTGCAATCCACCTTATATACACCAGATTAGTCCCGTAGTATCTAATAATAATGTGTTCAAATGGCGAAAGTTTAAAAACAACATCTTCTAAGTCTGTCATGAGTCGTCGCGAGCCGTCTTGCATTGTCCGGTACGAGGCGTTGATTGCAACAACACGATTACCTACTTCTACTAGTTACTCCACACTAATTAGATAAACACTATTCATAGTAGCCATTACACGAATCAATGTTACTTGTCTACTTAATTGAAAATATTTCAAATTTTTAACGTCTTTATTTTTATTTATTTTCTGAAAGATTATTGTAAAATAAGATACATGTATTATTATTTTTTCAATTAGACCTATATTTTACGTAAAAATATTTTTTGTAAAAGAGCTTATTCTAAAAGGACGACGCGCGACGTTATAGAATGTTATTGAAGCCACATTAAAAAATATATATATATATAACTGCCAAAGTCAAGCTCTAGCGTAGCTGTCACTGTTATCGACAATGACAACAAATAAATTATCCAGCGTGACAACTTTCGGTAGATTTCTACTTTTTAGTACATTTTAAGAGCCTAAACCTATGTCGAGTTGTAATAAAATAAACCGAATTAAAGAGAATTTAATATTGTATTTTTCACTTGACTTAATCAGATAAATGATAATTATATGTAACAAAACATTTCATGTGTGGAAAAAATCCTAAAAAAATAATAATTGAAAGAAAAACGACTGTTACAAACGATTTTCTAGATGTGTTGGTGAAACGAGACTCTAACAGCCGACTTTCCCACACGGTATACCGTAAACCAACACACACGGATAGATACTTGTGCGCAGATTCGCACCACCATCCAGCGCACTTGACCTCGGTACCACGGACACTGATAAATAGAGCATTAAAATTGTGTAATTTTGAATACCTGGATACTGAGCTCGAACATATTAAAAGTGTGCTGAGCAGTAATGGTTACAAGTGGAAACAGAGCTGGCGGCTGGCAAACGCATCTCCAAGGACACGTCCGGCATCGGTTGAGAGAGTAGCAACGTATTTGCCATATATTAAAGGAGTGACGGACAGAATTGGTAATTTATTACGCCGAAGGTATAGCATTAAGACCATCTTCCGTCCTCCGGGACAACTAAGACAGTTGCTACGTTCTCCTAAAGATAGAGACCCTTTGGGTGTCCCCGGTGTCTACATGATCCCGTGCGATTGCGGGAAGTGTTACGTCGGAGAGACAAGAAGAAATGTTTCTACCAGGCTCACGGAGCATATACGTTCAATGAAAAACTTGGATAGGAATGGTTCCGCGGTGGTAGAACACACTCTCGATTCCGATGCACAGCACTTCATCAGATTTGATAGAGCGAAGGTGCTAGCGCGAGAGAAGTTTTTCGTGCCCCGTAAAGTTAGGGAGGCTATTGAGATTAGCAGACGCCCTAACTTCAATAGAGACGGGGGATGGATACTGCCACCGACGTGGAAACCGTGTTTTCAGGGATCCAAAGGACTTAACCGTGGAACTGGTGGAGACATAGTGAGTTCAGTGTGCTGGAGTATCCCCGACGTATACCAGGATACCGACGAAGAGAATATTCAGTGCGCGCCGACACAACAATCCTCTCAACCCGCCCCCGCCCCACCACCGCAACCGCTGTCATCGCGAGCGCTACGCGCCGCAGCCCGCAGTGCATTGCGAGACGGCTCCGCGTGCTAGCACTCGCCAATTTGAGAAAGGTCGCCGAATGCGACCGAAACTATAGTCGTTACGACTATCCCCACACGTGAGTTCATTCCCGTTATATATAGTATAAAATGTTACAAACGAAACTATAATTTAGTAATTTTAACAAGTACTTAATGTATAACCGTTTTCTGAAACATGTTAAAAATTCTAATGGATTTCTGGTGGTTCTAGGCTGTGGTTCTAGGGCCCGATTTAGTAGGCTCTCAAATATTTCGTGGGCAACACTGATTTTAGCTATACTTTTAGTAGAAACTCTGAAAAAAAGGGATGACGCTGAAAATGACAAAACGAAACGTAATGTTAGTTTCAACTGCCATTTTATATTGCTATTGTTTTTTTTTATCATAGGCTACTGAACTTTTAATATAAATCCGAGAACCGTTCGGATGAGAGTTTATATTTGATATCTTTGTAGTTACTGCACTAAAAATTTTGAAAAAAATAAGTAAAATGATCAGCGTCGCAATACCTCGAAATGGTTTTGGAATTTCATAGCCATGTGAAATACGAAAACTTGTCAATTAGCACAACGGATTAGCAAGTTGAAGTGGCAGTGGGTGGTTCTAGTAACTATGTAATGTTCATCAATGTAGACCACGTATTGGCAAGTCCAGAATAGGATGACACCCAAAGAGGTAAAACAACAGCACCCGCTATTTAACGTGTTACTACGATCTTTGTTTTAAACAAAGAACTGAAGATGAACTTCCGCAAAGTAACGCCTAATTCCACAGACCTATTACAACAAGAGAGAGAGCGCTGTTGTCGCTTGAGGCAATTCCGAACCTCAATAATTATTTTTTGCAAAAAATAGCATGACCGACTTCACCCGTGTACAGAATCATTATTATTGTTATTATATAATATAAAACAAAGTTGCTTTCCGCTGTCTGTCTCCATGTATGCTTATATCTTTAAAACTACGCAACGGATTTTGATGCGGTTTGTTTTAATAGATAGAGTAATTCAAGATAAATGTTTATATGTATAATACACCTGTGCAAAGCCGGGGCGCATCGCTAGAACGATATTATGCACGGATCGATGTAACATTTTTCACATTATTGTTGATTTATCAAAAATTGCTCAGCCGATTTCGATAAAATTTAAATGGAACCAATTTCGAAGTATACTCTTTCCAATAAAAAAATAATTATTGAAATCAGACTATTATAAAAAAATGTTATGCGTGGTTATACACAAATTATATATATACCTACGTGTCGAATTTTATACCTCCTCCGGTGGTTCGTCGGTCAAAAATGTATGGAAAATCGAGCTTAGCGCTGTCAAAACTGGCAAATATGTATTAGAATTTGACACTACTGAGAGAAAAACACTACAACTAGCCACTGAATCAAGATATTTTTATTTCTCTTTCTAACTCATGTAATATTAAATTATTGCATCTCTTTCTTTCTTTTCTCGATCAACCACATTATCCCTCTGGTATCTATGTGCCTAATTCAATCAACTGTCACTACGAGTAACAGCAACGGTCAGTCGTAATTGTCACACACGCCAGAAAAAGAAATCTTAAATTCAGCTATGCCTATGTTATTTAGGGTTCCGTACCTCAAACGGAAAAACGGAACCCTTATAGGATCACTTTGTTGTCCGTCTCTCCGTCTGTCCGTCTGTGTGTATGTCAAGACTCTTTATCTCGGGAACGCGTAAAGATATCGAGTTGGAATTTAAACTGTATACGTATATATATGGTATCTTGCAGTTGTGTATAAGAAAAACTTCTCAGTTATCGTTTAAAAAAATTATAGCCGTTTATGTCGTAAAAAACCGCATATTTCGCACTCACAAAAATCAAAACCTACAGGGTACTTTCCGTTGGCATAGAACTATGAAATGTCGCGAGAAGCATTGTCTCAGAGTACACATAATAGGAATAAATCTAAAAACTCTACATTTTTATTTAAATCACCAAGAAATAGGGCCTCAAATTTCACAAAATATGGGTTCAAAATTGAAAGTGAGTAAATCGTATCATGTAAGGTATCATATAAAAGAATTTCATTAGCACATGCTAAACCAGGTTGTTAATTATTTTAACAATGTGTTTGTACGGAACCCTCGATGTCCGGTCTTGTCCGGTTTTTTTTAACTAAAACAATGGACAATCCGATTAACATTGTAGAAATATGTTGAATGCAAGCACCTTCCAATTAGTCATATTGGAAATCACACGCGGAATTATGGTTTCAAATACAATTTCATCGGTCATTTCGAACTATTCTACTGATATTGTTACCTTGATAATAATACAGGGATTACCGTCCCAGCCACCGAGCATTACGTACCTCTTGCTCCACCGAATAGCGACTATAATGTAATGTTCCTTTGTATTCCGAGCCGTAATCCAAGTTAGACGGACAATAGCATTGAATTGAGACCTGATACGCTCTTCTATGATTCATTTCTGGTTTAACATCATTATATGAGTTGTAAGACCTTTATTGTATGTATAGTACATAATTAAGTATTCAATGTTTTATTTTTCATCAGCGTTTTTTGATTCTACGGGTATACTGGATGTTTCATTAGACGAACAATACGAAGATATCATCACTTCACTACATAGTATAAAACAAAGTCGCTTCCCCTGTCTGTCTGTCCCTGTGTATGCTTATATCTTTAAAATTACGCAACGGATTTTGATGCGCCTTTTTTAAATAGATGGAGTGATTCAAGAGGAAGGTTTATAATGTGTATATACAGGGTTATTTCTAATCAATTAGCATCCTTCTAGGGGCTTATTCAGTACATCAAAACTAACAACTTTTGTTCTACGACTTTCGTCAACGATAACGTAACTCTTTCGATACGTACGATTTAAAATCAGTGGGAATAAGTATCTTAACGCGCTATGGAGAGGGCTATGCTCGGAGTCTCTCTGCGAGATCGAATCAAGTATGAGGAGATTCGCAGACGAACCAAAGTTACCGACATAGCCCAGCGGATTAGTAAGTTGAAGTGGCAATGGGCAGGGCACATAGCTTGGAGAACTGATAGCCGTTAGGGCAGTAAAGTTCTTGAATGGAGACCTCGCACCGGCAAGCGCAGCGTATGACGTCCACCGACTAGGTGGATCGACGATATTATTAAGACCGCAGGAACGCGCTGGATGCAGGCAGCTTCCAACCGGCCTTATTGGAAATCCATGTGGGAGGCTTCTGTCCAGCAGTGGGCGTCCTACGGCTGATAATGATGATGATGATGATGAATAACTATCTGCGTCTCCATGCTTAATTTTTGATCACATCGTTGGAGAGTTGATGGGCATTCATCCATCTATCCATCAGCCACAGGACGTCAACTGCTGGACATAGGCATCCGTTATGAATCTCCAATAAGGCTGGATGCAAGTGGCTTGCATCCAGCGCAATCTTGCGGTTTTAATGAGAAAAAATAATGATGCTGCGTTCGCTAGTATGTGGTCTCCACGTGTGCGGACTTACGATAAAAAAAACACAAAAACTAGAAACGAATAGTTAACAAACGCAAGACTAAGATAATATATTCAAAGACGGCGTGTACTAGTCGTCGTTATACCGGGCACGTCTGCCATCGATCGCGTATTGTCCAGCCGAAACACACGGGAGTCTATTTCTACGAGCTGCAGTATAATGTAATGTCTGCTTTGCAAAGTAAACTAGCTCAAGTTCCTTTGTAGATGAAGTAAACAGTTATATTTTGACACAAAATTATATTAACAATTCATCAACATCATTTTTTAGGGTTCCGTACCTCAAACGGAAAAAAGGGAACCCTTATAGGATCACTTTGTTGTCCGTCTGTTCGTCTGTCCGTCTGTGTGTATGTCAAGACTCTTTATCTCGGGAACGCGTAAATATATCGAGTTGAAATTTAAACTGTATACGTATATCTATGATTTCTTGCAGTTGTGTAAAAGAAAAACTTCTCAGTTATCGTTTAAAAAGTTAGAGCCGTTTATGTCGTAAAAAACCGCATATTTCGACAATCACAAAATTCAAAACCTACAGGGTACTTCTCGTTGACATAGAACTATGAAATTTGGCGAGTAGCATTGTCTCAGAGTACAAATATAGGAATAAATCTGAAAACTATACATTTTTATTTAAATCACAAAACAATAGGGCCTCAAAATTCACAAAATACGAGAAAGGTGAATAAAAAACTTTTTTGTCGACGGTTATAGTATAGAGATTTTAACAACTTACTTCCCAATTATGTGAAGTTTTTTGGATTTGTACGGAACCCTCGGTTTGCGAGACTGACTCGCACTTGTCCTTTTTTGTACGCCATTCACGACATAAGAAATGTTCCGCGTTTATTTTACTGAAACGTAGAAAAACGAGTAATGTTTAGAAGTTACTTGTAGTCATACTTTTTATTAATAAAAACTAGTTAAAATTCATACAATTAGTATAAATACTACATTAGTATAGTAAGTTGCATACGTAAAGTTGGTGAAAAAAAAAACACTGTTATGTAAGTTCTTTACTGGTTTTATTGGCAATCTGTGTATCATGACTGGGTAAACAATCATTATTATAATAAGCCCGTTAGGTACATTATTAAAAAATATTAGACCCGTTTTATTTCTTTTGTCAATCAAACAATAAATGACAAAGATAAACCTTGTCAAAATTCGGGAGTGCCCGTGCCCTCACTTCTCTGTTAGGTCTTACTTGTGTATTACTAGTGACGTTACGCGGAGCTTTATCGGGCTATATCTCTTAATATTATTTAAGTTGGCTTAAGAAAAAATACGTGTCTAATATTTTTTGTAATATATCTGCCGGATTCATGTTTTTTTTTGTCATTTTGCCATTTTTAGGGTTCCGTACCTCAAACAGAAAAAACGGAACCCTTATAGGATCACTTTGTTGTCCGTCTGTCCGTCTGTGTGTATGTCAAGACTCTTTATCTCGGGAACGCGTAAAAAAACTTCTCAGTTATCGTTTAAAAGACATAGATCCGTTTATGTCGTAAAAAACTGCATATTTCGCACTCACATAAATCAAAACCTACAGGGTACTTCCGATTGACGTAGAACTATGAAATTTGGCGAGAGGCATTGTCTCAGAGTACACATATAGGAATAAATCTTAAAACTGTAAATGTATATTTAAATCACAAAAAATAGGGCCTCAAAATTCATAAAACATGGATTCAAAGTGAGTAAATCCTATCACGTAAGCTATCATATAAAAGAATTTCATTAGCACATGCTAAAACAGGTTTTTAATTATTTTAACAATGTGTAATTTTCGATGTATGACGAGAAAAGGAAAAAATAAAAACTTTTTTGTCGATTCTTATAGTATAGAGATTTTAACAACTGAATTCCCAATTTTGTGAAATGTTCTGGATTTGTACGGAACTCTCGGTGTGCGAGCCTGACTAGCACTTGGTTTTTCTAGATTTTTTTCAAGCTCGCTAGTCTATTATCCGTATGTTCACAAAGCGCGTAGGCAATAAAGCAATTGCGGGCGACCACCGACATTGCGTAACTGGCGACTAATAGGGAAAGTGGACTATGATACTCTGCTCTAGACTAGCCCTTATTTCTACTCCACCAAGGATCTTGGACTAGATACAATTCAAATCTTTGTTTTACATAAATATTTAGTGTATTTGAAGATGAACTTCCGCAAAACAACGGCTAATTGAATCAATTACATGTAATTCGGTTAGAACGGCAGTCGGTGTGTCGGTCGGAATCTCCATTCGAGAATTTTACGACTCTATCAGAATTTCAAATAGATCATACACCAAAAATCGCAGCGTAGGATGTTGAAATCTAAATGTGCTGCTCCAAATCAATCATTTTTCGACAAAACGTACCTTATAATTATTTTTTGCAAAAAATAGCATGACCGACTTCAACTGTGTACAGAATTCGCGAATATTTTGCACGGATCGATGTAGCATTTTTCACATTATTGTTGATTTATCAAAAATGGCTCAACCGATTTCGATAAAATTTAAACGGGTCCAATTTAGAAGTATATTCTTTCCAATAAAAAAAGAACTATCGATATCGGAAAGCCGAAAAAAAAGCCAGCATAAGAAAATTCTAGTCTATACTAGATTTTATTTCATTGTACCAAAGACATTGACCTTGATGATACTCTGATGTAGACTAGCCCTTATCTCGTCTGCACCATAGATCTTAATCTAGAAACAATAACATTAAAACCATCGGAAATGGCAACTTTACGGCTCCATCCGTGAAGTTCTCGATTGGAGACCGACCGACAAACGCAACTGAGGACTTACTCGTATAACTATATAAATATTAGAGGACGCCTTACACACGGTCTATGACCCCAAACTAAGCAAAACTTGTGTTGCCAGACACTGATAATATACTACACATACTTAATTAAATACAATGATAATAACATCCAGATACAGAGCAACCGTGAAGAGAAGCCGTGGTGGCCTAGAAGTAGTGACACCTGCCTTGCAATCGTGAGGTCGTGGGTTCAAATTCTGGTCCCGTACCAATGAGTTCTTTGGAAGTTATGTTCGGAATTTCACAGCACTGGCTTTTCGGTGAAGGAAAACATCGTGAGGCAACCTGCATACTTCCGTAGAAGAAATTCGATGGCGTATGCGAATTCACCAACCCGCACTGGGCCAGCGTGGTGGATATGGCCCAATCACTCTTCGTGGGTAGGCCAAAGTCCTGCAGTGGACTATTAAAAGGTTGATACAGTACAATACAGTACATTACAGAGCAACTACCTATCTATGCTCATCACAAAAAAACTTGCTCTGGGTGGGAATCAAACCCACGCCTCTTTGACCCAGAGTTTGAGTCAGGGTCACTAACCACTGGGCCAATATCTATTCAATATCTATCCATCCATCCAACCATTAGCAGCAGGACGACGTCTACATCTAGGCATAGGCCTCCCCCATGGATTTCCAAAAAGGCCGGTTAGAAGCGGCCTGCAGCTAGCGCGTTCCTGCAATCTTGATTATATCGTGAGTCCACCTATAGGACTCAAGATATAATCAAGATTGCAGGAACGCGCCTATAGGTCCACCTATAGGACTCACGATATAATCAACGCAATGCAGGAACGCGCCTATAGGTCCACCTATAGGACTCACGATATAATCAAGATTGCAGGAACGCGCCTATAGGTCCACCTATAGGACTCACGATATAATCAAGATTGCAGGAACGCGCCTATAGGTCCACCTATAGGACTCACGATATAATCAACGCAATGCAGGAACGCGCCTATAGGTCCACCTATAGGACTCACGATATAATCAAGATTGCAGGAACGCGCCTATAGGTCCACCTATAGGACTCACGATATAATCAACGCAATGCAGGAACGCGCCTATAGGGCCACCTATAGGACTCACGATATAATCAAGATTGCAGGAACGCGCCTATAGGTCCACCTATGGGACTCACGATATAATCAACGCAATGCAGGAACGCGCCTATAGGTCCACCTATAGGACTCACGATATAATCAACGCAATGCAGGAACGCGCCTATAGGTCCACCTATAGGACTCACGATATAATCAAGATTGCAGGAACGCGCCTATAGGTCCACCTATAGGACTCACGATATAATCAACGCAATGCAGGAACGCGCCTATAGGTCCACCTATAGGACTCACGATATAATCAAGATTGCAGGAACGCGCCTATAGGTCCACCTATAGGACTCACGATATAATCAACGCAATGCAGGAACGCGCCTATAGGTCCACCTATAGGACTCACGATATAATCAAGATTGCAGGAACGCGCCTATAGGTCCACCTATAGGACTCACGATATAATCAAGATTGCAGGAACGCGCCTATAGGTCCACCTATAGGACTCACGATATAATCAACGCAATGCAGGAACGCGCCTATAGGTCCACCTATAGGACTCACGATATAATCAAGATTGCAGGAACGCGACTATAGGTCCACCTATAGGACTCACGATATAATCAACGCAATGCAGGAACGCGCCTATAGGTCCACCTATAGGACTCACGATATAATCAACGCAATGCAGGAACGCGCCTATAGGTCCACCTATAGGACTCACGATATAATCAAGATTGCAGGAACGCGCCTATAGGTCCACCTATAGGACTCACGATATAATCAACGCAATGCAGGAACGCGCCTATAGGTCCACCTATAGGACTCACGATATAATCAAGATTGCAGGAACGCGCCTATAGGTCCACCTATAGGACTCACGATATAATCAACGCAATGCAGGAACGCGCCTATAGGTCCACCTATAGGACTCACGATATAATCAAGATTGCAGGAACGCGCCTATAGGTCCACCTATAGGACTCACAATATAATCAAGATTGCAGGAACGCGCCTATAGGTCCACCTATAGGACTCACAATATAATCAAGATTGCAGGAACGCGCCTATAGGTCCACCTATAGGACTCACAATATAATCAAGATTGCAGGAACGCGCCTATAGATCCACCTATAGGACTCACGATATAATCAAGATTGCAGGAACGCGCCTATAGGTCCACCTATAGGACTCACGATATAATCAAGATTGCAGGAACGCGCCTATAGGTCCACCTGACTCACGATATAATCAAGATTGCAGGAACGCGCCTATAGGTCCACCTATAGGACTCACGATATAATCAAGATTGCAGGAACGCGCCTATAGGTCCACCTGACTCACGATATAATCAAGATTGCAGGAACGCGCCTATAGGTCCACCTATAGGACTCACGATGTAATCAAGATTGCAGGAACGCGCTAGCTGCAGGCCGCTTATAACCGGCCTTTTTGGAAATCCATGGGGGAGGACGGAACCCAGACGGATTAGGATTATAAATTACAATAATTCCCGGCAGCAATTTTTTTGCTGCAACCTTTAATGGGGGTCACAGGTAGTCTAGATCCAAAATGACTAGTCGGTGCACGTATTACGCTGCGCTTTCTGGTCCGTGGTCTCCATTGGAAAACTTTGCGCCCCCATCGGCTCCATAGATCAGTAGTCCATAGTTTGTGCCTAAACTACTGCCATTTCAACTACCCAACCCACAATGCTATCAGTCACTTTGGTTCTTCTTCGGTTCTCCTAATTTCTGATGTGCTCTTGCAGATTCTCTCTATAGATCGATAAGGCTATAGGCCGCGCCACACAAGTTGGCGGATGTGAAGCTAGCTACAAGCTGCTCAATAGCCAATCAACGTGCGGCTTTTACTTATTTATTTATTTAACACTTTATTGCACACCATTTGTACAAGAGGAGGACTTAACGCTAAATAGCATTTAATAATAATAATTTATTTCTCTCAGTACAATTAATACAAGACATATGTAGCCATGGCCATCAAACTAGGTGTGAGAACACCTGTATTTTGATGGATAGCCTTCCTAATAGTTACATCATTATCAATTGCACAGTATAATTAATGGTATCGAAAAATTCTTGACTTCTTAATTAAAAAAATAATAATAATAATGTTAAGTTTAAAATGGTCTGAGCCTACAAGTAATGTCACAGTGTTTTTTTTTTTTTAAATTTTGTTTTTCAAGTAAAATTAATTAAATAGCAATAATGTTAAAAAAATAATAATAGTAATAATTGCTGGAAAATATTTATATCTTCATATGATGGTATAAATTATTTCATAAAATTGTAAAGCTCATTTATAAACTTACAAGAGTTTTTGCTCAATTATATACAACACATGTTACTTAACGAGAGTAGGCACAGTTAAAAACAATTCATTAATACGTGCATACGTGCGTGTGTGTTTGTTTATGTGTATGTGTGTGTGTGTGTGTGTGCATTATCTGCCAGTCAACCTACAGGTAGAAGACATTGGGAAGTAGGCATGAATAAATAGACAAGGAGATAAATTAACTAGAATCAACACAGATCTAACTTAAAAAAATAAATAAATACTAAATAATAATACAATTATAAAATAAATAAAATACATAAACTTACATAAACTATTATACTAAACTAGCGGCCCGTCCCGGCTTCGCACGGGTAGACATAAATAGGTACTATAGTAATCTAGTACTAAATATAGCCTATGTTACACAATGATAATGTAGCTTTCTAATGAAAAAAGAATTATTAAAATCGGTCCAGTACTTTTTGCGTTTATTCGTTACATACAAAAATACAAATCTTTACTCTTTATAATATTATTAGTGTTGATAATAAGATGATAACTAGTAAAAGATAGAAGATAGTAAAAGATAGCTTATCCTATGTGTTCAAGATTTTAGACAACTTTAAGTAAAGCTCCCGCACAAGGCGCTTAAAGACAGCCTTCGATGGCGCTTGACGAAGAGTGGATGGAAGCTTGTTCCAAAGCCGCACGGCTTCAACGCGGAAAGAGTCGTGCACAAATGACGTACTGTGCCTCTATGTGTCTATCTGTGGCTTTATGTGAGTTTAAAGGCCGAAACACACAGACGGCGGGCGCGGGTCGGGTCGTTTTCTTCGCGTGACACGCGCTGTTCCATTATCAACACACATCGCGCGGGCACGGCGCGGGTCGGTGGCGTGGCGGGACGGGTCGACCTACCTTGTTAGCAGCATCGATTGCTGTGAAAACTCAGTGTGATTGAAAATGTCGGAGGATTCGGACACGGAAGAAGAACTACTTTTTCGTTACTTCAAACACTTACTACTCTCATTTAATTGATCTGCAATTTGCTGCCATATCCTTGCCTTCAGAACAGCATTATTGTACTTGTTGTCCCTTGGTTCGTACAAACAAGCATGTTTACGAACACTTTCAATATTTTTTTCATTGAGATCCATAGCAAAATTGTAAAAAAATACAAAATCTCATTGACGTATTCACAACACGCGCTGAGCACGACCCGCGCACGCTCTCTGTGTGAACACTTGTTGGTGAATACTTGTATTACGACGAAATCCAACGAATGCAACGGCGCCCGACCCGCGCCAAGATTGGATATTGCTCAGCTTGTAGCTAACTTCACATCCGCCAGCTTGTACGGCGCGGCCTTTACTTGGAGTATAGTAATAAAGCCCAGACGGAGCCAAAGTTTACTTCCCTAAATTGGTAACACTGACGACATCCGTCTCTGTCTATTCGGAAACATAGCGAGCATCGTCAGTGGGACCTTTCTAAAGAGAAACACTGTTAAAATAAAATTGCCGTTTAAAACAGGTCGCAAACATGTACAAATGAAGCTATTATTGAACATCGGCGGTTATACTGCCTTCCGGATTTTCCTCCCAGTCGTAAATGAAAACCGAGCCGATCGGTCGTTATCGTTAGCCGTTAATGGCGAATTCGTTAACTGACGCCTAACGGAAGCGAGCTGAAATGGTATTGTTAAACTTTTTAAGCAAATGAGTGAGATCTTTATGAATATTCAGTCAGGGACATGGTCTCTCAGTATGGGCCTTTAAGTAATAAGGCCTAAGGTCCAAGTAGCCCAAAGGGCTGTGGAGAAGGCTATGGTCGGAGTCTCTTTGCGAGATAGAATCAGAATCGAGGAGAAAATAGACGAACCAAAGTTACTGATACGGCCCAGCGGATTGGCAAGTTAAGATGGCAGTGGGCAGGGCTTTTAGCACAGGTCTAATGACTGATAGGGTCGAAAAGTTCTCGAGTGGAAGGTGGACAGACAACTTCATTAAGACCGCTGGATTACGCTGGTTGCAAGCCGGTGTTATTGGAGATTTATAGATGAAGCCTATGTCCAGCAGTGGACGTCCTATGACTGATGAGTAAGCTCTATTTAGATGGCCAATCAGAAACGAGGAGATTCGTTGACTTACCAGAAATACCGACACGCTGGGCTGTGTCGGTATTAGCAAGTTAAAATGGCAGTGAGCAAGACATATTTAACATGAACGATTGATTAAAATTTATATCAACACCGGATACAACTCACGATTATTTGAAAGGTCGAGCCGCTATGCGTCCGACCGGTTTCAGAGTAGTTAGTACTCCTTCATCGGCTTACTAACTACTCTGAAACCGGTCTATCATAAATTTTAATAATGAATCTTCACGCTAGTTTTAATGATGAAAGATTGATAGCCAATGTGATCGAGGGTTACATGTATACCCCTGTATAGGGTTATCAGCTTACCCTGTACTATCCTGAAAAGGTTGATTAAGACCATTATTATGAATAACTTTTACTAAGGACCCAACCAGGAATTAAAAAAAACAACTGTTTCATACTAAACTACAACTCGAAATTGACAAACTTGAAACAGCTGATTCATTTTCTCGAATTCCGGGTTAGCCCTATAGTAAAAGCTCATAATTATGGTTTTAATCACCGTCACTCCCTTTTTTAATTTTTGCAATTTGTTTGTTTATTCATGCCTACATCCCAATGTCTTCTACCTATGGGTTGATTGGCAGATAAGGCTATTTAGCGTTAAGTTCTCCTTTTGTACAAATGGTGTGCAATAAAGTGTTAAATAAATATACCTATATTACATAGGCTCCTCTTCATCCCGGAAAATTTAAACAGTTCCATGCGAAGCCGCGGAAAATATCTATATAGTAAACTAATAATTCCTCCTCCATCTCGTATATTTTTGGCAAATAATCGCGTAGGTAATGGCTGACATTTCCTCACAAAAACTTACCTCTGAGTTCCGGTAGCTTTTCACGCGGTTTTTGCTAACAACGTGGGCTTTTTCTACAAGATTAACTTTTTCCTGTTTGTGTAACTATTTGAGGGAAGAAATTGGGTTAGGCGTTATTTAAGAAGGTTATTGGAAATGTATTTTGTAAAACTTTGATCGAAGCTTTGAACTTACAACTTAAACTTAAGACGAGGCATCGGGCCGAGAGACACGAAAACGAGTACTTTTGATTGCGCAATGTGAGAGGACGAATAATATTGATTTAAATTTAAAAACTATCATAGATAAGGGAAAATCTTTAAAAAATTAATGAACCGGACAAAATTTTGAAGAGTAACCGACTTTATTAAAAACAAATAATTACAAATTTCTCACCAAAAAAAAGTTTAATAATTCGAATGCTCCGAATTATCAGCGACAACACCCTATTATTTTTACGAATAAAATAGCCAGACCGCTATTCTATTAAATAGACCGAGAAATTATTTTTTTAATGTGTCAATTATTAGTAAATAATTAAAAACTCACTGCCGCCCGCCGCTGTGGCGCGATCCCGTCGAGCGCGACCGCGTAAAATTTGTCCGAGTGAAGGGAGAATTTTCGAAACAATAGTTTATCAATGCGTCACCTTGACTGTGAACTTAAATATTGCACGCCCGAAAAGGGTAAAACTGAGATACTAGAATATTATATTTATAACACCTTTGTACTGGTTTTATGCAAAAAAAATCTGATTCTTAAATAAACTTTATTGATTAAAGCGAGGCGAGATTTTGCTTTCGTCTGTCGGTTCGGATGTTGATGTTTGTCTACAGGTCGCTTTTTCAACGAATCTTGACTAAAGTTGGTAAAGTTTTAATAATTATACTAATGGATTTTTTTGTGTTTTGTTTAATATGCAAATCCTAACATAATTTGCGAGTATGAACCAAATCGGTCAAGAGCGAGTTGAGATATAAGATTTTGAAGATCCATCCATGAAAAGAAGAGAGATAAGAAGAAGAAGAAGAGATGTATCGCAAGGTCTACTATTCATGGAACTACTAGGGTTTAGAATCAGTCATACTCTCTTCTGTATAAGGTGTTGGTTTCAACGTTGCTAATTTGTGTGGAATTTTCCAAATTGTGGGTCATTTGAAACTAATTTAGGAACAAATTCTCATATTTAGAGATTAGAGATAATATTGAGTTGTCTTTTTGAGATTTTTCTGTACACAAAGGGGTTTGAACATTTGTGGCATATCCACCCGCCGCCATTATGGTTTTTTTTTATAAGTTTCCGCGTACGGTGAAAGTAGTATATATGAGTAGGGAACACTTATACACACAATAAATGTTTCGTAGTAAGGTAAGGCTATTCAAAAAAAAAATCATCAGCTTAGGTAAAATATATGAAATCTTTGAATTTTTTCGTGATTTCGGGGTTGGCAGCATAGTAAAAACATCAAAGGGATTTGAACATTTGTGGCATAACCACCCGCCGCCATTTTGTTTTTTTTTTTTCAAAGTTCCCGCGAGTAAGGGACACTTATACATACAATAAATATTTCTTGCTATGGTACCCTAAAGTGTCACGTTCTCGAGATATTTGGATGTAAATATCGCTGTACGAGAACTTTGCGATCTTTACATCAAAATATCTCGAGAACGTGACACTTTAGGGTATCATAGTACTAACATCTATAGTTTTTAGAAGTGTCCCCTACCCATATATATTACTTTCATTGTGCGCGGAAACTAGTAAAAAAAACATAATGGGGGCGGGTGGGATATGCCAGCTTCCATACAAAAATGTTCAAACCCCTTTCTCTACATTTAGGGATTTTTTGGACGTTTGTGGGGAATTCAGAACGTAGGTGTTGGCAACCCAGGTTGTTTTAAATAGCTTAGGGACTTTCAGAAATGTATAATACATGCTATCATTGTGAATAACTTTTTCTGCTTCTACTACGAAATCGCAAAAAAACTGGTGTAGGCTGCAAATTTATCAAATCAGATCAAATCATTTATTTCTTACCAAATACAGAACAGAACTGAAACTATAGCATTTTAGAATAGTTAAAAATAAAATGTGTAAAAATCAATATGTTTCAATTAATATTCCTGAAACCTCTTACCTCTTACACACGGTCTCTGACGCCAAAACTAAGCAAAGATTTTGTGATATGGCTGCAAAAGATATACTACATAAGTAATCATATTATATATATATATATATATATATATATATATATATATATATATATATATATATATATATATATATAACTAGCTGCGCCCCGCAGTTTTACCCGAGTTAGTCCGAGATAAAAAGTAGAGTGTTAATCCAAGGTCAGCTACCTTCATACCGAATTTTATCTAAATCGGTTCAGCCGTTTGTGCGTTAAGGGTAACAAAATCCATAAAATTAAATACCTACTCACAAAGTTTCGCTTTTATAATATTTGTAGGATAACATCCAGATAGAGCAAGCACCTTTAGCATGGAACTGTCTGATCAAATAGACATCCGAACTCTGACCTTTATATCAGGTGGTCAAGGATTACTGTGAAGGTCAGTAGACCAAACATCTTGAGACTTTGTAAACTACTTCAAACATTTCAACTTGGTACTTTGGATCAGCTTTGACATTTGATAGAAGTTTAAATTTAACTTCATATTTAACAACAGATACCAGTTTTAATACAGTAAATGGTGAGTTGCTGATTTTTTAGGGTTCTGTAACCAAGAGTTAAAAACGGAACCCTATTACAAAGAGTCCGCTGTCCGCCTGTCTATCTGTTTGTCCGTCTGTCTGTCACCACTGTCACCAGGCTGTATCTCATGTACCGTGGTACCTAGAATGTTAAAATTTCACAGATGACGTATCTCTGTTGCCGTTATAACAACAGATACTAAAAACAGAAAAAATAAATAAGCGTGGCTCTCCAAGCAACAAACCAAATATTTAGTCGTATTTCGGTCGATATTAATAACGGTTAAAAGTAGATGCTTAAAATATTCACATCGTAAAAAATATTATAATCATAAGTACAACGCGGTGACATTAACTCGACGCATCGCTGGAATTTTTAAGCAATGTTTACTCGATCTTAATAAACAGATAGAAACTTATATTTTTTAGATGATGGTTCGGAACCTTTCGTGGGGGAGTCTGACTCGCACTTGGCCCTTTTTTTGCACACCGTACTTAAGCGCCAAAATAACGTCACATGGTCAAGCGTCTAGTTAATGTGTGTGTTTATTAAGATCGAGTAAAAATTGCTTAAAAATTAATGCGTCGCGTCGAGTTAATGTGAGCGCGTTATACAGACGAACACAGAACCTCCTCCTATTTGAAAGTAGGTTAATAAAACACGAGGCTGAATACCACAAAGATATACGTTTTCGTATAAATTGACCATATTACATCGCCTATGAAATTATATTAGGCACACTAAAGTAGGTCTCCAAAGGTGACGTCCACAAGTGGTATATTATTCAGAGAAAAATCGAACCAAGATGACATATACATCATTTGAAAGCTTGTTTTATGGGCTTTCCAAAAATATTTAATTTAGATTTTTTCGCCCCTCCAATTTTTTTTAAATGTGAAAAATAAATTGTATGATAAATAACAATACAGCTTATTACTTTTTCTAGTTTAGCAATGGTAAAGTGCTTCTATCGTTATATAACTTGCATTCGTAGCTGATTCTTTCACATTCATCACTTAATTTGCTAAAATTAAAAATTATAACCTACCAGTGTGACCAGTTAGTAGGTACAATGTGACAAAACACCATTTTAAAAGTGTGTCTAATTGGTAAAAATGCTTCTATTTAAAAATTTGGAGGTTACTTAATCAGGGTTACTAGAGATAAACTACCTATTGAGCCAAATATATTTATTTAACCTAATAAATTCAAAATTAGTTTTAAAAAAATCGGAGGGCTCTTTTTTGATTTTAATTGATGTAATAGACTCAGAAAAATATGACCTTTATTGAAATGTAACTAGTGTTGTGGTTCGATTTTTTGATTATTATTATACCAGCCTTCATACATTTTGTGGACATGTCCTTTATTATACCATACGCTTGTGGTATTATTGCTTTATCCACAGGTTATCTCTTATAGATTACACACTAAATCATCATACTTCATACTTCCTACATTCTAGTTCTAGTAATATTATAAACGTGAAAGTTTGTCAGGATGGATGGATGTTTGTTACTCTTTCACGCAACAACTACTGAACGGATTGAGACGAAACTTTGCAATAATATAGCTTATATATCAGAATAACACATAGGCTATAAATTATAATGATGTATGCGTATGCGGGCGAAGCCGCGGGTAAAAACTAGTATATTATAAATCCGAAAAGTTTGTTGGTTTGTTCCTCTTTCACGTAGCAACGGAGCAACGGATGTACTTGATTTTTGGCATGGATATAGTTCAAAGGCCGAAAAGTGACATTGGCTACTTTTTATCCCGAAAAAATAAAAGGTTCCGGTGTGTGAAAAATCTTTTGTGCTAAAAGTCTGGGTTAGCACAAAAGTCAAATTCCACGAGGGGGGAGCCGCAGGCAATAGCTAGTACTAAATATGTATAAATTTTAAAAAAATGATTGTCTGTAAGGTCTGTTTACTGCCGATATATTTTGACATTAGCCAAACGCTTGGGCGATCGTGCCTCTCCATCGCTTCTTCCGCGCTCGGCTCAGGCGGAACGTGACAATGAGTTATGTTTTTTCGCTCGTGCAACCGGCGCAGCGTTCATCAATTTATAAGACCTTATCACGCCAAAAAAACAGAAACCAGCGCTAACCGTAGCCACGTTTTTAATTTTATATTGAAAGAGGATGTTAGAGGAGGTAATCTGTTGGCAACTACTCAACAAAATAAGTGTTAGAATGTCATAAGCACAATAGTCACTTTGTATTACACCTATACGTGACATATGAGTAGAAATTATTTTGTATCATCGTTCGGTAACAGGCTGTATTTCACTGCCGAGCTTAGGCCCCTCAATACGAGAAGGACATATTCCAAGCTGACTAGAAAGGTGACGTCCACAAGTGGTATATTATTCAGAGATAAATCGAACCAAGATGAAATCAGAAATAATCAGAAATCAGAAAACGTTTATTGCAACACTATGTACAATGTTCTTACAATTAAATAAAATAGTTCCAATAGTGGACCCAAAAACGGGCGTGCAATATTTTAAGATATTGTTTCTTAACTAGAAATAAGTACTTAGGTATCTATTATACTATCTATTACATGAAATAAATTAACCTAAAATAATAATCAAATTACTATTCAAACTAACCAAGGATTCTAGGATATTGTATCTATTCTACATTACAGATCGACTTTACTACAAAATAGTAAAACTTTAATTACATAGGTAAGTACCTAGACAGAGGGTTCTTATGATGAATAATAATATAATACAACTTTTCGCAATGGAATGCAATAAGTAATAAGTAAAGATTTTTTTTTCAATAATACATTAAATATTCATCATCACTATCGTTGAAATATTCTTTCAAGTTATAAAAAGCTATACATCATTTGAAAGCTTCCCAAAAATATTTAATTTAGTTTTTTCCACCCCTCAAATTTTTTTTAAATGCGATAAATAAACTGTATGAAAAATAACAATACAGCTTATTATTTTTTCTAGTTTAGCAATGATAAAGTGCTTCTATCGTTATTTTACTTGCATTCGTAGCTGATTCTTCCACATTCATCTCTTAATTTGTTAAAATTAAAAATTATAACCAGTGTGACCTGTTAGTAGGTACAATGTGACAAAAGTCACTTAAAAAATTTGTCTGAAAGGTAAAAATGCTGTTATTTAACAATTTGGATGTTAATTAATCGGGGCTGCTAGAGATAAACTACCTATTAAGCCAAATATATTTATTTTTCCTAATAAATTCAAAATTAATTTTAAAAAAATCGGAGGGCTCTTTTTTTGTTTTTAACTGTTGTAATAGACTCAGAAAAATAATATGAACTTTCTCGAAATGTAACGAATGTTGTGGTTAGAATTTTTTATTATTATTATACCAGCCTCTATACATTTTGGTGGACATGTCCTTTGCTGGAATATTTTACACATCTTGGAAAACCTCTAGGTTTCTATATTTGAACAGATACCCCGTTATAACGCATGTAATGACATTAGCAGAATTGTATTGTACTACAGGTTTCCTCACGATATTTTTCTACGCCTTATGGGCCCTACGGGCCTTATTGTATAAGCTCCAAGTAGCATTACGAGCTATGGAGAGAGAGGTATGCTAGGAGTTTCGATCGAATCAGGAATGAGGGGATCCACAGAAGAATTAAAGTTAGCCCAGCGGATTGGCAATTTGAAATGGCAGTGGGCAGGGCACATAGCACGGAAGACTGATGAGCGATGAAGTTGAAAAGTACTCGAGTGGCGATCACGTATCAGTAAGCGCAGCGTAGGACGTCCCCCACAAGGTGGTCGGATGACCTCATCAAAACCGCAGGATCACGTTGGATGCGAACCTCTTCCATCCAGTCATTTTGGAGATCTATAGAGAAGGCCTATGTTATAAAGTTATTCACATCAATAGACAAGCAACCAATCAATGAATCTTGGAAAAAGTTTCCAAGATTCCATCACTTTTGATGACGTATAGTTTAGAAATTAAGTAGGCATGACGAGATGACAATGGCATCAACGGAAATTAATTGTGATGTCAACATTTAAAATTCATGGTAATTCAAACAAAATAAACAATGGACATTACGAGTAGGTACGCATGTAGGCATCACTACCTATACTATACGAATGAATTGATCCATTTATCCTTAAGATAAAATGAATTATTTATTTAAAATTATTTCCTTTACCTACATGAAATACAAATTACAGTTACCGATCTTTTTATGTTCTACTGCGTGATTATATACCTAAATATTTGTTTAAAATATAAATTAGTTATAGATTTTACTCATAAGAAACACTTAGTTGAAAATTTGAAACTGATTTTAGTTTATAATATCCCTAACTATACCATACATCATCGTCATCAGCATCAACTGTAGGACGTCCACTGCTGGACATATGCTACCCTAACCTAACCACACTTTTATTTTATTTGTAATGTAATAAATATTAAACAAAAATTAGCAAAATGGAAGCTCCAATAAATTGGTTTAAAATATATTTTCGTTTGAATCGAGTTTCAGTAACAAATATTAAAATTTGATTTTAGACGGCTTTTATATGTTCTGGCTCGTTTTCCTCAAAAGCCAATTTGATTGATTTCTATGATATTTTCCTGTAATCCAATTGTAAAGCTACTTAAAACGAGGTATTTAACCGGTAGTTAAATCAAATAGGAAAAACGTTCTCGTAATTTTAATTGAAATTTCTCTACTTACAGGTAATCAAAACTCTACCTCGAAGAAATGTGGAAAATAAGAGACGCCAACATCCATAGCGACCCCACCCGGACCTAAACCCCTACTGCCATGACTTCAGAAAAACCCGTCGATGTCGTCAAAAAATCAGACGCGAAGAAAAAAGACGCATGCAAACTCACAGAAGAAACGGAGAGAAAAGACAAAACCACCGACGAGAAACAAAGAAGATCACACGAGCTAATGAGGCTAGTCTACGAGTTACCTGAAGAAATAAAGAAACCTGAGCTTATAAACAACAACATGCTTAAAGATAACCCACCGATAACTATAGTCGAGATTACGGAACAGAACGGTTGTGAAACAGAACTGGGAAATGCTAGTGATAATGGGGTTTACATTAAAGTTGGGAGTCCAGATTTAGGCAATAAGGTCGTATATGACGTTTTAGATACTAATGAGTTAATAATGCACTGTGGGGATGAATATAAAGAAGTGATAGATAGAGCATCGCCGGATGATTGTACTGATGAAGATTTGGTAGAGTTGAAGAGGATATTGGAAGCAAAGCCGAAAGTTTTGGAGAGATATTTGAGAGAGTGCGCGTCGGTTGAGGAAGTAAATAGGATACATAGTGTGACGTCTTCAGGGCCGCTGTCTCCGAGGCCGCATCATGAGGCAAGGAGTACGTCGGTGACGTCAGACCTGTTCCAGCTATGGCTAACTTCTTCACCGATAAAGGTAAGAATACAACTATTAATCTAGCATTAACTCTACTAGCTTCTTATACTAAGAATCTAGGATTTGTAGGAAACAGGTAAAGAAAGAGGTGAAATAATAGCTTCTAGATTAAAAATCTAAGCTGTTCTGTAATGTGATTCATTTTAATTTGTTATTTAAAGCTAACAAGATGGTTGATATTGAGAAGCATTCAGGAAAGCAATGAATGAGACTCTAACACGATCGTTAAAGATGAGGCAGCGTAAGCAGATATAAGCTATTAGAAAGATTTGCGTGTCTTTTATGCATATTTAGCAGTCAACAAAGAATTAATTATCAAATTCCACTTTCCCTTCCCGTAGTTTTGTCTTAATGGGTTTTTGCATGACATTGCATTGTTTCATTGTGTTTCTCGAGTACGACTACGTCTGACTTAGTGACATCATGTTCACATCTATATCGTCACCTAGCATTAGCGTCACCACTCCACATTTGGTTGACTTGACCACCGTTTAATTATAAAGTCACATGCGACAATGGACGAGTTGTAAGTCTGGAGGGCTATTCGGTCACCAGTGCCTAAATAGGAAATTTGATTATCTAACTCCAACTGATGTCATTCGTCACCAAGATCCTCCGAGGAAAGAAAAACATTGTTTACGACTTTGAAATTTCCTGTTTGATCTCTGCGGAAACTCCCACCTCCATTTCTCCGTAAGAGCCCTTTCATATTGGGCGACTCACCTGTGCAACTGTCATTTTTTTATATAGGCGCCGTATTTTTACTGTGGATGTGACTCTTACTATAAAAGTACCTTACCATTTTATCATTTCAGCTGTATAGCCTTCCCTAAAGATTTCCAATAACACCGATCGAAAAATGTTATTGGAAATCTATAGGCCTTGCATCTAGCGCGATCGTGTCATCTCCTCCTTATAAGTGGAAGGCATACATTGCGCTTGCTGGTTTCCTTTCCAGAATTTGACGATCTTGAAATTTTATGTACCACAGCATAGTATACAATAAATAGCTATGCAGATAAGGTTTACCAAGTTCCCTTGATAGTTTGCTATAACTATGCATATATGGTTTACAATGACTGCATTTATTGAAATTGTAATGCATACAACGCATAGGCATAGTATGCAATAAATGCGGTCGCTCCGCTGAATCGCTAAATATGAAAGCGCTGTAAAACCCGCAATAGCAATCTATTTAACGAGAAATCCTTTACGCCCTTATCAGCTTGAGTGACATTATTTATTCACGCCTCACACCATCGCCAAGCTTTGTGGGTTAAATGAATAAATGATACCCTATCAGTACCATCTATTCGGGATTTGGACAGACGCGCTGAGATAGGATTGGCTGGATATTCGATGTTATGGTGGATTTTTACTCAAATTAGTGTAGATAATATTTCGATTATATTAATAATGGAGCCACACGGAAACTACTAAAGCTTCCGTTTACGTATTATAATAGACGCAATGCATTAAAATACCACAGATAACTAAACTAACAGCGGTAGAAACAGCATCGTTGAATATTAGTACTTACTTCAAAATGTTTTAAAATGTGTGAAGTCACACGGAAACTACTGTAGTTCCCGTTCACGAATGAACTTATACTAGACCCATTGTATAATGCACTAAAATAATATTGATAACTAAACTAAACTACTGTAGTTTCCGGTTACAAATGAACTAATACTGAACCGTCTGTTTAAAGCTTTGATCAAAAATACTCGTACATGATGAAAGTTATAACGCACTAAAATATTACAGATAACCAGCAGCGGTAGATACCGTATTAACGGAGCTTAGTACACACTTTAAGAGTGCGCCTAATGCTTTCACCCGCGCTTCTTGCATCGCCCGCTATCATATATGCTGCTTTGTTTAGAGTCGAAAATCGCATGACACAGTTTATGACGATGTTGGCTTTGAGCTCCAAATTAGATTTTAGGTGTGATTTTATTTATTTATTCAAAATTTAAGCATGTAATAAAAAACTTACTTACTGATTACTTGACTATAAAATTACTCTGGCTATGTAATTTGTCAAAAATAATGTGGTGTTGTCGCTGATAATTTCGAGCATTTGAAATAAAATGTCTTTTTTTATCATGCAAAATTTTTATTTTTTTCTAAAGTAACCATATTATTTTCCAAAATTCTAAGCGATTACTCTGCTACTGTAGGTTTTTTTCCTTTCCTATAGTATTTTTAATATGGATATTTATGTTCGTTACCTTTACACCACGTCTTTAAAAATACACCTTTCACTTGATTTTGGCATTAGGCGCCCCCCTTAAAATGTTTAAAATGTATGAAGCCACTCGTAAACTAATGTAGTTTTCGTTTACGTGTAAACTCATACTAACCCCTCTGTATAATGCATTAAAATATCACAGATAACCAGCAGCGGTAGATACCGTACGGAGCTTAGTACACACTTTAAAATGTATGAAGCCACCCGTAAACTATTGTAGTTTTCGTTTACGTGTAAACTCATACTAACCCCTCTGTATAATGCATTTAAATATCACAGATAACCAGCAGCGGTAGATACCGTATTAACGGAGCTTGGTTGGTACACACTCTAAAATGTTTTAAAATGTATGAAGCCACACGTAAACTAATGTAGTTTTCGTTTACGTATAAACTCTTACTAATCCTTCTGTATAATGCATTAAAATATCACAGATAACCAGCAGCGGTAGATACCGTATTAACGGAGCTTAGTACACACTTTAAAATGTTTTAAAGTGTATAAAGCCACACGTAAACTAATGTAGTTTTCGTTTACGTATATACTCATACTGACCCCTCTGTATAATGCATTAAAATATCACAGATAACCAGCAGCGGTAGATACCGTATTAACGGAGCTTGGTTGGTACACACTCTAAAATGTTTTAAAATGTATGAAGTCACACGTAAACTATTGTAGTTTTCGTTTACGTATAAACTCTTACTAACCCCTCTGTATAATGCATTTAAATATCACAGATAACCAGCAGCGGTAGATACCGTATTAACGGAGCTTGGTTGGTACACACTCTAAAATGTTTTAAAATGTATGAAGCCACACGTAAACTATTGTAGTATTCGTTTACGTATAAACTCTTACTAACCCCTCTGTATAATGCATTAAAATATCACAGATAACCAGCAGCGGTAGATACCGTATCGACGGAGCTTATTGCGCACTTCAGCTCGTTGATAAAACTAAAAGCCTTTTAAATCGGATCGGACATCCATATAAACTTACTGACTAGCTTTATGTAGGTATACTCGTATTCGTACTTACGGGACTGCTATTAGGTATTCGGATTTCTAGCAGGCTACTGGATCAATAATTATATTTTGCAAAAAATAGCATGACCGACTTCACCCGTGTACAGAATTCGTTAATATTTCGCACGGATCGATGTATATAGCATTCACATTATTGTTGTTTTATCAAAAATGTCTCACCCGATTCCGATGAAATTTAAATGGGACCAATATCGAACTATATTCTTTGAAATTATTGAACTTGACTACTATGAAAAAAGTAATGCGGGGTTATACATAAAAAATATAAATACAGGGTTATTTCTCATCAATTAGCATCCTTCTAGGGGCTTATTCTGTACATTAAAACTAACAACTTTTGTTCTACGACTTTCGTCAAAACTCAAAAAAAAAAATCAGCTGTTCCATACAATTTGTCGCGGGTTAAACTATATTTTTCTATGGAACAACAAAAATTTTTTAGAGTTTTGACAAAAGTCGTAGAACAAAAGTTGTTAGTTTTGATGCACAGAATAAGCCTCTAAAAGGATGCTAATTGATTAGAAATAATCCTGTATATACGCGTCGAATTGTATACCTCCTCCAGTGGTTCGTCGGTCAAAAAATAGAACCCCAGGTCGGACCTGATTTAGGCAATATCTACGCCCGCCATCCCAAAGTATCATTATAGCAAATCTAAAGGTGTCTTTTACGGAAAACTCCAGAAAAGATATAAATTGAAAAGGGCAGCGGCGAAAATAGCCATCTTTTGAGCCCGATGGGTTTCCAAAGTGAAAGGTGGACGTATTGACGCCCTTTGATGTCTTTGTAAAGGGTAGTTCTGTACCCGGTCGGTCTGACAAATTGAATGATAGTTGCTATCTAAACTTTCAGTTATATTTCAGAAGTAGGTATTGAAGCACCGTGCCAGCCTTTTTTATAGTCCACTGCAGGACGTAGGCATACCCATGAACTGCGATTGGGCCTTATCCATCACGCTGGCCCAGTGCGGGTTGGTGCATGCACACACGCCACGGGGCACGGTTATATCAAACAAATGGTCGTCATATTCGCTGTAGGGCTCGGACGGAGGCCAATTCAGCGCTTGTGCTGAACATGCGGTGCAAAAATGCTAACCTCAGAAGTATACATATTTGAGCCGTTTGGTGTTGAGACATTGGGTTAGTGGGGGCCGAGAGCTCATCTATCTCTGGTCTGTGGATGATCCAATTGATTTCTATGTAGTAGTAGTGTAGGTAGTTTTAGCATAAAAAGTAGTATTGTATCATCATACTATTAGAGCTCAACTTGTATTCCAAAATAATTTTTAGCCAAGTCCAAAATTGTCTGATGCAACGCGTGAACAGATTGCTGATGGTTATTTGGTTCAACGCAACCAGCTTTGATATTCAGCGTGATGATGCTGCGACTTCGATTGAACTGCGTCTTTAATAATAAATCTTCGATAAATTCTACTGTTCACTTCGAGTGATCTATGATTTTTTGCTATAATTTTGTGTATAAAATATTGAGGATTTTAAATTAAAATAAAAACTTGCCCAAAAACTTGTTAGCTCTGTATATTATGAACTACAATGTACGTTTGTATTTTTTTCAAGAAACGTCAAACGTAATCCCACTCACCTCATTTATATTCCTAAATAACATGGTATGAGGAAAAACGCTAAGTCACGGATATTAAAAATTCTCACAATATCATCAAAAAACAATTGTGATTATGAGAACGACATAGGAAGGATAATCCCGCACACAATCATAATAAATCCCGGGAAAGAAATTATGAAAAAACATTAGATTATTTATGTTTTGAATTGCGGAGCGTGACGAGTTAAAACGTGTTTAACCTAGGTTTAATTTCCCCCAGGCCTGATGTGATTTCGCGAAAACGTTCCGTCGGGGCGTGTTTTTTGCGGAAAACATTTCCTATTTTAACTGTACCAGTCTTATTAATAATTAAAAAAAAAAAATATTAATTTTAATCCACTGCAGGACGTAGGCCTACCCACGAAGGGTGATTGGGCCATATCCATCACGCTAGCCCAGTGCGGGATGGTGGATTCACACACGCCATCGAATTTCTTCATTTCATCGAAGGTTGCCTCACGATGTTTTTCTTCACCGAAAAGCCAGTGGTGTGAAATTCCGTACATAAATTCCAAGGAATTCATTGGTACGGGGCCGGGATTTAAACCCACGACCTCACAATTGCAAGGTGGGTGTCATTGCCACCAGGCCACCACGGCACGGTTATTTTAACTGACTTCTGAGAAATATAAATTTGTAAATTCTCTACTGTACTGTACCAGCTTTTTTTTTAATAGTCCACTGCAGGACGTAGGCCTACCCATGAAAGGTGATTTGGCCATATCCATCACGCTAGCCCAGTGCTGGTTGGTGGATTCACATACGCCATCGAATTTCTTCTACGCACATATGCAGGTTGCCTCACGATGTATTCCTTCACCGAAAAGCCAGTGGTGTGAAATTCCGTACATAAATTACAAAGAACTCATTGATACGGGACCGGGATTTGAACCCACGACCCCACGATTGTAAGACGGGTGTCACTACCTCTAGACCACCACGGCTATGTTGTAATTCAATTTACTATCGTATTTTTCGTCATTTACGTCATTTATTTCGACAATTTTTCGCATTTTCTTCGTAATTATCTTAGCGTAGCCTAAAAGTAACTTGAAAAGGAAAAAATCTCAATTTGACAGTTTGTTTTTTTTTTCTACTTATGTTACCTCAGATTACCTATGTATAGAAGAAGATCACGTGCTCTATAACAGAATCACTAGAACAACGGCCGAACGGCGGGAGTAAGACTGCACACCATATACGCATGACTTTTTATTCAGAGCACAAATTTTTATCGCGCAATGGATATCATTAATAGAACATATTTCGCTCATAAAAAGATCGACTTTTTTCATCAATTTTTTGTCAAACTATTCTAAAGAAAATTATATTGCATGCACCCTACACTCCAGACAATAACTACCTACCAAAACGTCTCGGGCGTAGGTACGACGCGGCCACGTAGGTACTCAGACGTAGGCAAACGTAGGGTGACAATGATTACTCCGCTTATCTGTACACTTTCTCTTGAAGTTATTTTAATATTTTTGTACTAAAGTGAGTAAAACCAATGTAGGGGTTTAATTGTTTGTTTATTATACTTTCCGTATGCAAATTATGTGCACTGGAAAAAAACCACCCTGTATGAGAATCTGCGACATCATTTATCTAGTCTCTAAGGGGGCAAGACCGCACTATGAGAATCTGCGACATCATTTATCTAGTCTCTAAGGGGGCAAGACCTCACTATGAGAATCTGCGACATCATTTATCTAGTCTCTATGGGGGCAAGACCGCACTAGTTTGAGAATCTGTGAGCTAACTGAACGCAGTCCTCGCTTTGCAACATTTATCTCTGGTTTTACTAGAGAATGTTGGTAGGTATTTGGCACGGAACCAAAATAGCACTACTTGCTAACAAGCAAGTCGGTTTCAGGGTTACCACTTACCTCTGCGGTAAGTAGTTACTTAATCGCGTTACTCTAGGACAAGTTTAAAATCCTCCATATTAGTTTTTCGTCAAAAATAGCACAATCGACTTCAACCGTTGCAATCTACGTACAAAAGACAACTTTTTCTTTTTTTTTTCACTTCAAATAGGTTTGCATTTGACTACACACTGCCTGATGTTAAGCTGTTTACTCGAGATTTGAAGACACCTACATTGTACTTTAAGTTTAACGGAAAGACAGACTCAGGCAAAGCGTTCCACATTCTTGCAGTTCGTATGAGGAATATGGAGTCAAAACGCTTGGTTCCAACGCGCGGGGTGTCCACCATAAAAGGGTGGCGCTTTGGTCGCGTCTGCCTAGCCGTACGATAGAAGAAAGGGGCAGGTGGGACCAGATTGTGCAACTTCTGGGCGCACTCACCGAAGTGTATCCGATAGTAGGCTGACAGACACGCCAGCCTACGTCGATGCTCGAGACTTTGCAGCTTCGACTCAGTCAAGGTTTCGTTGCCTATCAGCCTCCTGGCTCGCCTTTCAATGGACTCCAAAGCCTCCAACTGGTAATTGGCAGAGCCATCCCAAAGGTGAGAGCAGTATTCCATGCAAGACCTGACTTGCGCTTTATAAAGACTAAGCAGTTGCTCAGGTGTGAAACACCATCTCACCCTAGAGAGAACACCAAGTTTTACCAACTAGCTTAATTAAAGTATATGCAAAAAGAGAGCCGTCGTGGCGTTACGGTGAACTAATAATAAGATTTGAATCAGCAGCCAAAGTACCGCCGACTATACTTGGTAGACGCGAGTACTGATGAAAACCGAATTGGTTCTACCAAGTATCAAATACTTTTAGTTGTACTAGCAATGACAGAGCAGTGTTGTCAACGTAACAACATTAGTAAAATGGCACACGGGCGACCTCACCTACGACGCTTCTTTTTTTGCACAAACTCTAGCCATTTAATCAACAGCTTAGCCTGTTTACGCGGTTTGAATGATATTCAGCCGTAACGTTTGTTACAAAATTTAATAAACTTAGGCTAATGCTTAGGCCGTTTAAAGACAGAGCTTTCGATCAAAATTCGCTTTAAAAATTAAATTGTTCGATTAAGTGCCCGAGCTGTTTAATCAAATGGCTGAATATCATTCAGGCTTCTAGTTAAACAGCGCTGTTTAGTAAAGAGGCTAGGCTGTTGATTGAACGGCTAATTATGATAGTGGACTGCGACACATCTATAACTATTTCGGCAAAGGGGTTTGAACATTTTTGTATGGAAGCTGGTATATCCACCCGCCGCCATTTTGTTTTTTTTTTAAAGTGTCACGTTCTCGAGATATTTGGATGTAAAAATCGCAAAGTTCTCGTACAGCGATCTTTACATTCAAATATCTCGAGAACGTGACGCTTTAGAATACCATAGTAAGAAATATTTATTGTAAGTATCCCCTACTCATATATACTACATACATCGTGCGCAGGAACTTTGAAAAAAAAATCAAAATAGCGGCGGGTGGTTATGCCACAAATGTTCAAACCACTTTACAAAGAGACCAATTTCGGGGTGTACCTTTTCCAATAAAAAAATAATGAACGAAATCGGACTACTAAAGTTATGTGTATTCCTACAAAATCTACGCCTCGACTTGATACTCGTACTTGAAAACCTGCTCCGTTTAGTCGGAAAAAAAATCCCCTTCTTTTTTGGAGCTTGTCCAAATGTTTAATTTAAGCTTTATAATTAGAGTCCCGCTTTTCTTCGAGATTAAAAACCTAATGGGGTATCAACACTACAGCCAAGTAATTGGTTGCATATTTTTTGTTCTAATTTTAACAAAAAATAATCTCAACATCCCTCAGTTTTAAACAAATAAAATACTACGTTTGGTATAGTTTTTAAATTAACTCTCCCGTGCTAGTGCATGTGTTTGATTAAAACTTTAATTATTGTTTACTTATTTTGTGCTCCAATTTACTCCGCGATAAAGGTTAAAGGGTGGCAACACTAGCTAATTAATTGGCTGTAGTATCTGTAGTGTTCTTGTTTGCTTTTGAAACAATTCTGAACGCAAGTTTACGCAAAATACAACACTAACAATTGGAAATCCGAATTCTTGAAACTATTCGTGTCATTTTCAACCTTTAACATTTAATAAAACTGAACAAGTGCGAGTCAGACTCGCACACCGAGGGTTTCGTACTTATCCAGAAAATTACACAAAATTGGGAAGTAAGTTGTTAAAATCCCTATACCATAACGTTTCAAAAGTTTTTTTTTTCGCTTTTCTCGTCATACGTCGCATATTACACATTGTTAAAATAATTAAAAACTTGGTATAGCATGTGCTAATGAATTTTCAAAGTTCTTTTATATGATACCTTACATGATACGATTCACTCACTTTGAATTTTGAACCCACATTTTAAGAATTTTGAGGCCCTATTTCATGTGATTTAAATAAAAAATGTACAGTTTTCAGATTTATTCCTATATGTGTACTTTGAGACAATGCTTCTCGCCAAGTTTCATAGTTCTATGTCAACGGGAAGTATCCTGTAGGTTTTGTTTTTGTTTTACGACATAAACGGCTATAACTTTTTTAAACGATAATTGAGAAGTTTTTCTTTTACACAACTGCAAGAGACCATAGATATACTTATACAGTTTAAATTTCAACTCGATATATTTACGCGTTCCCGAGATAAAGAGTCTTGACATACACACAGACGGACAGACGGACAACAATGTGATCCTATAAGGGTTCCGTTTTTTCCTTTTGTAGAACGGAACCTTAAAAATCAAATCGATGGTTGTTATTAAAGCTAAAAGTTTGGATTCAACCCAAACTCCCTTAGATATTTACCTTTAAAATCGGCATAAAATGAAAATTCTAAAACTCTCATAAAAATATAACATAAATACCTACTATACTGTATCTAACTATAGCTCAAATACCTAATATAGTTTTAATATTAACTCTCCGGAGCTAATCCGTGTGTTTAATCTAAACTTTATAGTCTGTTCCGTTTTGCTCCACGATAAAAAGCTAGAGGGTGGCAACCCTGTACTGCAGACTAATTGGTTGCATTTGCTTTGCTCTTGTTTACTTGGAGTCGGATTTGTAAAAGAATTCTGGACGCAAGTTTACACAAAAAACATTGCGACGTTTCTTGAAAACAAAACAAGAAATGCAAAAAATTTATACAGGATAAAGAAAGTCTGTACAAAAAAAAATTGAAAAAAAAAAATATAATGCAACATACAGTATGTCAGAAAGAGATATTTTTAGCTCTTCCAAACTATAAAGTGGTTTAATATAAACTCCATAATCTGTGCTCCATTTTTCCCGTGATAAATAGCTAGAGGGTGGCAACCCTGCCGTGCAGACTAATTGGTTGCATTTGCTTTGCTCTTGTTTACTTGGAGTCGGATTTGTAAAAGAATTCTGGACGCAAGTGTACACAAGCTAACAATCACTATAGTGTGCAATAAGGTTTAGCTAGTTTTTTTAGCGTAACGAGGTAGAGCGTGGAATTAGTCTTCTCAAGAACAAGATAATTTTTTGCAAAAAATAGCATGGCCGACTTCACCCAATTCTGTACACAATTCGCGAATATTTCGCAAGGATCGATGTAGCATTTTTCACATTATAGTTGATTTATCAAAAATGGCTTAGCCGATTTCGATAAAATTTGGACCAATTTCGAAGTATACTCTTTCCAATAATCGGGAAGACAGACTCAGGCAAAACATTCCACTTTCTGGCTATTCGTATGAGGATTCAAAACCCTTAGTTCTAACGCGTGGAATGTCCACCATAAAAGGGTGGCGCTTTAATCGCGTCTGTCTAGCCGTACGATAGAAGAAAGGGGCAGGTGGGACCAGATTGTGCAACTCTTGAGCGCACTCACCGAAGTGTATTCTATAAAAGGCCGACAAACACGCTACCTTTCGTCGATGCTCGAGACTTTGCAGCTGCGACTTAGTCAAGGTGTCGTTGTCAATCAGCCTTCTGGCACACCTCTCAATCGACTCCAGTACCTCCAGTTGATATTATTTGTAGTATATCAGTATATGTAGTATATCAGTCTCTGGCAGCCATATCACAAGCTTTGCTTAGTTTGGGGTCAGCGGCTGTGTGTAAGATGTCCCAAAAATATTAATTTATTTTTATTTATTTATACAGGGTTATTTCTAATCAATTAGCATTCTTTTAGGGGCTTATTCTGTACATCAAAACTAACAACTTTTGTTCTGCAACTTTAGTCAAAACTCAAAAAAATTCAGCTGTTCCATACATTTTGTCGTGGGTGAACGATATTTTTCTATGGAACAAAAAAATTTTTTTTTGAGTTTTGACAAAAGCCGCAGAACAAATGTTAGTTTTAATGTACAGAAATAAGCTCCTAAGAGGATGCTAATTGATTAGAAATAACCCTGTATAGGTAGGTAAATACCTACCTATAGCTAAGACCACATACAACTTTATAACATTGGTGTGATTTTATGGAAATATTTAGATTGCTTTCACATATTTATTATTCATGTGGAGTGCGAAAGAAGTTGAATGAATACTTATCCAGCTAAACGAGAATGTGGAAATCGTTTCCTCGGAAATGTTTTCATATTCGGCGTAAAACCTCGGATGTCAACCTCAGAACTCTTGAACCGTGGGGACTGGGACGAATAGGGGACAGGACAAGAATGGCCGCCTTATTTTTAGGGTTCCGTGGTCCGTTCGTCCGTCCGTCTGTCTTAATCTTACAAAACCTTATATCTTCCACATTTATAAACTAAGCTGCATGAAATGTTATACTATGATTGTTTAAGTGTACTTAGATCTCGTCTTTAGATTGTTAAACATTTATAAACAATATATTTAAGAAGTTATAGCTCTCATGATGTAAAGTGGGAATGAAACATTTTTTTCAAATCCACGCCCTCATGTGGGGGGGGGGGGGGGGGGTATCGTTGAACAAGATTTTTAAAATGAATGTAAGGTTTCGTAAAATATTATTTTTGTCATATCTACCATTTGTGAGATACAAGTCACCAAAGTTGAAAAACGCAGCGCAAAAATCTGCTCAAATCGTTTATATTATGTATTTTATTTGAACTAACGTACACTGTGCCGCATGCCAGGGCGCATCGGGCCGCATTTTCCGGAGAAATTATATCCTTATTGCTTATAGCATTTCGGAGAGTGCTATAAGTAATAAGGCAGCCCTTTGCTGCACTATTTTTGTCGCTTGTTTTTTTTCCTTTCTGTGTATTTTTTCTGAATTGTATTTTAGTGTTAACAATAAAGTGTTTATCTATCTATCTATCATTTTCCGTATTTCCATACTAATATTGCGCTCGCCCGTCGGCGTCGTGCGCGAACCTTTACTCAAATGTTATGGATATTTAATATGACTGAGTTTCACGTCCCCTAGTTTATAAGTGTCAGCCAGCGAACACTCAGCCCATCGAAACACGATATTTGTTTGTGATTTCATCCGCTGATCCGCAGGTTTTGTTTGCCAAAGCAAGTGGTTTGCTCTCCAATGTATGATGAAAGGGTTTTGGGTTCATTTAGAGCGGTATTTTTCTTCCAAATTGCAAACACGTGTAATATTAGAGAATTTTTCGAATGTATCAGGATCAGAGCAAATATTTTCCCTGTGTACACGTATAATATGATGCGATGGATCGTACGATTGATAATATAATTTGATAGGAAAACAATGATGAAAAAGAGGTTCTATAACACTATTGATAGAATTATTTATTACTATCTGTCCGTCCCGGTTTTGCTCGGCTTCTATGAATTGTGACCATAAAAATTAAAACATGTAGTGATGATACATTTGTGCTATACCTAGTACCCATACAAGTTTCACACAAACTTTTTGCGCACTCGAAAGAGCTTGATCTTTTGAAGATGGACAAGTGAAAATACATAAGTATATACAAGGTAGATAGATGAAATCTGTTTTCAGTGGTTTTAAATTTTCACTTATTTCAATCAGTGAGGTCAGTGGTAATGCTGTTAGCATGCTGGACACGTTGATACATAGCAGTTGGCTTGATCATTTGGATTATCTAGACCTGTGGCCTGTGGATGACCCAATTGATTTTAGTTTAGTCGTAGCTAAGTAGCTAATCTAATGAAAATCATAATAGAAGGAAAAGTAGAAGGAAAACAAGTAAGCAGATTATTTTTATTTATTTATGTCGTACAGGGAGGTAAATACTCTGGCGGAAGACCGCGAGACTTGGAAGTTGCTCCACCAACAGGAGCCGCGCTCTTAAATTCTAAAGAAGTAGCTTTATTCCAGTAGCTTTTATTTACTGTACTGTACTGTATCAGCCTTTGAATAGTCCACTGCAGGACGTAGGCCTACCCAGGAAGGGTGATTGGGCCATATCCACCATGCTGGCCCAGTGCGGGCAGTAAACTGTAATTATACTCATATTCATATTTCATTAATAACAACTAGTTACGGGTCATTAGATAAGAAGATATAAATAAGATAAATTTTATTTCAAAAACTTACACCAGGTAGCTCTGCCTTTTGCGTTAGTGTGTGTGTATGCGCACGTGTGATGGTGTATGAGTGCGTGTGCATATTCTTACGTGCGGTCGGCTGGTACACTTATCCCTACCGAGCTATCCTCCCTGGTAGGGATAAGTGCACTTTTTGTAGATTTAGTTCTACCAGTAGCGATAGGTGCACTAAACATTTGTGTAGTGCACTTATCCCTACCGAGCTATCTCCTCTGGTAGGGATGGGTGCACTGCCGATTTCTACTATTTTCTACTCTTCATATTATATGCTATTGCTAATCGAATACAATACTATGGAACGTTGGATTTATTGAAAAATTAATTTGCTGAAATGATGAAGTTTCATTAGGTACGTAACTTATTTTTTAACATAGATGTCAAAGTGACAGCTGTCATATTATAGAATCGGTACTATAATATCATGATAGGTGTCAAAGTGATAGCTGTCAAACTTAAAAATGGATTTTCTCCGTAACTATCACTTAAAAACCATTGTTGTTCTAAAAAAAGTGATAGAGCTCAACGAGATCTACATTTCGGATGACAGCTGTCAAACTTAAAAGTGGATTATCTCCGTAACTATCACATATAAACCATTGTTGTTCTAACAAAATTGATATAGCTTAACGAGATCTACATTTCGGATGACAGCTGTCAAACTCAAAAGTGGATTATCACCGTAACTATCACATATAAACCATTGTTGTTCTAACAAAAGTGATAGAGCTCAACGAGATCTTCATTTCGGATGACAGCTGTCAAACTCAAAAGTGGATTATCTCCGTAACTATCACATATAAACCATTGTTGTTCTAAGAAAAATGATAGAGCTCAACAAGATCTTCATTTCGGATGACAGCTGTCAAACTAAAAAATGGATTATCTCCGTAACTATCACATATAAACCATTGTTGTTCTAACAAAAGTGATAGAGCTCAACGAGATCTACATTTCGGATGACAGCTGTCAAACTTAAAAGTGGATTATCTCCTTAACTATCACGTATAAACCATTGTTGTTCTAACAAAAGTAATAGAGTTCAACGAGATCTATTTCGTGTTTTGTAATTGTGAAGTATATTCAATAACTAGTGTGTGTAACAATAGTTACGAAGATAATCCATTTTTAAATTTGACAGCTGTCATCCGGAACGAAGATCTCGTTGAGCTCTATCACTTTTGTTAGAACAACAATGGTTTATATGTAATAGTTACGGAGATAATCCATTTTTGAGTTTGACAGCTGTCATCCGAAATGAAGATCTTGTTGAGCTCTATCACTTTTGTTAGAACAACAATGGTTTATATGTGATAGTTACGGAGATGATCCACTTTTAAGTTTGACAGCTGTCATCCGAAATGAAGATCTCGTTGTGCTCTATCACTTTTGTTAGAACAATAATAGTTTATATATGATAGTTACGGAGATAATCCATTTTTGAGTTTGACAGCTGTCATCCGAAATGAAGATCTTGTTGAGCTCTATCACTTTTGTTAGAACAATGTGATAGTTACGGAGATAATCCACTTTTGAGTTTGACAGCTGTCATCCGAAATGAAGATCTCGTTGAGCTCTATCACTTTTGTTGGAACAACAATGGTTTATAAGCGATAGTTACGGAGATAATTCACTTTTGAGTTTGACAGCTTTCACTTTGACACCTGTCATGCCATTCTAGTACCGATCCTAGGATATGACAGCTGTCACTTTGACATCTGTCATAGAAAAAAGTTGTGTACCTAATGAAACTTTTTTCAGAAAAATATTTTTTCAATAAAACCAACGTTCCCTATTATTGTATTCGATTAGTAATAGCATATAATACGAATAGTAGAAATTAGTAGAAATAGGCAGTGCGCCCATCCCTACCAAATATAGCTCGGTAGGGATAAGTGCACTACACAAATGGTCAGTGCACCTATCCCTACTGGTAGAACTAAATCTACAAAAAGTGCACTTATCCCTACCAGGGGGGATAGCTCGGTAGGGATAAGTGTACCAGCCGCGTGCGATGAGCATGAATCACTGCAATACTCAAGATCTCTTAAGAGTCAGGGTTTGCAGTGTTTATTTGCATGAATGTAGTTAGTGTTAATATATTTTAGTATATACTAACATATTTCAGCAAACATTAGTAAGATTCATTATTAATAAAATAAAAATAAAAAAAATTACACATCATTATAATGAGATATCAGTCAGCATTGGATATTACGCAGCTTATAGCTATTCAATTATTCGGCCTATAGGTACCTAGTAATAGATATAGGTAAATATTACAAAAAAGGCTTATTATTTAGGTTGTTTTTAAACTTTCGCGATTTGAACACATTATTATTATATACTACGGGACTAATCGCGCACTAAAATTACGAGATAAATAAATACCTACCCTATGGTAGAGTCTACCATGACCACGACCGAAACATCGGGATGTGGAGGATTATTTATCTTATTACAAAAATCATTTCTCGCCTGTATCGGCTGTGACAGGAATTGTTCAGAACATAGTATCATAGTGAGTTGCCAAAACTCCGAAAAGATAAAAAATACAGCCGTAGGACGGTAAAAATGATTACAGAAACAGCACATTGTTGCGAATAAAATCGATACGTAAACACGATGGAAGCCGTAAAATTTATCACACCACCTTCCACAGGCTTCAAAGGAATAGACGACGCTATTTCAACTTGCAATGGCATAACTATTTTTTGCAAAAAAAATAGCATGAACAATCTCACCCGTGTACAGAATTCGTGAATATTTCGCACGGATAGTATTTTTCACATTGTTGTTGATTTATCACAAATGGCGTGACCGATTACAATACAATTTAAATATCGAAGTATACTCTTTCCATTAAAAAAATTGGTTGCCTGTAAAGTCGGTATACGGGCGAAAGTTTTACGTGACAACGACTTTGAGTGGTAAAATAATTTTAATGTGAATATTCATTCGTATAGTAGGAAGAAGGATGAAAATGTCTGTCTCTCTCGCTCTTAGGCGGGCTAACCATGACGCGTGCCTCTTACTCGCTCTCATTGTGAGCGCATAACGTGAGCGGAGCGTAACGCAGTTTCTTGAAGTGTCACCCGGCAAACCAATTTATAAGACGTTGTCACGTCAAAAAATTATTAAAATCGGACTACTATGAAAAAAGTTATGCGTAAAAAATACGCGTCGAATTGAGTACCTACTCCGGTGGTTCGTCGGTCAAAAATGAGACAATAATACTACATAAGTATGAAAAACTAGAAAGTTAGAAAACTACACATTCACATATTGCTTACGTGAAGCTCGTATTATCGCTTATCGCACGGAATTTGAGAAAATAAAACCGACTGTTAGTTATATTTCGTCAATTTCAAGTTGCATTTTGTATGGAACAGCCGAATTCTTTTCTCGAATTTTGGGTTCACCCCATTTTTCACAATGATAGTCTTAATCATCTCCTTTTGATTTATTATCGGGTCAGCAGATAACGCTGTATACAGCAGTGAATGTCGTACAAACAGCTGAAAAAAAAGAAGCCTGCAGTCTCTGAGCTGCTTAAAAAACTAGCGTCAACTATAATTTCTCTATCTGCGCCTCACCCGAGACCCCCCGGCGCGAGCAGCAACAATGTTTCACAAATTGCTTACGTAAAGCTCGCAAAATGGCTTATCACGGCTTTTTTTTCTTTAACCAACAGTGAACTCAATAACTGAGGTGCTTAAACAACTAGCGTCATCTGTAAAACATAGTTCTTCATTTGAGGCCCACCCCAGACACTCCGGCGGGGGTAGGAACAATGTTTCACAAATTGCTTACGTAAAGCTCGCATTATCGCTTATCACGGCTCTTTTTATACGAATTTTCCATTAAAGTTGTATTCAGGTGAACTTTACATTTTGTCGTTGCTTCGTGGCTTCACTTCGGAGAGTGCGCTCAGGAGTTGCACGATCTGGTCCCACCTGCCCCTTTCTTCTATCGTACGGCTAGGCAGACGCGACCAAAGCGCCACCCTTTTATGGTGGACATTCCGCGCGTTAGAACAAAGCGTTTCGAATCCTCATTCCTCATACGAACAGCCAGAATGTGGAACGCTTTGCCTGGGTCTGTCTTCCCGCTTAAGTACAACGTGGGTGTCTTCAAATCCCGAGTAAATAGGTATCTTCTAGGTAAGCGTGCTACATACTAGACCGCATATCTGCTCAACATCAGGCAGTATGTAGCCAAACGCAAACCTACAAGGAATAACAAAAAAAAATATTGTGTCGTTTAAATGAGACGAAATACAGAAATTGAATCTAAAAACATACAAGATACGTGCGAAAAACAATACCCTTCCTTGGCCGTCGGGTAAAAGTAGTAATAATCTATGGAAGAGAGAAAAAACTCAACAGCTCTTCGAAAATAAATTCAAGCATTTATGTATGGAATTTCGCATCACTGGCTTTTTGGCGAAGAAAAACATCGTGAGGCAACCTGCATATGTCCGTGGAAGAAATTCGATGGCGTATGTGAATCCACCAACCCGTACTGGGCCAGCGTGGTGGTTGTGGCCCAATGACCCTTCGTGGGTAGGCATACGTCCTGCAGTGAACTATTAAAAAGGCTGGTACAAGTACTCGTACCAGTATAGGCGTCCACTGCTGGGTCTTCAAAATTGATTCATTCATTTGGAAGTAATTATAATAGAAATACAAAATATATTTTTTTAAGAGTGCCAGTGCCTTTATTAACTTTAACTAAATGCAAGACCTGTATAATCTAAAACAACATAAACTATTACTACATAACAAGCAATTGGATCATCCACAGACCCTTGCAGGTCTAAAGATAATCCGAATGCTCAAGACCACTCCCAGTTGTCAGCGTCCCAGCATGCTGGCAGCACTGCCACGCTGAATGGCAATGCTTGTACGTTGAGCCAAATACACACCGGCATTATGGTGACGCGTCGCGTCCACCAGACACTCAGAAAGACTAAAAGAACAATTCGTCAAAACCCCGGATTCGAACCTGGTGATCTAGATTGGCAGTCGAAGTACCATCATACTAGGCTAACCAGCTCTTTTAATACCTAAATTATAATAAATATAATACGTATATTTTCATCAGGGGCTTAACAGGTACCGTGCTATACCTACTATAGGTTCTCGTTTGAACTATGTACACGTTTTACATCCAAACGCCCACAATAAATGATTATTCCCAAATATATGTAAATCCAACGTTTGGAATACAAATTATGTAGGAGCCCGCCGTTTGTATATATTATCCTTAAAATGACAATGTATTGAAGTTGGGAGGGCTAAGTATATTAGTGCCACAGATCTTGCAATATGGGACATGTCTTCTGTACCTCAAAGGCTTAAAGAGTATACGTCATAAGGACTTACGATTGTATAGCTTTACTTAAAGGTCAGTGTCCTAAGTCCTTTGCCAACAGTTCTTTTTACAATTAAAGAAAAACCACATTAATAGTGTATAGGTACCACTAGTATAGTCTTGAGTTAGCAAGTAATAAGATCGACAACCCGGAAAGCCTATCGCGCCTTGCGCTCGTCGCACCGGAGCGGGAGCGGGCGGCGGCCGCACGTGCGGCGCCTGCTCGCGGCCCCGCGCTCGCGCACGTGCACGTCTCAGCACGCTCCTACGGCCCAAGCTATCTCTTTGATTAACGGCTTTCTTGCTCACTACTCTGATCTAGACATCTTTGACATAAAATATATCTCATATGTAAGAATTTGTATGCATTATTTAAGTTTTAATTAATTATTATTGTATTAACTTTACTGACATTAGTTTGACCGTTTTTGTTTGTTTGTGTCCATTTTTGCCTTATTATTCTTTGTGACATTTTATTAAAATTATTTTAACATTTATTTTAATTATTTTGACATTTATTTAGCTTATTTTGACAAGTATATTATCTCTGTACAGAATCAAAATTGTAAAATACCCAATGACTCGTCATGCGCTTTGGCGTTGCTGTAAGTATGATGAGGAAATGAAATAAAATAAATAAATAAAAAATGCACTTACTGCACAATTTTACACGAAAGTCTCAATTTAAAATCACAACAACATGTAATGCCATTAAAATTAATTAGTCTACAATAGCCTAATAATGATTATTTATACATAGCATCTCAATAAAATCGGCTAAGTGCTAGTCGGACTCGGGCACGAAGGGTTCAGTAACGTATGGGAGCTTTCCTTAATAGTTTTTTTAATATTATTGTATTTTTTTTATTATTTCAGAAGTACCAGATATGCAAAGAACTAAATATTCTGTGAATATTTCCTGTTGCCGTTATTAATATAGAGCAAGAAATCACACAAAAATAACGTTTGTTATATTTATATTCGAGCCTCTCTCAAATGTTTATTTTTTTCTGTTTTAATAGCGGCAACAAATATTTAAGTATTATCTGTGAAAACTGTCTAGCTATTGCGGTTCATGAAATACAGCCTGGTGATAGACAAACATACAGACGGAAAACGGAGTCTTAGGAATAGGGATCCGTTTTTAACCTTTGAGTGCGGAACCGTAGAAACCAAATATAAGCCGTAAAATTAAATGCGCTAAGACAACACTACATTCTCCAATATATGTTTCGTAAATACCTATGTGTGTTGCGGTATATGAGCGTTTGCTACATAAGTGTCTCGTGCGCCAAGTAAAGAGAAGCCCCTTCTCTAGATCTCTAGTTGGCATCGATTCTCCGTACTTGTTACCAAAATAATTTGTTAGGACATGACTGAAATAAAATTTAATTGTGATTGTTTTAGTTTCAAAAAAGAAAGTAATTTGATTATAATTTTATTTTTGAATAGAAGCGGGATAGCCATTAACCAACTAAAAATAAAATAATGAAAATGGTAGATGTTATTGTAATTTGACTGCCTCGGTGGCTCAGTAATTGGTGACCCTGACTACGGTATCAAAGAGGTGTGGGTTCCATTCCCACCCCGGGCAAGTACCTATTTATGTGATGAGCATAGGTGTTTGCTCTTTGTCTGAGTGTTATTTAGGTATTTTTTATCTATTTAAGTATGTATTTAAAATTATGTATATGCAGTATATCAGTCTTTGGCAGCCATATGACAAGCTTTGCTTAGTTTGGTGTGAGAGACCGATATTTAATTTTTTATTTTTAAGTGCTGAACCATGGACGTAATTAATAAAGTATTGGACGAAAGTTAATTAAATTTTGAACACTATTTTGTGTCTACACTATACGTTACAAAAATAACACAATTGAATAATTAAACAACACCCGCATAGCAACAGAAAAAAATACACAAATTAAGAACCCTTCTTCCGTTTGTAAGTCGGTTGAGTAACTGAAAGGCAGAATTTCTGAAGTGCAAACCTCTCAGAAGCGTAAAAGTAAAACAAAGCCCTCTTCACTGCCAACTGTGAGGTCCATACCAACTCACCAAGCCTCCACCAAAGCACGATTATGGTATATATGTCACAGTCAAAGTGATTAATCTAGTTGATTACTATGTATACCAGCGATTATGTATAATTACTACTTCATTTAGTAAAAGTGATAAATGGCACAGAATTAATCACTTTAACTAGTTATTATACGTAATATCTGGGATGACTCAGTTAATGTGATAATTTTTTTTTAATTTTATAAAGTTTTATTTGACTTTGTTTTGGGTATAAATAGTCATTTTTACCATAAATTTTCGTAAAGTTATATTCAACGTTATTATAAAGTATTTTTAAGAAAGCGCCAGAAGCAAACCACCTTGATAGATTAGGTGTGAAACAAAAAATAGGTTAGGTTAGAACATGACAAAACAATGCACGAGCCGAGCGAGCGAAGCGAGCGTGCCGCGGCAGAGGCCGACGAAACGCTAGAAACGAATTATAAAAAAAATTACAAAACGAGACCTTAGATCTTAGAGTATATAAGCCTTAGATGATACAACAATTGGTAAACAACTAAATGAATATTACGATAACTAAAACATTCTGCTACTTGAAAGTTGCCATTTTGAAAAGTTATTACTTTCACTATCCCTGACCGTTTATTATAAATAATAACTAGTTAATGTGGCTAATTTATCACATTTACTAAGCAGATTAGTTATTATGCATAATAACTAATTATTATACATAATAACGGACTAATCACTTTGACTGTAACATATACATAATATATCAGTATTCCGTTTTGATACAAACGTTCCGAACGCAAATTATACCTATGCACCTCGGAGTTCGGTATGCTCTCGGTATGCTAGTCAGTCGCGGCGCACCGAGTGACGAATGAACGTATGGATTTGTTACTAGTAAGACTGCGATTTACATTTTTAGGGATCCTCGTTTTACAAAACAATTCGGAAAATTTACTCTAGCACTAAGTGAAACCTACACTAAGCCGTGGTGGTCAAGAGGTAGTGACACCCGCCTTACAATCGTAAGGTCGCGGGTTCAAATCCTCCGTCCCGTACCAATGAGTGCCGTAATTTGGAATTGCCCACTGGCATTTCGGTGAAGGAAAACATCGTGAGGCAACCTGCATACGTCCGTAGGAGAAATTCGATGGCGTATGTGAATCCACCAACATGCACTGGGCCAGCGTGGTGGAAATGGCCCAATCACCCTTCGTGGGTAGGCCTACGTCCTGCAGTGGATTATTAAAAGGCTGGTACAGAACAGTACAGTACTAAGTGAAACGGTTTGGAACTTGGACAACTTAGATTGAAAATTTCTTACAGTTTGGTGTGGGCAGTGGGCACGCATGGAATGACGTTTAATATTATTATGCCTGCTTTAAGTATCATATTGTTTAAGACTATGAATGAATACTTACGAGTAGACATCCTTGTTGGATTTCTCTACCCGTCTGGGCACTTCCCCGCCCCGTTTTAGTGGACTTTTTCTGACTCAAGGGCTCAAAACGAAGCGAGAATTTAAAACAAAATGGATGCTCAATGTACGTGCGTCGGCGTAAACAGACCCGCCATTAAATGTATACATTTTATATTTTTACCTGGCTTATACAATACGTGAGCAGAAAATGAAAAACTCTAATTGTTGCTCTCTGAATTATGTTTACATTATTTTAGATAAGTCACGTTAAGTGCTTAGTAAGTATAGACACATGTGTAGAACCAGATTATGGAACAGATTATTTTTTTCGCAATTTCAGACTAGGTTCTATTTTAAAACTTGGTGATAATGATTATGATTAATAGGATATGATTTATAATAGACTAGTTTCTACTAGTCTAGTCTAGTTTCGTGAAAGAGTAACAAACATCCATCCATCCATCCTCACAAACTTTCGCATTTATAATATTAGTAGGAGTATAGAATAGTAAGATAGGTCTACAAAAACAATTTTGTTTTTGACCGACGAACCACCGGAGGAGGTATACAATTCGACGCGTATATTATTTTTTTTATGTATAACCACGCATAACTTTTTTCATAGTAGTCCGATTGCAATAATTATTTTTTTATTGGAAAGAATATACTTCGAAATTGGTCCCATTTAAATTTTATTGAAATTGACTGAGCCATTTTTGATAAATCAACAAAAATATGAAAAATGTTACATCGATCCGTGCATAATATTTGCGTTCTAGCGATGCGCCCCGGCTTTGCACAGGTGTATTATACATATAAACATTTCTCTTGAATTACTCTATCTATTAAAACAACCTGCATTAAAATCCGTTGTGTAGTTTTAAAGATATAAGCATACATGGGGACAGACAGCGGAAAGCGACTTTGTTTTATACTATGTAATGATTCTTCTGTACACGGGTGAAGTCGGTCATGCTATTTTTTGCAAAAAATAATTATGTTGCCCCGGATATCTCAACGGATTTATGTGTTTTCAACTCTACAGTTTCCCAATATTTTTATTAAAGTACTGAATTGGCTTGGCTCATTGGAAAGCCGTGGTGGTCTAGAGGTAGTGACACCCGCCTTTCAATCGTGAGGTCGTGGGTTCAAATCCTGGTCCCGTACCAATGAGTCCTTTGGAATTTATGTACGGAATTTCACACCACTGGCTTTTCGGTGAAGGAAAAAATCGTGAGGCAACCTACATACGTCCGTAGAAGAAATTCGATGGCGTATCCATCCGTCAACCCGCACTGGGCCAGCGTGGTGGATATGGTCTATGAAAAAATAGGGCCTCAATATTAACAAAATATGGGTTCAAAATTCAAAGTGAGTATATGGTATCAAGTAAGGTATCATATAAAAGAACTTCATTAGCACATGGTAAAACAGGTTTTTAATCATTTTAACAACGTGTTTGACGGAACCCTCGGTGTGCGAGTCTGACTTGCACTTGTCCGGTTTTTTTATTTTAGTTATAAGTCTAACCCTAGCTTTATTGCCTGTTGGGTGGCTAGCCCTGGTGTCAGAGTTTTAAGCAGCTTGAAGGCCTTTGACATGGCTAAACGGTTAATACAACCTATAATTTAACGCATCATCCGAGCCACGGTAGCGCTCAGTTGTAAGCACCACCCGCGATCACCCATCCGTGACGAACGTTGTGGTGTTTTGGTGTTCGCTGACAGACAAGCTTTTATTTAGTTTCAACTGTCCCAATGTCTGTAATCAATTCTTGCAAGTTAAATTTGATCCACTTCCCGGGTTCCGATTGAGCTCAAATTTTGCATACATGTGTAAATTGTGTGTAATATTATGATGACATGGTGCTGATCATGGAGCTGGAAAGTGGCCAAAGGAACTTTGCAATGAAACGACACAACCTCATCGAGTTTGGTCTCATTTGAATCGTCTTGACAAGTAGTTTGTCTTTCAATGGTAAGTAACCAGGGTCCGATGATGAGGCTGGAAGGTGGTCCTAGGAACTCTGTAAACGACACAAACCTGTCGAGTTTTGGCTCGTTTGATTCGTCTTGGCGAGTACTTGTTCAAATTATTCTTACTTAAATTCTGACTGATACTCCACCTGAAATAGGTAGATATCTAATTCCGGCATAAATATCCAATATATCATTGATTGTTAATGTATTAATTATAAGATATTTTTATATAAATTATGTATTTGAAATTCTAAACAATTACCTAAAATAAATCGTTATTAAAATCTAAGATATACCAAATCGTAGAAACCTCCACGCTCAGTCGGCATCCCTAAGAATGGTAAAGGAACGCATCGGCATTATAGTCACGGATAGAGATTGGGTCGGCATTCCAGGCCGCTCAATCTGTACCCTGTATATATAGATCGGATGGCTAGCTCTGGTGTCAGGGCTTATAATCCGACTTTATTATATATATTTAACATGTGACCTTTAGTCTAGTTTACACTATTTCTCTTTCATTTTTTGACTTTTGCGGGATTATATGCTTGCTTTGTACTAATCTAGTACTAAAGGAGATTATTAATAAAAGCATCATTAACATGCGACCTTTGGTCTAGTTTAGACTATTTCTCTTTCTTTTTCACTTAAGGCATTCGATAGGGAGAACACTTTTTACGTTGCTATTAAATTTACGTTGTCGCCTTCAGAATTGGGTCTATTGCCTCGGCTTTCTTTTTCAGCAATGGATGTACCTATGTAAGTTCGGATTTTTTTTTTTATTTGTCCTGAATATAACATACATAGGTACAATTAAAAGTACTGCCAAACAGCAAAGCGGTTTGTAGGCAGGATAGCTCTCACATTAGGTACTTAACTTAGTATCTATGTACAAGCGGATAGAAATACATTCCCTTGTTATTATAGGTACATGTGGGCAATGTAATGTCATTGTCAGTTACCCATTAACATATTTTGTTTTTATAATCTAAAGTTTGATACAAATGTTTGCTTTCTAAGGTGTTAAACTTCATCGCTTAATTTATCCAACATCAGTTTCTTTAACATTTTTTTAAAGCCAAATTTTGTTTGAAATGGTTTCTCGAAATTTTCCGGTAAGTTATTGCACAATCTAGGTATGATCCACTGCAATTCCAGCTGGGACTTAGCCGCTTTACGGTTTTTTTTCTGAAATATTCTAATCGGCTTAAATGTGTTATTTTGAAATTGTTGTAATAATAATAGATAATCGACTTTCTTTTTGACTGGTAGAATTTTACAAATTTTGAATAATTTATTATATTCCTTATTCAATGATTTCTTTGTTTTTTTGCTAACTATTTTTTTCAAAATTCTAATTTGTAAATTTTGAATTGGTTGTAGGTATGTTGGAAACGTAAGTCCGTAGCATCTGGAATCTTGTTAGTTAAATTTGACCAACTTCCCGGTTTCCGATTGAGCTGAAATTTTGCACGCCTATGTATATCGCGTGACAATGCAACTATGTGGTACCATGGAGCTGATCTGATAATGGAGTCGGTAGGTGACCATAGGGATTCCTGTAACAAACAAGATGGACCCATGGATGGTCTTTGGGCTCGTTTCACTAATCTTAGCTGGCACTCTGCTGCTACACGATACCCAGGATCTCAAAGGCTCTTATTTTATAAAAGTTATAGTTTTATAATAATTTAATTTGGTTCTGTTTAGAAGATCTGAGTGATTACATAGAAAAAGACGCACAAAAAAGGTGACTCTGGTTAATACCTATGTAGTAAAACTTTTGAAAGAAATATTCTAAAAGATAACGAAAACCTCATTAAATCTGTAGTTTAACTTAGATGATCTTGAGCTGAGTTTTTTTATTGACTTTTGCATGGTTATATGGCTCTGTACTAATCTGTACTAAAGGGTATTATTAATAAAAGCATCATTATCAATGACTTTTACTATGGGGCAAATCCGGAATTCAAAAAATTTTACACATACAAAATATAGCTGTCACATACAAAAACGCAACAAAAAAAAAGCCAGCATCAGCCTCATCAGCCAGTATTTGTCCAGCATCGACAAAATGTTCGAAAATAAAGGGCTTTTTTCGAATTCTAGGTTGGCTCCTTAGTGAAAGTTGTTCATAATAAGGGTCTGAAACACCCCTTTTTGGCTTAGTCAATGTCGTTTTAGTCGTAGGTCGCCCACTGCTAGACATAGACATCCCCAATAGATCTCCAGTAAGTATAGTGATTCATTATTAATTTTTAGAAACTGCCGCTATCTCATATAAAATGTTTTAAATCTTTAAATTTTATTTTCCTACAAAAATCATTTCTAAACCAAGGTAAAAAAGAATAATTTAAATTTAATTTTGTTAGTTACTGACCAACCTAGTAAATAAATATTTAAACCAAATTTTACCTACACAACAAACGAATAAAGTACATTTTCGAGTAACTCACTTACAAAAGTGGTCCTATTGCAATAGTAATAAGGTTATTTTTCTCGGTACATTTTTCATCCTCCCGTTCATCGCTTCCGATCACCGATTGTATTTTATTCGCGAAACGTGCGAGCGCCGCGCTCGCCGCGCCCCTGGTGGCAGCGGGTTTCAACTCTCGCGCTCAGAATCGAACGATCTTTCAGCAACGCGGGCTCTTAAGACCGGTTAAAACGAGCGCAGGCATCCAGCGTGATCCCGCTGTCTTGATGATCCAATCCACTTTTTAGTGGCACGTATTACGCTGCGCTTGCCGGTAAGTACTATATGGTCTCCCCTCGAGTTTCTGCTTTTTTTCGGGCCTTATACCTAAAACCCTGTAGTAGTCCTACTTGTTATTGATAGAATGCTGTTGATTCGTTATGTTGACATTATGGCGCTAATTCAATAATGAATTCCGCTTCACGTCCCTTATTGGATCATGAACACGTTTTGGGGATTAACCTTTGTTGATACTTCAGTTTTTTCAATAGGCTATTTGACAACATTAAATATAATGTTCTATTAATTGTGGCAATTCATACAGATAATAACCTGAAAAGAAATATTTCACTTTATTTAAACTAAAATATGTCTAATTAATCGCAAATCGAACGTAATAAAATACGATATTTTTTTGATATTTTATCTGTGACGTAAACGCTCTAAGAAGGGCGGCAACTCTGGTGACGTCACGTGCTAGTAAACGAGAATTTCTCGATTGACTGTTGTTTGTGTAATTTGTGTTTTGTGATTTCGGAGTAATATTATTGGATCTGGGAATTACTTTTAAAGTATTTTTTTTCCATTTTTAGATGTGAACTAGCATATTTACATGTATTTACTAATGTTATTTACTAGTGAGTGACGTCAAAGACCAGCGCCATTACAGAATGTCGTTTTTGGTGGGATCTTGAACAACTATTCTTTAACACTGATTTTCATTGTTAATACTTTAGATCTCTCGGAAATATAAATGTAGTGTGCTTAGTATGTACTCACGAATAATTTAAAACGATTTCCAAAAAAAAACATTTTTTTTTATTGAGTTTTGACGAAAGTCGTAGAACAAAAGTTGTTAGTTTTGATGTACAGAATAAGCCCCCTAGAAGGATGCTAATTGATTAGAAATAACCCTGTATATTGATGGTAAAATCAAAAGTTATTGTAACACAACGTAATAGGCAATAATTGCAATGAACGTGTATTGACATATACCTCAATTCCAATATCTCCTCAAGTGTGCCGTGGTTGGCATTGTAACTATTAAAACCAGGTGATTTCACTGCGATAGATGTTGTATTATTCTTCATTAGAATAGTTAAGACATCCTACTGCTCAATAGTAAAAATGCTTTTCAGCCCGAAAAACAAACTCGTCCGCCCGAGCGCGATATCCGCCATGTCTGGTGTGGTGTTGCCAGTTCTTGAATTTTCGATTTCAACTAAGGTCGACGTAATAAAAAAAAGATAATATACTGATAACCTTACAAAAGAAAATCAACAAAAATTCTCTTCATTCCAGAGGTCCAGGTCGCCCAGCAACTCGACGCAAAGGCAGCTGGACGAGGCGGACCTGTTTATGGACCTGATCAAGGATGTAGCCAACGAGTTGGACATCGACGTGCTATGTCATAAGGTAAATTATAAATAAGACTTACTTTCACACATCCACTGACCCGCAATGGGTCGCGTGGTAGGTGTGGCCCAATCGGACCAATCGCCTTTCTTAGGTGAGGCCTACGCACGTTCTTTTCTCTTTTATCTGCCTCAGTGGCTCAGTGGTTAGTGATCCTAACTACGGGACCAAAGAGGCGTGGGTTCGATTCCCACTCAGGGCACGAATTTATGTGATAAACATAGGTGTTATTTAAGCACTATCTATATAAGTATGTATTTAAAAGTATGTAAATGTAGTATATCAGTCTCAGGCAGCCATATCACAAGCTTTGCTCAGTTTAGTGTCAGAAACCTGACACTAAACTTTGACCTACTTTGACTATTTTAGTCAAAGTAGGTCAAATTGCGAACAAAAATTAATAAATAAATATTAAGAGACATCTTACACACGGTTTCTGACACTAAACTGAGCAAAGCTTGTGATATGGCTGCCTGAGACTGATATACTACATTTACATTATTTTCATTATGAGCACGTTGGTCCTATAATAGGACCAACGTGCTCATAATGAAAATAATTTAAAATTAAGTTTACACTTCTGAGATGCGTACAAGTTTAAAAAAAATCCTTTAAGCTGGAAACATACTATCGGACGCGGCTGACGGACGCGACTGACAGCCGCGACTAAGCAATGTGCACAGTCTTAAAACATCCGGTGTGCCAGATCGCTCTAGGACGTCCGAACGCACAAGGTCGTCCGAAGGTGACGTCCGCGACTTATGTCCGATAGTGTGCACGGCTCGGTGTACTTTCATAGTCTAGATACCTATCAGTCGCGGCTGTCAGTCGCGTCCGTCAGCCGCGTCCGATAGTATGTTTCCAGCTTTATAACTCGAAAAGTTATGATCTCTCAATGCTCGAAATAATTTTGAGAATTTTTTTTTTAATATGATTTATAAACTCAGAACATTATAAGGTTCTATCTTGTATACTATAAAAAATAAGGGACACACACACTCGTGTTCCAACTTTGGCGACCCTATAACAGACAAAAATAAGTTTTACTTATAAAATCTTGCATTCATTTCAAAAACCCTGGTTAACGATTGTGGAAGCCCTAATACGATGGTTAATATGAATAATGGATGACAAGTTTTTTATTATATTTGCATGCTTATTCTAAAGCTCATTTTATACAGCCTCGCCAAACCCCACACCAAAATAAAAATGTCGGCCGCCAAAAAATTATAAGAGCGCGAAATATTTTTTTTTCTCATTAGCAGTAAAAATAAGTAAATACGACCCTGACTCGGGCTTAGGCTCTCAGGAGCTTAATAAAAAAACGCATAACAGAAGAATTCCTGTTGGTAAAGTAATTAAAATTAAAATTTTATTGGGTCTGTAAGGACTTGACTCTACATAAGCGGGCCGGAGCTGTGCGGGGATGGGTAGAGCGTTGTAACTTGTAACTCATCCATCATCTGTCCATCAGCCGTAGGGAGTCGACTGCCGAACATAGGCCTCTCCCATGGATTTCCAATAAGGCCGGTAGGAAGCAGCCTGCATCCAGGGCGTTCCTGCGATCTTTATTATATCGTCAGTCCACCTGGTCGGTGGACGTTTTACGCTGCGCTTGCTGGTGAGTGGTTCTCATTCAAGAACTTTACGGCCCCATCGGCCATCCGTTCTTCGAACTATGTGCCCTGTCTTTGCTACTTTAACTTGCTGTGCGGCTGGCCTATACCGGTAACTTGAGTCGTTTGCGGGATTCCTTATTGTTTGTTTTTTTTTTTTAAATAAATAGCGTTCTATTTGCAGGTCAGCTCGGAATTTAATTAAAACCTTTGAATAGTTACCTCCTTGCTCGGCATATTTCAGTCTAAAACATAGTTCCATTTTTAAATTACACGACATAATTATATGAGCTTACATACTATAAGTTAGTAATCTATCTGGCCGCAAAAAACGATTTTTATACAAATTTTCCTCGCATTTGTTTGGCCACTACTGCAATGTTGATTTATCTCGAAGAATGTTGTCAAAATAATGTTGACATTTCCAAGCACGTTTGAGAAAAAACTGCAATTTTCCTGTTTTGGGTCTATACTGTCAAAAACGGAAAATATTGCAAGACGGAAAAGTCATGGGAACGAGCTGGTTTTACGGCGATATCTTAGTTTGCTGTAGCGTGTAGTCTGCTTTGGAATAGGTATAGTAAGTAGGTATAGGCCTAATCAAATCGGCCCATAATTTATGCAGTAGTCTAATAGACTATGAGCACAAGGTTCTTCCCAGCACCACAGACATCCGTTTCGCACCGCTTCGGTGTTTGGTCTAGGGTCCTGTTGTGCGAAACACTTGACACGGGCCCTCGTAAAAGTTTAAACGACTGGAGTCCCATTCTAAATCCTATTTACAGCTGACAACCACGACACGATTAAACCTTTGCGACATTAGATGGCCGACGTGGAAAATCGCGCTCTGGCTCACCTTAACTATGTAGTAAGCAGAATATCGGTCATGCGTTGCGACGGAAATATGTGTTTTATAAAATGTATTCGGAATTTACACTTAATGTCATAAAGCACTGAAATGAAAATTCTTGAACGTTAGTGACAGTAAGCCTTGGTGGTCTAGAGGTAGTAACACCCACCTTAAAATCGTGAGATCGTGAGTTCGAATACCCGGTCCCGTGCCAATGAGTTCTTTAGAATTTATGTACGGAATTTCACACCACTGGCTTTTCGGTGAAGGAAAACATCGTGAGGCAACCTGCATACGTCCGTCGAAGAAATTCGATGGCGTATGTGAATCCACCAGCCCCCACTGGGGCAGCATGGTGAATATGGCCCAATCACCCTTCGTGGGTAGGCCTACGTCCTGCAGTGGACTATTAACCACTGCAGGACGTAGGCCTACCCACGAAGGGTGATTGGGCCATATTCACCATGCTGCCCCAGTGGGGGCTGGTGGATTCACATACGCCATCGAATTTCTTCGACGGACGTATGCAGGTTGCCTCACGATGTTTTCCTTCACCGAAAAGCCAGTGGTGTGAAATTCCGTACATAAATTCTAAAGGCTGGTACAGGTAGTGACAGAAAGGTACAAGTTGCCTTGATAATATTTTTCTTGCTATATACTTTGCGACTTTAAATTGATTTAATAATTATAAAGCCTATGTCCAGCAGTGGACGTCTTATGAGTGATGGATGGATGGAAGTCTAAAGATTGATTCAAGAAATGTTAGGCGGTTAGTTTTAACATTATATTCAATTGTTGTAGTATATTACTATCCTGTCGTCGATCGTTATCTGTACTGTACTGTACCAGCCTTTTAAATAGTCCACTGCACGACGTAGCCCTACCCACGAAGGGCGATTGGGCCATATCCACCATGCTGCCCCAGTGGGGGCTGGTGGTTACACATACGCCATCGAATTTCTTCTACGGACGTATGCAGGTTGCCTCACGATGTTTTCCTTCACCGAAAAGCCAGTTGCGTGAAAATCCGTACATAAATTACAAAAAACTCATTAGTACGGGACCGGGATTTGAACCCACGACCTCGCGATTTTTAGGCGGTTGTCACTACCACTAAAACACCACGGCTTGTATCGTCCCCTGTAAAAGACTCCGTCGACTCCTTTACAAGGAAGACGGTGGAAACACTAAGGGTTGTTTATGTAAGCGCCCACAGACGTCGGAAAATAAAGCGAAGAATAAAAAGCTTTAATGCCAAATGAAAAGTAGAATATTTTACCTGTTTACGGCATGTCGGGAATGAAGCCGTTTGGAGCCAGTATGTTTTAAAACATTACTACGTTATTTGCATAGGTACACTAAGCCAAAAGGGGGTCGAATTTGGTTATGAACAACTTTTACTAATGGGGACATACCGTAATTGTGGAGAAAAAAAACCGGACAAGTGCGAGTCAGGCTCGCACATCGAGAGTTCTGTACAAACATATTGTTAAAATAATTAAAGACCTGTTTTAGCATGTGCTAATGAAGTTATTTTATATGATACCTTACATGATATGATTTACTCACTTTGAATTTTAAACCCATATTTTGTGAATTTTGAGGCCTTATTTTTATGTGATTTAAATAAAAATGTACAGTTTTCAGATTTATTCCTATATGTGTACTCTGAGACAATGCTCTTCGCCAAATTTCATAGTTCTATGTCAACGGGTAGTACCCGGTAGGTTTTGATTTTTGTGAGCGTTAAAATATGCATTTTTATACGACATAAACAGCTCTAACTTTTTTATACGGTAACTGAGAAGCTTTTCTTTTACACAACTGCAAGAATTTATAGGTTTACGTATATAATTTAAATTTCAACTCGATATCTTTACGCGTTCCCGAGATAAAGAGTCTTGATCATACACACAGCCGGACAGACGGACAACAAAGTGATCCTATAAGGCTTCCGTTTTTTCCTTTTGAACGGAACCCTAAAAGACGCTGTTACATATATTTCGTCAATTATTATTTGAGTTGCGATTTGGTATGGGATTGCCGATTTTTTGTTTGGGCCCATAATTAAAGTTGATATTAATAGAGGCCTGCTGAATCCACCCTTTCAGCTTAGTCTACCCTTAAATACCCTATGTAAATAGCCCTGTAAAAAGATGTTTTAAAAAATACCTAACAGTGGAAAAGAGGAAGAACTACAAAATATGAAGGCGTACACGAAAGATAATAAACATAATAGTTTTTGTTTACTGTACAGGGTTACTAGCAATTGTGGCAATTAATTAGCATCCTCTTAGGAGCTTACGAGGGTCAAACTGAAAGTTCTTAGAACTGGCCACTTATAAACAATATAATAAAAAAATAATTCTATAATTTGAAAATAGAACTCTTTGCCAATATTACTGAGTATATACTTCATTCATTTGTCATTTGTTTTACGATTTGGCGGCAAATTGAAAATTGTCTGTGTCACGTCAACATGAATTTAACACGAGAAAATTTTCGTGCAATGATTTTTTATGACTTTCGATGTCATTTAAGTCAACAAGAAAGTTATGATAGACTACGATTGGCCTTTCACGATGAAGCCCCATCTCGTGCGACTGTTTACAACTGGTTTAATGAGTTTAAACGTGGTCGCACTAATCTCACTGATGATTTACGTGAGGGACGGCCTTCTACGGCGACGACTGAAGATAACATCTGTGTTGTGCGGCGTACGATAGAGACTGACAAAAGAGTGACCTATCAGCAGATTCGGACAAGCTTAGGCATCGGTATGAGTCAAGTGCACAAAATCCTACACGAACATTTAGCGGTCAGGAAGCTTTGCGCCCGGTGGATACCTCATAATTTGACTGAGGCTCAAAAACTCCATCGTGTGGATTGGTGCCGTAAAATGATTGAAAGATTTAACGGAGGTGACTCAAATGCTGTGTTCGACATACTAACAGGTGACGAAAGCTGGATTTACTGTTATGATCCTGAAACCAAAAGACAATCTGCTCAGTGGGTGTTTCCTTTCGAGGAGTTGCCAACTAAAGTGAAGAGAGATCGAAGTGCGGGGAAAAAAATGGTGGCCTCGTTCTTTGGAAGGATAGGTCATTTCGCGACAATTGTGTTAGAGGATCAAAAAACAGTTTCTGCAGAATGGTACACTACCAATTGTTTGCCACTTGTCTTGGAAAAAGTTCGAGAGAAACGACCTCGCAGTAGGATCCTCCTTCACCACGACAACGCCTCATCGCACACCGCCAAGCGAACGATCGACTATTTGGCGACATCAAACGTTGAATTACTGGGTCACCCGCCGTATAGCCCCGACCTCGCGCCTTGTGATTTTTATTTATTTTCAAAAATTAAAGAAAAACTTAAAGGAAAGCGGTTTATGAATGCTGAAGAAGCGGTGGCTGCGTATCGCGATGCCATTGAAGAGACCCCTAAGGACGAGTGGGCAAAGTGCTTTTCCCAGTGGTTCCATCGCATGCAGCGGTGTATTGACGTGAATGGACAATATTTTGAAAAGATATAATAAAACTAATAACTGGCTAATGTAATCAGTTTTTGATTTTCTAAGAACTTTCAGTTTGACCCTCGTACTCTGTAGATCAAAACTAACAACTTTTAAAACTGCGACTTTTGTCAAAACTAAAAAGAAAACAAGCTGTTCCATACATTTTGTCTGAGATGGACGATATTTTCTATGGATCAGCATTATATTATGAGATTTGATAAAAGTCGTTGAGCAAAAGTTGTTAGTTTTGATGTACAGAATAAGCCCCTAAAATGATGATAATTCATTTTTTCTATTACATGGTTGGTTCCATAGTAAAAGTTATTCGTAAAATTATAGGTACCATACATGTATTTTAGGTATACTATAATATCATCCATCCATCAGCCAAAGAAAGTCCACTGCTGGACATAGGCCTAAGTTCTCGAGTAGAGACCACGTACCAGCAAGCGCAGCGTAGGACGTCCACCCACAAGGTGGACGGATGAGCTCATTAAGACCGCAGGATCGCGCTGGATGTAAGCCGCTCCCAACCGGTCTTATTCGAGATCCATAGGGGAGGCCTACTTTATTATGATTGTGTACAATGCAAATAACATTTCGTATTATTGAATAAAGTACACATATTTTGTTACATAGCTATAGCCTAAATTCATTTGGGATTTCAATGTGTATTCAACAACAACAACAACAATTCAGATAAAGTAAACAACATAATTGTTAACTTTACAAATGTTGAGTTAGCGATTCGGCGGCATTATGCCGTGAAATTGCTTCAAATAAGGCAGGTGTAAACAATAGGTGTGTAAATTAAACTTTACCAAATTATTAGAATTCCTTAGCCTTGGGCATGGCACACTAATAAGCGGACCGGGAGCGATTGGCACAGCCAGGTAGTAAAATCGAATGTGTTCGAAAAAATGCTCGGCTTTGGCCAGGCCGGGCTGTTCGGCAAAGTCGGGCTGTAAAACCGAATGTATTATATTATTTAGAATGACTGTTGTATCATTGACTCGTCACAAGTCTTGGCGTTGTTGTTAGTGAAAAATTAAAGTAAAATAATGTAAATAAATGCCGCGACGGCGCGGCGCGCGGCGTGACGGAAAATTGAATTGTGCTGATTAGACCCGAAAAAATAGGCTATTTGATAACATTGAAAATATACTATTGATTGTTGTTATCCATACAGATAATAGCCTGAAAAAGACATATTTCATTTTATTTAGACTAAAATACGTCTAATTTTCGTAAATCGCACGAAATAAAATACGATATTTTTTTGATATTTTATCTGTGACGTGAACGCTCTAAGAAGGGCGACAACTCTGGTGACGTTACATGCCAGTAAACAAGAATTTCTCGATTGACTGTTGTTTGTGTAAGTTGTGTTTTGTGGTTTTTGGAGTAATATTATTAGATATGTAAGTTACTTTTAAAGTATTTTATGTCAATTTTTAGATGTGAACTAGCGTATTTACTAGTATTCTAACGTTATTTACTAGTGTGTGACGTCACAAACCAGCGCCATTTTGGCGGGATCTTGAATATCTATTCTTTGACACTTGATTTTCATTGTTTATACATTAGATCTCTCGGAAATATAAATGTATTGTGCTTATTATGTACTAACGAATAATTTAAAACGATTTCCAAAAATTAGTCAAATAGCCTATTATCTGATCGGTGCCGATCAAGCCTACTGACAAGTGTAGTACAGTAAAAGTAATAACAGATACAAGCCTAGTAATTTCGAAGGTAAATCAGAACACAGCTGTTTAATTGCTTCGGGAGAGTCTTTTTATTTATCAAATACTACCAAACTGAATGAACTTACCGATTTTATTATTTCTTACTTACTACCCGACAATGCCAGCCCGCTTATGTGTGTAACGACCCTTAAGCGCTGCCCGTTAATCACTTGAAACTTGACAGAGGGGGTTCCAAAAACTTCACCAGGAGTAAAGAAGTTAAAAAATCTATTGTGTGGTTTTACGAAACTACGGTAAAAGATAAACTTTTTACTACCGTCACGCGACATGCAATAGATGGTCGAAAAAGTTAAAGGCGATTTGATAAAAGTTTCACTTTAAAATCGTATTAGACGATCCCTTTATAAGGGTAGTTTTAAACTAGACTAGATATAATTGAAAAAAAAAAATGTTTTTCCGCCGTGGTCTAGTGGTTGTACCTAACATCCGCCTTACAATCGTGAAGTCGTGGGTTCAAATCCCAGTTCCGCACCAATGAGTTCTTTACAACTTATGTATCAAATTTCACGTCACTAGCTTTGCAGTAAAGGAAAACATTGTAAGACAACCTACTTCCTCAGAAGAAATTCGATAGCGTATGTAAATCCACCAAACCACATTGGGCCAGTGTGGTGTATATGGCTCAATCACCCTTAGTGATAGGCCTACATTTTGCAGTGGACTAAATTACCAAGGCTGGTACAGTACCTACAGCACAAATATTTTTCACACGACTTAATTACCAAGGCTGGTACAGTACCTACAGCACAATATATTTCACGCGACTTAATTACCAAGGCTTGGTACGGTACCTACAGCACAATATATTTCACGCGACTTAATTACCAAGGCTGGTACAGTACCTACAGCACAATATGTTTCACGCGACTTAATTACCAAGGCTGGTACAGTACCTACAGCACAATATATTTCACGCGACTTAATTACCAAGGCTGGTACAGTACCTACAGCCCAAATATTTTTCACGCGACTTAATATTACCAAGGCTGGTACAGTACCTGCAGCAAAAATATTTTTCACGCGACTTAATTACCAAGGCTGGTACAGTACCTACAGCACAAATATTTTTCACGCGACTTAATTACCAAGGCTGGTACAGTACCTACAGCACAAATATTTTAACGCGACTTAGTAGCACGTGAAATACACGTTTTTTTTTCAGTTCTATATGTATACAGTTCTGTTGTTGCAAGAATAATGCTCATTGAAACTGAAACTTTTTCATTATACCAACGCGCACTGAAAACGGAGGTAAAGCTCCTATTTAGAAGTTTTCTTGGCCTACATAACTAGAAATGCATTTATTCATCATTAAATAGTGTGTAGGTACATTTCCGTGTAGGTACACGGAAAATGGCACATCAACAAAAGAAAATAAGAAAACAATAGAGTTATTACAACTTAAATATAGCTTTAGAACATCAACTCAAGATGTTTTTTTTTTGTATAGAAGTAACTCTGAACAACTAAATAGCAGATTTTTTACTATTTAAGGATTGGTCTTAAAGTTATTAATTATGATGAATATGATTTGTAGGTATATCTCTTAAATATAATTATACCTGTCGCATATACCCTCTTAGGTAGGTACTTTGCAAAAAACCTCTTGTAAATTAGACTTGCCACTTCGCATAGTTAGAGCTGCAAATAAAAAACAAGTATAATTGTCCTCAAAAAATGGCAATTGTATTAGGCATAGGTTTAAGAAAATTTGGTGTCAGAAACAGACACTAACTACTAGATATAAAACATTTTTGGAAAGTGGCTCTTTCACATTAGGTAATTCATCGATGTGTCTGTGTGCGTTTATTACCAGTGTCACTACAAATCTTACTACGAGTAGTAGTTGAAAGTTGTTAGAACAGCAATCAAAAATTACCCGTATTACTACCGTAGAATTAATAATTATAATTTAAAGTAGGGACGATAAGTCCTGCACTGACGTCCCGCATGGGATGTTTTGTGTATTTCCTCCTCCAGCGTCTACCCGAGCCAGCCCAGCTCCTTAAAGTAACGGAGCGTGGCCCTGGGCCGCTGGCATAACTGCTCCAGTAGCTTACGTAGAACTAAAATAACGAAAACAAAAAAATATTGTACCTACTACCTACCAGTAGTACAATATCCGCCATATTATTTTGTTTGTTTGTTAGTTAGTGTACCAAGCATAAACCGTTTTTTCAGATCATAGTTCAGGTCAAATATGACAGATGTCAAAGTGACAGCTGTCATATTTTGAATTTTTACTAGGGTTGCACGACAGGTGTCAAAGTGACAGTGACTTAAACAGTAACTGTCGATTTTAGATTTTTGCTTCTCCACAAATATTAAGAAAATTCAGCAAAATCTTCATTTCAGCTGACAGCTAGGTATTTATGGCATCGTAGCATCGTTGGTCCCCTAGTAACTGAACCGATTTCGATGCTGTTTTTTGTAAATAACGTAATCCGGAATATATTTCTTTTAATAGGTAATATCTAACGATGGAGTATTCAACATTTTAATTTGAAATGTATTGTTTCAGATTTTAGTGAACGTGTGTTTGCTGACGTCGGCCGATAGAGGGAGCTTATTTCTAGCCAAAGGAATGCCGCCGAACCGATACCTTCAAGCGAAGTTGTTTGACGTTACCAGAGACACCGGTAAGTGCCACCACAAAAGAGATTTGCCACAGTTATTCAAAAGCACACCCCGTTGTTTCTATCTTCAAGTACGTTTCTCTCCACCCTAAGGTTGCCTGGAAGGAGCCACTTCAGTGATAAGGTTGCTGCCACTCGTTTATAAGTTCTTCTTTCAAACAACTTGTGAAAGCTCACTATCTGAAATCATAATGCTACTTGTTCCTTTCGCTACTATTTTATAACGTATGTAGGTATATGTATAATTATATTTATCTTATATATGTGTATATTTAAAACTTAGATTTAATTAAGTATGTTTAGTTTACTATTTATAGGTGTTTTCTTTGTTAGATAATATCTATTTAAGGCCACTATTTCTTGTTCTTGTCAGTTCATATTCTTGCAAGGTTGCCTTGGAAGAAATCTCCATGGGTGACAAGGTCGCCACTTTATAATCATATTTTTGTCGTATATCTGTAAATAGTGTTTATTTTTCATATTGCGGTTGTAAATAAAGAGTCTGTCTGTCTCTCTGTTTATAATATCTGGTTTGAACAATAAAGTATTAATTTATTCCAAAAAAAAAGCAAATGGATCTTTCATGAAAATAATTTTCCCAAACACAATAATCGTCACGCATTGGGTAGATTTATATATTGCAATATTTGCAATACATCATTTTGTCACTCACCGGTCGTATATAAGTCTGTTTTTGCTCGATGAAGATAGGAACTTCTAGATTTCTCAGATCGCACATGAGGTGTGTAATCATTTTTAATTCAAGCTTAAACTTGCTAGTCAGAATATGTAAAGCAGTCAGGAGGCTCAGGGACTCAACATTTAATTGGATAGCCCGCTAAGATGTATGCCCCAAATGGTCACGAGACCGACAAAGAGCAAGACCGAGCATTGGAAATCTATGTTGGTAAGAAGGGGATAGCAAAGCATGAGATTATTAGAGTAATTTTCATAAATCTTACCTTTTTCAAAAAGGTGACGTCCACAAGTGGTATATTATTCAGATAAAAATCGAACCAAGATGATATATACATCATTTGAAAGTTTGTTATATGGGCTACCCAAAAATATTTAATTTAGATTTTTTCACCCCTCCAATTTTTTTTAAATGCGAAAAATAAATTGTATGAAAAATAACAATACAGCTTATTATTTTTTCCAGTTTAGCAATAATAAAGTGCTTCTACCGTTATTTTACTTGCATTCGTAGCTGATTCTTTCACATTCATATCTTAATTTGCTATAATTAAAAATTATAACCTACCAGTGTGACCAGTTAGTAGGTGCAATGTGACAAAAAATCACTTAAAAAGTGTGTCTAATTGGTAAAAATGCTTTTATTTAACAATTTGGAGGTTACTTAATCAGGGTTACTAGAGATAAACTACCTATTGAACGCAATATATTTATTTTTTCTAGTAAATTCAAAATTAATTTTAAAAATATCGGAGGGGTCATTTTTGTTTTTAACTATTGTAATAGACTCACAAAAAATATGAACTATCTCGAAATGTAACGAGTGTTGTGGTTAGAATTTTTGATTATTATTATACCAGCCTCCATATATTTTGTGGACATGTCCTTTTGCCTAATAATAATACCTTTACATTTTGGTAAAGTTGCTACAGGGGTTCAGCGCTAAGCGAAGTTTTGCTCTAAAAAAAGATTTAGTACGTTTTCCGAACGACAACTGTATCCACAGTTACCCCGGCAATTTCAGGAGAATTATTCAATAATTACAAACACAAATTCAGGAAGGGCCGCTGCCAAATTATGATTCGAGAATTGCTGGTGTTCTCTGAAGCGAAAAATTGAAGGAAACAGCTCGAGATTCCGCCGCATTTATACAGACGCCATTACGTAATTACGAATGTTACAATTGTACAGAAGTCGAATTTCTTTGGAAAATTTAAGATAGTTATGAAAAATATTTTATACTAGTTTTTACCCGCGCCCGCATGATATTTTGATTTTTGACGCAATATCATTATAATTTATAGCCTATATGTTATTCTGATATATAAGCTATATTATTGCAAAGTTTCATCTCAATCCGTTTAGTAGTTTTTGCGTGAAAGAGTAACAAACATCCATCCATCCATCCATCCATCCTCACAAACTTTCGCGTTTATAATATTAGTAGGATTAAATCCTTGAAAAGGCCGAATCATACAACTTGGCGGCTGTGATGTTAGCTAGAACCTGCGGACAACCCAATCCAGACTGAAGCTCACTTACCTAACTATTGATGCTGAAATTAAAAAAAACCGGACAAGTGCGAATCAGGTTTGCACATCGAAGGTTCCGTACAAACACATTGTTAAAATAATTAAAACCTATTTTAGCATTTGTGCTAATGAAGTTCTTTTATATGATACCTTAAATGATACGATTTACTCACTTTGAATTTTGAACCCATATTTTGTGAATTATGAGGCACTATTTTTTTGTGATTTAAATAAAAATGTACAGTTTTCAGATTTATTCCTATATGTGTACTCTGAGGCAATGCTTCTTGCCAAATTTCATAGTTTTATGTCAACGGGAAGTACCCTGTAGGTTTTGATTTTGTGAGTGTCGAAATATGCTGTTTTTTACGACATATATGTCTCTTACTTTTTTAAACGATAATTGAGAAGTTTTACTTTTACACAACTGCAAGAGACCATAGATGTACTATCCAGTTTAAATTTTAACCCGATATCTTTACGCGTTCCCGAGATAAAGAGTCTTCACATACACACAGACGGACAGAAGGACAACAAAGTGATCCTATAAGGGTTCCATTTTTTCCGTTTGAGGTACGGAACCCTAAAAAAATATATAAAATAAATGAAAAATAATACTAAAAATAATAAATAATATAAAAAATGTTATATTTTATTATGTTAGCTCAGGGTTTGAAAATGTTTACTAAATAAAATATTTTTGTACTAGTATAAGCACAACAAAATTCTCAATGTCTAACGTCTTGACGTCTGCGACCTGAGATGCTATTATTTATTGCGCGAGCACAGCGAGCATTTTAATAAAGGGTAGAAGTAAGCAAAGGAAACCTATATTAAACTATATTTTTTACAAAATAAGACGAAAAATTTTACAGATATGTTTGACAATGGTATATTTTGAATAACCCCGGGCCTGTACGTACTCATACCATAAATTAAATAATATATAACGTATTATTATTAATAAATGTTTTTACAACTCATTAACAATGCCATAATAATGTAGTCGATTCTCGAGACAGAAAATAAATATTATGTCATCAATAACCCATAAGCATTTATGTTCCTATTGTAGTGAACTTTATTGGTTTTGAATGCGAACTCACAATGGATCATCAAAAAATACTATCTGCCTTTGTGGGCTGGATTTAACTTTACTATGGGCAGACCACACGCAAATATGTTCATAAAGATATTAATTTGTTATTTTATTTTTAGCATTGTTTGGTTCGTGTTTCTTTGTTTTGTAGTCTATTTAGTTTCACGATATCCGTCTGTCTGTCTGGCTGTGCTTAGGTAAAAATATTTGTTTCTATATTGAGTACCATATAAACATTAAATATTTTGTAAATCAACCTCATTGAGACCGCTGGATCGCGCTGGATGCAAGCCGCTTCCAACCGGTCTTATTAGAGATTCATAGGGGAGGCCTATGTTCAGCAGTGGACGTCTTTCGGCTGATGGGTGGATGGATGAAATTATCAGCCACCAAGAAGTTGAATTCGGTATATACAGAAGGACAAGCGAACCCTTTTATGGTGGACATTTCGCGTGTAAGAACCAAGCGTTTCGAATCCTCATTCCTCATACGAACAGCCGGAATGTGGAACGCTTGGCCTGCCTCTGTCTTCTCGCTAAAGCAAAGAAGATATAATAATACTACGTAGTGGCTAAAGTACAACGTGGGTGTCTTTGAATCACGAGTAAATAAATATCTTCTAAGTAAGCGTGCTACACCCTAGACCGCATATTTCCTCAACATCAGGCAATATGTAGTCAATCGCAAACCTATACGGTTAAAATAATTATTTTTTGCAAAAAATAGCATGACCGACTTCACCCGTGTACAGAATCATTACATAGTATAAAACAAATATCCGCTGTCTGTCCCCATTTGTATGCAATATATCTTTAAAACTACAGAATGAATTTTGATGCAGTTTGTTTTAATAGATAGAAAAATTCGAGAGAAATGTTTATATCGACGCTTGAAAGGCAAAAATTACCAAGCGACAGTTTGGGCGATATTGAGTTATATATATCACTGAAATCAGAAAAAAAAACTGCGTCGATTGGTCCTACTCTCACGGCGCTAGGACGAAGTTTGTTGTCGTTTAGTAACTTAAAAAAAGACACATTTTCACAGTTTTCGGCGTCCAAGCGACTAAAATTTTAATGATTTATGAATATTTTTCACATAGTAAGGATTAGATTTTTTTAATTTACACTAAGTAATTTTTGCCTCGACTCTAAATAATGCATCTAAACATAAAGTATTTTCTGTCTTGCGAGTACCCAGGAATTAGCATTACTTAAGAATTTTTACCTGATTGTTGTTTTTCTCTCTCGTAATTTAAGACTTTTTAACACACCTTCAATAAACATTCTTTGTCATTTAGTACTTTTTACCTAAATATAATTTATTCAAAAATGTGAAGTAGTGAATATCTACCTGCCTAAAACAGGATATATTTTGTCGTTAAGTAATTTTCTACCCGCCGATTTTTTAAAAGTTTATGTTACTTAGATAACTATTTCTGATATGAGATTTCTCTAAAAGTGACCTTATCCATACAGCACCTTTTTTGTTTTGTCACTTATCCGCACTGTAAATCAGATTCTAAGTGGCTGTTGGTAACAAAATAACTATTACGTCTTCACCGAACTGTCGCTTAGACAACACGCATGCATGCGCGCATGGTGCAAAGTGCTTAATCTCGTAGCTTGTTTGTGTACTCGGTAAGTGCATTATTAAGATTTTATGACTTTATATTTATAGATTTTCAGATATGACTTTATATTAAATTATTAAATTTATATTTTACATTTATTTAAATCTATTGTTAAAAGTACATAAAAATCGAAAAAAGCGAGTAGATTGAAGCGAGATAGAAGCTTGGTAATTTGGTGTGTTTCAGTGTGTTTAGCATATGTGGACTTTGAGATAGCCATTGATTCGGTCAAGACATGGGCTGTGCTTGAGTCTATCCAGCGATGCCACAAGTAGTCCAGCCTGTCTGGAGACAGGTCAGTTCCTAAATTTACGGAAGACGGATAGGTAAGTCCTTCTGAGGAAAGACGGGCGCCCTGCGGACTCTTCCTCCGCGTACCGCCCTATAGTACTGCTGGATGAGGCGGACAAGCTGTTCGAATGCGCGATAGCTGCTTGCCTCATCCAGTATCTTGATAGGATTGGTCCACACTTGTCCGATGAGCAATTTGGTTTCCGGGCGGGCTGGTCTACAATCGACGCTGTTAAACGTGTCAAAGCCCTCTCGGACGAGGCGGTGGCTCATGGTCAAGTGTTGGTGGCATGTCTCTAGACATCGCCAATGCATTTAATACACTGCCGTGGGTTTGTGTAGAGAACCTACGAAGAGGCTGCCAGTCTTGCGATGGCAACGGTGCAGGTGGTGGTTGAAGGATAGTGAATCTGGGACTCCAAATAGCGCTGAACAAGTCGGAGGCCCTGGTATTCCATGGCCCTCAACGAGCGCCGGAATCACTAGGGAGAGAATCGATAAAGGTGAAGCCTACGATGAAGTATCTAGGCCTACACCTCGATGAAAAGTGGAACTTTTGGGAGCATTTCGCCCAGTTAGTTCCTCGAATAATGGGTGCGGCTGGGTCACTTAAACGCCTTCTTCCTAATCTTGGGGAACCAATTGCCGCTAGTCGTTTTTTTATCTTGAAGTGGTGTGGTCGATGGCCTTGTACGGGGTGCTAATATGGGTGGACGCCCTAAACCGAGAAACGGTCGCTTTTCTAAAGTGACCACAACGCGCATTGGCCATGGGGGTAGTCAGAGGTTATCGCACTATTTCGTGTGACGCGACATGCCTTTTGGCTGGGTCACCTCAATGGGATTTAGAAGTGGAGGTAAATAAATAAATAATTTTATTTTCAGACAACACAGTAAATCGTTAAAATCAGTAAACACAAGGTACATGCGAACATACTCGTGGCGCACGGAGCTCCACCAACGCGGGCAGAGTCCGGCACTCGCATGCATGCTCGAGGAGTGGAAGGAGGAGCTGGCCAAGCATACGGCTGGCAGCTGGACCGTCGAAGCTATACAGCCCGTCCTCGTTGACTGGCTGGACAGGGCGCATGGGTCGCTTATCTTCCGGCTCGTGCAACATTCGCAGGTGCTTTCTGGGCATGGATGCTTCGAAAAGTACTTGTGCCGCATAGCCGGAAGAGAACCGACAACAGAGTGCCACCACTGCGGCTGCGACGAGGATTTGGCGCAAAACACTTTTGAGGAGTGTTCAGCATGGGCAAATGAACGCCGAAGCCTCGTCGCAAGTGTAGGAACTGATCTCTCGCTTCCAGCATTGATTCAGTCAATGCTTGGTTGTGAGAGATCGTGGGAGACGGCCGTTTCCTTTTGCGAACAAGTTATGTTGCGCTTGTGTCGAAAGGAAACGGTGGAGCGCGAAAGGGAGAATTTCTCGGAACTCCCGATCCGCCGCCAAAGAACTGGGCGTCGGAGAAGGATTTTCCACGCTCTCCTTCGACCCCGTAACAGGTGGCTTGGGCAACGAATTCGAGGGAGCCCGTTGCCTGAAAAGCGTAGCCCGAGGGCTACGCTAGGAAGAGCGTGCAGTATTTCCCCCCGCCACTTAAGGAAAGAAGGGTGAAAATCCACCCTTAAATAGGGCAAGGTCCTAGGGGGTCAGTGCTACTGGAGCCGCGAACGAGTGCGAAAGCGTCCCCGCAGCTCCAGCACATAGGCAGCAACATCCCAGGGTTTGTAGTGGGTACACCGATCAGTGGAACGCCCACATAACCACCCTGCTCCCCCGGCGGGGTGGTATCCATAAAATATTTCTTTGGAAAAAAAAAGGACAAGTAGTCCAGCTAGGTAAATCAAACTTCAAGAAGGAGGTCAATCGCTGAATCCAACTCGACTAGGCAGCGTTCGGAAAACCACATGACGTCTTTTCATCCGATAAACCTCAGTGCTTCAAGACGAGAGTTGCAACAGTTGTGTGTTCCCGAAACGTGACCGTTTACTGTGGGCCTAATCGCAGCGTAGTCTTGATAAGATTATGGGTCCACCTCCGAGATGAACGGAAGATCTTATCAAAACCGCAGCATCGTGCTGGAAGCAAGCCGTTTCCAGCCGGTCTTATTGGAAATCTATAGGGGAGGCCTTAGTCCAGCTGTGCAATGTCTGCAAAGACAACGACGACGACAAATTAATAGAAACAATAATTAACAATAAAATAGGTAATGATTTGACATGGTTGATTTTTATAATAAATATTTAGATAGGTTTTCCAGAAACCGATGTCAACTTTGTAGTTTTAATTTTAAGTAGTTTTTATTGTGACAATATTTTTGATAGCATTTTTTTTCATTCATCATCAGATGAGGTTCATACTCAGTAGAGAGTGATTGTAGATGACTACAAGGGCTGTTTAAGAATTGGTGATGACGATATCCGTTGAAAACTTTTGCAAAAGTTTCTAATGTAGTGTACAAACCTGAATTTTTGTTAGGTTGTTCCTTTTTGGAAGGTAAGTGTAGGACTTTTTGTCCTACACTTACCTTATTTAAATAGGACTATGGTTGAAATTGCCTGGCAGTAAAGTGATTTATCTTTTTATTTCGATAATTTTACCTATATGTTAAACATCTGTTTATTCTGGATGCATCATTTTGCTTCAAATATAATCATAATATATTGGGGTTTAGTTAATTTTACATGTTTTATGATAAAAATTTGTTTTTGGTTAGTAATTTTTACCTGTTTGTGATTTTGATCAAAATTTTACTAACCGACACTATCTCTTAAATTATTGAGAAAAATCATATTTTTTAAATGACAGTTCATAAAGCTTTTATATTTCATTTATAATCTATTAGAACCGAGTAGAAATGAGTAATAGAAAATTTTATATGATTTTTTTTCCCAAAAATAAAACTTTAAAATGCTCTGGTGTAAAGTTGACAATATGTCGCTTGGTAATTATTGCCTTTCAACCGTCGATATGTATAATACACCTGTGCAAAGCCGGGGCGCATCGCTAGAACGTAAATATTATGCACGGATGCACGATGTAACATTTTTCACATTATTGTTGATTTATCAAAAACGGCTAAGCCAATTTCGATAAAATTTAAATGCGACCAATTTCGAAGTATATTCTTTCCAATAAAAACAGAATTATTGAAATCGGACTACTACGAAAAAAGTAAAGCGTGGTTATACATAAAAAAAAATATATACGCGTCGAATTGTATACCTCCTCCGGTGGTTCGTCCGTCATAAGACTTGAATTCACGATCCCTTTATTGTAAAATATAGATTATATAACCACGGCTTCACATTATATACCTAGTACTAAATAACAATCAACTAAACTAACGGAGTTCCATAACTGGCTTTCAACTAAAACTTTCGTTGCTTGGCCAAATAGAGTTATAGAACTTGTACTCAGCTGCACTCAGGCCGATGCAATATTAAACTTCTTACGGAGCTAGGGGTACTTACTCAGGTGGGCAGACACCTACTTTTAGCAAATACCATGTGTATGAAATGATTTTTATCGTGCTTCACACACTAGGTGTATAGAAACTTTCTTTTTGTGATAAACATTTCAGATGCTTTGTCCAATTAAGCTAAAACGCTGTCTGCGAAGGCACCGAATTAGTGAAAGTGTATCATTTTTACCAACTACTACATTGTTGGAAGCGCCATTCCCAGAATCCCAGAGAGATGCAGGTTCAAATCCCGCGAACGCGTCAATTTTTGAAATGTATATCACAAAAAGAAAGTTTCTATACACCTAGTGTGTGAAGCACGATAAAAATCATTTCATTGATTAAGCAATGCGTCATTTCTCGTTAATGGTAAGAAGTTCTAATAATTTCACATTAAGTGACTGACTGGTTTAAAGCAGTTCTCACAAATGGCGCTTCCAACAATGCAGTAGTTGGTAAAAATGATAAACACTTTCTTCAGTAATTCGGCGCCTTCGCAGACAGCGTTTTAGCTTAATTGGACAAAGCATCTGGGCCGAAATCCCAGAGAGATGCAGGTTCAAATCCTGCGAACGCGTCAATTTTTGAAATGTTTATCACAAAAAGAAAGTTACCATGTGTATGTTCCTATCTGAAGGTCCTTTTGAGGTGCAATTATTTTTTGTTGCCTATTTTAATTTTTTCAACATAGCACGGAGAACTAATGACCGATGTGGTTGAAAACTTCTCGAGTGGATACCACACAGGTATAATCCGCGCCACACAAGACGTCGGATGAGAAGTTAGCCGCAGATGACACTTCGCCGTGATTCGCGTTGTAATTATTGCGCATGTGTGCACAATGCCGACGCAAGTGACGCAGTGGTGAGCACGGGCGTAGGGAGCGCGCGGGAGGCATGAGGTTGGCGGGCGGGTGTGCCCCGGCGTCTCGTCTCTCTGGCTCCCGTTCACACCTTTATTTTGCCTTTTGAGCAGCGTTCTGCGTTTAACTTCCCATCCGCCGAATTGTGTGGCGCAGATTTGGCAAGCGCTGAGTAGGACGTTCATACAAGGTAGACGGATGACCTCATCAAGACAGTAGAATTGCGATGGAAGCGGCCGCTTCCAACAAATCTTTTTGGATATCTATGGCTATGACGGCTTTAGCTAGCCATGGCTGGAGGCCGTGGACTAGCTATGGCTGGAGACCATGGACGTCTTATGGCTAAATCGACGACAACCACGACTTCTTGGAATGTGTGAAGTAATCTCTTCATTCATCATCATCATCATTTCAGCCATAGGACGTCCACTGCTGCACATAGGCCTCCCCGAATGATTTCCATTAAGACCGGTTGGTAGCGGCTTGCATCCAGCGCGATCTTGCGGTCCTAATAAGGTCATCCTTCCACCTTGCGGGTGGACGTCCTACTATGCGCTTACCGGTACGTGGTCTCCACTCGAGAACTTTTCGACCCCATCGGTCATCAGTCCTCCGCGCTATGTGCCCTACCCATTGCCACTTCAACCTGGCAATCCGCTGGGCTATGTCGGTAACCTTGGTTCTTCTACGGATCTCCTCATTCTTGATTCAATCTCGCAGAGAAACTCCAATAGATCAATAGAGAAATCTCTTCATTATCATCATCATAATGTCAGCTTAGGACTTCCACTGTTGGACATAGCGTAGCCTATCTAATAGTTTTTTAATATGACCAATTGGAAGCGACTTACATCCAGCGCGACGGCGACGGCGGTCTTTATCGGGTCGTTTATCTGCCTTGTAAGTGGAAATCACGTAAAAAAATATTTAAAAAAAAATTAGGCATGTATGGCCCATATTAGCAGAAATACTTTTATACATCATTAGTCATATAATCACCTACCTATGCTATGTACCTATGCAGCGCTTGCCGGTGCTTGGTTAGTCCTTTAGAATGTAACGGCTTCATCCGCGGTCGGTTCCGCGTTTCATGTGTCCTGCCCAGTGCCATTTCAACTTACTGATTCGTTGGCCTTTGTCAGTAACGTTTCAAACTAAAGTTTCGTTATTCACCCGAATAAAGTTACCTATAGAAGTTGCACTCAGTAGCTCTCAGATCGATGCAATATTAAACTTCGTGCGAAACTTGCAAGGTGCGAGGTTAATCTCTTAGCACAGATTAATAACGTACAGATGGTTAACTTAACATCGCAACGAAATTCATGAACTATGTGATAGCTAATAAGTTTTCGCCCCGCGAAAGCTGTCATACTATCGTAGGTAGAAGCAAAACGTTTGATAACCTCATTTCCTATAACATTTGTTGAAGTTTATTTCGTTTATGAGATGGGAAAAGAAGCAAAGGACGGCAACATAAACGATGGGAAGACGAACAGGGATGTTTACTGGGTATGAAAATTATTATTATAATTAGTCCGTCAGTTAGATTATTGAAAAATATAGGACACGTATTTTTTCTTTTGACAATCAAGCAATTAGTGACTAAGATTAACCTTGTCAAAGTTTGAGAGTGGGGGCTCGTGACGGCACTAGCCGGTACATTTCATAGCGGTTAGTGACGTCACGTGGAACTTTAACAGGCTATATCTTCATCAATTTGTGTTAAAATGACAAAAGAAAAAATACGTGTCTAATATTTTTTGACAATCTATTTGACGGACTAATTATATTTTTTTAGTAAACATCCCTATTAAAAAGAGTTACTGGCCCAGAATAGATGCGAATCGCAAAAGACAGAAGGACCTGGAAAGCTTTAGAGGAGGCCTTTGTCGAAGGACAAGCTGGGGAAAATGATAATACCGACCGTCAGTAATTAGTTAAGAAAAGAAAATTGTAAACTCAGCAATAAAGGCTCATTTTATTTTTATTTTATTTATTTATTTCGTTTAGTCAATCAGCTCACTGGTTTGTATAGTAGGTATTCACATAGGATAAAAACTAAGCAATAGAAACAGTACTAAAATAGCAAGAGATATACATCACTTTGTCCCACTTTAAATATGAAAGGTGACGTCCACGAGTGGTATATTATTCAGAGAAAAATCGAACCAAGATGATATATACATCATTTGAAAGCTTGTTACATGGGCTTCCTAAAAATATTTAATTTAGATTTTTTCACCCCTCCGATTTTTTTTAAATGCGAAAAATAATCTGTATATAAAATAACAATACAGCTTATTATTTTTTTCTAGTTTAGCAGTAAAAAAGTGCTTCTATAGTTATTTTACTTGCATTCGTAGCTGATTCTTTCACATTCATCTCTTAATTTGCTAAAATTAAAAATTATAACTTACCAGTGTGACCAGTTAGTAGGTACAATGTGACAAAAAAATCACTTAAAAAGTGTGTCTAATTGGTAAAAATGGAATTATTTAACAATTTGGAGGTTACTTAATCAGGACTGTTTGAGATAAACTACATATTGAGCCAAATATATTTATATTTTCTAATATACACAAAATTAATTTTAAAAAAATCGGAGGGCTCTTTTTTGTTTTTAACTGTTGTAATAGACTCAGACAAATATGAACTTTCTCGAGATGTAACGAGTGTTGTGGTTTGAATTTTTGATTATTATTATACCAGCCTCCATACATTTTGTGGACATGTCCTTTAAAAGGTAAAAAGATGCACATACACCCGATCTTACGTAATTTCGAAGGGTTTCACAAACTAACATTGAGCTATCTCAGCTGTCCAAATTCAAAAAGGTAAAATGATCAGAGATTTGAACCTTCTTACTGGAACTGAGGTTCAAATTTCCGAAAAAGACAAAAGACCTAGTGGAAGCAAATTTTAACTATTTTGACAGTCCAGCTGGTGATTTGACGTAGGTATTTGTAGACGTAGACAGACATTGCGTTTTTTTGTTCCTATAGATATGAATAAGACAGCTGTAACGTAGTTTTTGACCGACGAACCACCGGAGGAGGTATACAATTCGACGCGTATATATATTTTATTTTTTTATGTATAACCACGCATAACTTTTTTATAGTAGTCCGATTTCAATAATTCTTTTTTTATTGGAAAGAGTATACTTTGAAATTGGTCCCATTTAAATTGTATTGAAATCGGCTTAGCCATTTTTGATAAATCAACAATAATGTGAAAAATGCTACATCAACCCGTGCATAATATTTGCGTTCTAGCGATGCGCCCCGGCTTCGCACAGGTGTATTATACATATAAACATTCCTCTTGAATTACTCTATCTATTAAAACAAACTGCATCAAAATCCGTTGCGTAGTTTTAAAGATATAAGCATACACGGGACAGACAGCGGGAAGCGACTTTGTTTTATACTATGTAATGATTCTGTAGACGGGTGAAGTCGGTCATGCTATTTTTTGCAATAAATAATTATTATTTATGTAAAATTCAGCAATATTTTTATTACTTGTCATTCTTCTGAGGGTATCCATGAATTTTAAATGGTCCTCGAACGTCAGACGCACGATTGCTCGCAGTTTGATTATACTTTCACTTGTAAGTTTCCATACATTTGTTGAGAACTATTCAACATTTTTGTACGTAACAGATGATTTCATTCGCAATTTCGTTTCTGGCCCCGTAAGAAAAATTTGGCCATAACGAAAAGTAGATAGATAGATAGATAAACGCTTTATTGCACACCAAGAAATAACCATAATAAGAAGAAATAAGGATACAAAAACAGTGTAACAAAGGGCGGCCTTATCGCTAAAAGGATAGATAGCGTATAAATAATGGACGGGGTGCGCATTATACATATAAATTAAATTATACGTCATAAACCTACATACAATAAATAAAAGATATAAATACTTAAAATTCATAAAAATAAAATAAACCTATAACTAAATAATAAACTAAGTACATTAATATCTTAGAATATGTCCGTCGTTAGAGAAACAGCAGCGTAGCGTAGGACGTCTACTGACTTGGGCCGACAATATAGTTAATTAAGACCGCAGGAACGCACTGGGTGCAGGCTGCATCCAACTGAAATCTATAGAGGAGGCCTATGTCTAGCGGTGGCCGTCTTACAGCTGATAATGACCGTTCGAGTTGCTAATCTGTCTTAACTATTCTGTTCTCCTAGTCCATGTACTTACTACCTGCATAGGTAGCATTTTGCAGAGGAGTTATCCTGGCTTAAAGAGCACTCGCAGTATTCACGCTCTCACAGTTTCAAGCTAAAATAGCTTGGTAGAAAGTATCAGAAAACTGGTAGCTTATAATTTTTCTGTAGCTAGGAATAGGATGCCGTAAGCATACCTACATTCTACTTACATATTATACATTATAGAGATATATTTACATAATTATCTTCCATTTTCGATAGGTTAATAAACTCGGCCAAGTTCGAGTTGGACTCGCGCCTGAAGGGTTTCGTACCGTATTGGAGCCCTTCGGCAAAAATATCACGTTTCTTGTATGGGAGCTCTCATAAAATATTTATGTTAATTAATGTAATATTTATGTCGCGTATGCGTTGAGGGAAATATACTCAGGTATAAGTATATTCCTCAGTCCCCCGTGTTAGGTCTTTTGAGCAGAAAAGGTTCAAGGGGGCTCAAATATCCAAAACCCTCCCCAACACCCTCTTCTTAGTGCATACGCAGGAAGAAAAGGAGGCCCTCATAAGTCAAGGTTACGGGGGAGGATCAGGATCACGCACCCTTACCATCCATGAAGCTCAGGGACTAACATACGAGTCGGTTATCGTCATAAAAACAAAGCCAAAAATGAGACCACACGAGAGTGTCTCACACGCGGTCGTTGCACTATCACGGCACACTGGGACCTTCATCTACTACGCCGACGACATCGAAGATGATGCCATTAGTCGATTCGTGCGGCGAGCATCGTCTGCATCATCGGAGACCATCAAGGAATACAACCTACAGATGGCCGTCAGGGATCGGAACGAAGCGGTGATGGAGGCTCTGGTCCAGGAGAAGGGGAATTGCCATAGGACCTGAAAAAGTGTAAGCATTGCGTGCATGCCCCAAGCATTCATGCTCGCCATCGAAGGCTACTTCTTGCGGCGGCATTATGTGTCGGGTCGTTCTCTTCCCTCAAATATGGTCGAGGAGAGCGATGGCGGGCACATGTGTCATACTCGTGATCGGGTGCTGCTAGCGGGTCGCCGGTCTGCTTGTGGCTTTCACGCAATGCATCGACTGAATAGCTTGGACTAAGATTTAACCATGTACCAACTCTCTTTGTACAGTAAAATCTAATAATTATCTTTAGTTAACAAAGGGCACAGACCCTGGAGTCTGTGGTTAGGTAATTTCTCGATAAAAAAAAAATAAATAAAAAAAAATAAAAAAAATATTTATGTTATTCTGTTTTAGTATTTATTGTTATAGCATCAATCGAAATACATCATCTGTGAAAATTTCGACTCTCTAGCTATTATGTTTTATGAGATACAGCCTGGTGACGGACAAACGTCTGTTTGTCCGTCACCAGGCTGTCTGGGCACCGGAGTCTTAGTAACAGGGTCCCGTTTTTACCCTTTGGGTACGGAACCCTAAAAATTGCCACTGACTTCTCGGAACCACCCTAGTCTATCATCATCATTATCATATCAGCCTTAAGACGTCTAGCGTTAAGGAATTAAGTTCGTGTCGACCGGGTGGTTAGCCCTGGTGTCAGTTTTTAAACCGCCTGAAGACCTGTTAAGTTCGTGTCGACCGGGTGGTTAGCCCTGGTGTCAGTTTTTAAACCGCCTGAAGACCTGTTACATAGCAAACAGTTAAAACAACCGGGACCTACAGTTTGATGTGTCATCCGAGCTACAGTATCGCTTAGTTGTAAATGCCACTCGCGGTCACCCATCCGTAGACTGACCGTGCTCTACGTTGCGTAACTTCGTTTTACTCTCAATGCAGTTTTAATCATTTCGATCTACTCTACGCTAGGAAGCCGTGGTGGCTTAGAGGTAGTGACACCCGCCTTAAAATCGTGTGGACGACCACAAATTGAAAGACGGGTTCAAATCCCGGTCCCGTACCAATGAGTTCTTTGGAATTTATGTATGGAATTTTACACCACTGGCTTTTCGGTGAAGGAAAACATCGTGAGGCAACCTGCTTATGTCCGTAGAAGAAATTCGATGGCGTATGTGAATCCACCAACCCTCACTGGGCCAGCGTGGTGGATATGACCCAATCACCCTTCGTGGGTAGGCCTACGTCCTGCAGTGGACTATTAAAAAGGCTGATACAGTACAGTACTCTACGCTTGCCGGTACGTGGTCTCTATTCAAGAACTACTATACTATACGTGCTATGTGTCCTATCCATTACCATTACAACTTCCAACCAACGTCGAGTATTTGGGTTGGACGTTGACTTTGTAATAGAATTGAAATTCTGCAAATGGTTTTCCCTTCGCAAGAATCGCGATATTTTTCACGAAAACTGAACAAAGTAGAGCACAAGTAGGTCAACTTATAAATCACCCGCTCCAACTTCCTTGGTTCTTTATTAGCGGTACTAGTAAACTATTACTCATTCTTTAGTAGGTATCGGTACTAGCTATGAAATAAACAAGCATTTACTTGGTACTACTTAAGGCTAATTGTCTCGGTCAGCGCGTCTGTCAATCTCGGTCAGCATACGGCTTTCGCACATCACAAAAAAAAAAAACGCGCTCTGACCCAAGGTGCATTCGGGTAGCCTACTGATGGCAAAATCAACAGTTAATAATTATTTTTTTGCAAAAAAAATCGCATGACCTACTTCACCAATGTTTGTTTAGAATTCGCGAATATTTCGCACGGATCAATGTAGCATTTTTCACATTATTGTTGATTTATCAAAAATGGCTCAGCTAATTTCGACAAAATTTTAATGGGACTAATTCCAATGTATACAATACAATACAAAACACTTTATTGACACCACAAGTAGTAAAACATAACATAGAAAAAGAAATAACGACAGAAGAATGGTACAAAGCGCGGTATTATCGCTAAAAGCGATTTCTTCCAGACAACCTCTCTGTCTAATAAAAAATTAACTATTGAAATCGGATGACTATGAAAAAAGATATGCGTGGTATACATAAAAAATATTTATACGCGCCGAATTGAGTGAGTACCTCTTCCGGTTCGTCGTTCAAAAACGGTAATAACGTTCACATTGAGCGTTCGTTTTGAGAATGTGTGAGCAAAAGTTGCATTTTGAACTGTTTTCATTTACCGTTCGGATAACTCAAAAACAGCTAAATATGCCATCGTGAACTGCCACATTTGACCCACCAGCGGAGGTGGGTTCTTTGTGATCGTTTTCTGACATTTACCTAGAGTTTGACGTTTCGTGTTCGTTTTGGGTAGTGAGCAAAAGTTACATTATTGGCTCAAACCGAACGGTTGACATTAACGCTAATTTTGCAAATGTCAAAAACGCCATCGAGCCCAAAACGAACGCACCTCTAGTGAAACTACTAATGTCATGGAGACCATCATCATGTCAGCCAGTGGTGGTCAAGAGGTAGTGACGCCCGCCTTACAATCGTGAGGTCGTGGGTTCGAATCCCCGGTCCCGTACCAATGAGTTCTTTGGAATTTATGTACGGAATTTCACACCATAGGCTTTTCGGTGAAGGAAAACATCGTGAGGCAACCTGCATACGTCCGTAGAAGAAATTCGATGGCGTATGTGTATCCACCAACCCGTACAAAGTTATAGCTCATACGAACTCACTTTATTTTTTTTTTATTTATTTATTGCACAATGCACAGTTATAACAAAAGTTATTACAAACTAGAGTCTTAACTTAGTGACATTGACCCCGTAAGGGCGTCGCAGTTTAAGGAGGAACATTAGCTCTACTCGATATATTAATAATAAACAATCTATCAAATATTTAGTTTCCTGACTATGCTAGGCTGTGCAGACATAAAATATAAAAATATATATATATTATTATACACTTTATCATTTAAACAATGAAATTGCATCCAATTCCCAAATCAGTCTGATTTTTCCCCATATATCGAAGTAGGCTACCGGCGCGCGGCGGGGCTCAGATGTTCAATTTGCATATAAAGTCCACATTTTAGTGGTACTACATATTCGAATGCAATTCACTTGCACAGTATAATAAAATTGATAAATAAGAAGAACATTTTGGTAAACAAACGGATCTTTGTAAACGACTTGAAGATAAAAATTACCTATAGTAACCGAGTAGTAGTAGCGACCGAAACTATAGTCGTCACGACTATCCCTACACGTGAGTTTAGTCCCGTTATATATAGTATAAAATGTGTCTCAAAATGTTTTTGAGAAATATTACTTACCTCAAAGTATTATCTTTGTGATAAGCATTTCAAAAATCTGAAGCGAACGCAGCATTTGAACCTGCCCCTTCGGATCACTAGCCCGACGCTCTAACCAATTGAGCCAGCCCGCCTCCTACACAAGCGTCAAATCTTTGAAGTGCTTATATTACACCAACTTATAGCGTTGGTGGCACCACCTGTAAAACCCGTAGTATATAGTAGGTTATCACTCAACTAGAAGTTATTAGAACTTCTAAAGATTATTACTTACCTACTAGCTTTTTCTCGAGGCACACGTTATATTTAGATTTTTTTGCTAACCCATGGGAACCGTTTATTTTTTCCGGGATAATAACTAGCCTATATCACTTTCCGTCTTTCAAACTAAGTTCATGCCAAAAATCAAGTCCATCTATTTGCTCCGTTGTGCGTGAAAGAGGAACAAACCGACAATTACACTCTCGATATTACAATTTTAGCAAGTCGGTCGAAACGTTTAAATATCTCGTATTTTCATTGCGCAACTTTTTTATTATTTTTTTATAGTACCTATTAAATCACGAAAGTTTTAAAATTATATTGTGAGAATACGGGTTTTCTTCTACTGCTTAATATATGTAAGACTTCCTTATGGACCTCCAAAAATCAGTTTTGTCTTTGATTAGGATATAAAGCTTTTGCACATTAAACATTGCGTAGGTTTTGTAAGTAGGAGTATCTGTGCCCTAATAAGACTCAAGTTGACTCAACACACCTGCCTTTGGACGAACTATAAGGCCCAAACCCGACCAAAATAGAGCAGATAGGATTTCAGTGCAGTGGAGCGGAGATATGTAGAGCTGAGGAAAGTCTGTCACTGAAGTCCCAAAACCCGTTGCAGAACTGCCGCGTAAGGCTTGATCTAAGTTCTTGATACACATAATTTATTATTAATATATACTACGGGACTAATCGCGCACTAAAATTACGAGATAATAATGCAGTCTACCCGTGACCACGGTCGAAGCAACTCGGCCGAAACGTCGGGATGATGAGGTATTTATTTATCTCGTAATTTTAGTTTTTCGCGATTAGCCCCAAATCGCGAAAGTTTAAAAACAACACATAATATAAGCAAGCCGACACTACCGGCACTACCAAGCGGTAAAAGCGAATATGGTGTAGGGTAAGTGAATGTTTAGCAAAAAAGCCGCTCGGCTGCCGTACAAAATTATTGGCTCGGTAATTACCGGCTTATGCCGATCGGCCTGAGATGCTGTGACGTAGAAAGACGGCTGAAAAACCGTCTTTTCTTTCGGAAACCGAATTGTGCCGAATGAACCCGAACGATCAACCCGATTGGTATAAGCCGAATGATGCCGAAAAAGTTTTATTTTTTAAGGTTCCGTACCTCAAATGGAAAAAAACGGAACCTTTATAGGATCACTTTGTTGTCCGTCTGTCCGTCTGTGTATATGTCAAGACTCTTTGTCTCGCGAACGCGTAAAGTCACGCGTATCAGTTGAAATTTAAACTGCATACGTATATCTATAGTTTCTTGCAGTCGTGTCAAAGAAAAACTACTCACTTATCGTTTAAAAAAGTAAGGTAGGTATCATATAAAAGTACTTCATTAGCACATGCTAAAACAGGTTTTTAATTGTTGTTTTTAAACTTTCGTGATTTGGACACATTATTATTATATACTACGGGACTAATCGCGCACTAACTCATCCCGACGTTTCGGCCGAGTTGTAGAGTTGCATCGACCGTGGTCACGGTCACGGCAACTCGGCCGAAACGTCGGGATGAGTTAGTGCGCGATTATTATCGTAGTATATAATAATAATAACGTTTTTAATTGTTTTAACAATGCGTAATTTTCGATGTATGACGATAAAAGTGAAAAAAAAAAAACTTTTTTGTCGATGCTTATAGTATAGAGATTTTAACAACAACTTCCAAATTTTGTGAATTTTTCTGGATTTGTACGGAAACCTCGGTGTGCGAGCCTGACTCGCACTTATCCGGTTTTTTTTGCAATGCGCTCATGAACTTACTATATCTATCTCCGACTTAGTAGAGCTCAGGACTTAAGACCTTGTTTAACTTAGGCCGTATTTAACTTACAAACTGCTAATTAGGTAAGTGCTAAGTAAAACTGGACCGTTTACACTTTGTAGTAAAGTTACTTTTCGGGGATTACAAGGTTTTATCACGCGGAAAGGCCAGGAAAATTATGGATGAATGGAAATTATAAAAAGAGATGGGGTATTAGAGCTGGGACTTGGGATGAATGTATAATAAAGGTGAAAATATTATCTGTATCAAATTTTAGCTACCTAAGTAGTACAACAATACATCCTAGTCTTTAGTTTAGGTATTTAGTTGCACCGAAAATTAGCAAAACAAAGAGCTTAGTTTATTATGCTATCGTTCTGAATCTAGTCATTTTACTTAACTGAGTAATATTTTTCGAGGATTGTATGTGTTTAAACAAACATTGAAGAGGTATTTAAACATTTTTTCGCTTAGGTAAGATAGTACATTTGTTAGTGAGCGTGGTGGTCAAGAGGTAGTGACACCCGCCTTACAATCGTGAGGTCGTGGGTTCGAATCCCCGGTCCCGCACCAATGAGTTCTTTGGAATTTATGAACGGAATTTCACATCACTGGCTTTTCGGTGAAGGAAAACATCGTGAGGCAACCTGCGTACGTCCTTAGAAGAAATTCGATGGCGTATGTGAATCCACCAACCCGCACTGGGCCAGCGAGGTGGATATGGCCCAATCACCCTTCGTGGGTAGGCCTACGTCCTGCAGTGGTCTATTAAAAAGGCTGGTACAGGTATAACTCGCGTCAATGAAGAAAGTATTTGGATATTCGTTTCTTCTTGCTCGCACCTGTTATGTTGTGCAAGAGAGAGGACACGAACTTTCAAATGTTTTCTTTATTGACGCGAGTTGTACTACTAAAAACCTGGACGATTATTATAGAGAACAGGCTAGTTGATAATATTTTTCATGTCCTCTTCTTACAGCCAATTACAAACAGAGCATATTAACGAAAACAAAAATGAAATCAACTTAAAAATAAAGAATTTACAATCATATTTATTTTCTTGCTAGATAGAGAGCGCACTATGGCAGGCTATGATGTCATTGCCCGCAAGTCATTACAAATTACAATTTAATATTCTTAATACAAAAAATAATAATTTGTAAGTACATTCGTCATACAATGTTATGCCGTGCGGGAAAGGGACAAAACACCCCCTCCTTATCCCTACCAAAATCTTTACAAGCTTACATCTCTGAACTCGATAGGCCAACTTCAATTATTTTTTCAGTTTACGAATCGTATTTTATTGCATAATTCACTAATACTAATACTTTTAACTAATTTAATATCAGTCAACTACCCTATTCTATTTATAATAAAAAATGTTTTGATATATCGCAATAGGCATAATTATATAGGTAGCTGGTAATTTATGTTTTCTTATTTTTCAGAGCTTAACGACGCTCTTCGGATAGCGAAGACTCAAGAAATCAAAATTCCGTTTGGAGTGGGCGTAGCCGGGCTGGCTGCACAGACCAAGCACCCTATCAACATCAGGAACGCTTATGCAGACCCTAGGTAATGGAAATATCATCAGCAAGTAATTTTTTTCCTGCCTCGGTGTTCCAGTTTTAGTAACCCTAACCTTAATCAGCTGAGTAGGTACTGTACTGTACTGTATCAGCCTTTTTAATAGTCCACTGCAGGATTTAGGTCTACCCACGAAGGGTGATTGGGCCATATCCACCACGCTGGCTCAGTGCGGGTTGGTGGATTCGCATACGCCATCGAATTTCTTCTATGGACGTATGCAGGTTGCCTCACGATGTTTTCCTTCACCGAAAAGCCAATGGTGTGAAATTCCGTACATAAATTCCAAAGAACTCATTGGTACGGGACCGGGATTTTGACCCACGACCTCATGATCGCAAGGCGGGTGTCACTACCTCTAGGCCACCACGGCTTTTCTACCTCTAGGCCACTACGGCTGAGTAGGTACTGGGAGAGAATCATATCATCCTGAGGATTATCGACACGACGAAGAAGAAGAAGAAGTAACCCTGACTCCTGTGCTAATATTGTATGTAATATTCGATTTCCACCCATGATAAGCATTTTTGAACTTTGACGCTCTCAGAACTTCTCACACACTAACGTACAGTTCGTATTTTTCAACGAATCTTGACCAAATTTTGTAGGCATATACTAGGTATATTTTTTGAATTTTGTTATACGTTTGGAATTTGTTTTTCCCTCAAAACAACGAGAAAAGTGACGTCCACAAGTGGTATATTATTCAGAGAAACATCGAACCAAGATGATATATACATAATTTGAAAGCTTGATTTATGGGCCTCTCAAAAATATTTAATTTAGATTATTTTATCCCTCCATTTTTTTTATACGTGAAAAATAAATTGTATGTAAAACAATAATACAGCTATGTATTTTTTATAGTTTAGCAATAATAAAGTGCTTCTATCGTTATTTTAGCTGATTCATTCATTTGTAGCTGATTCTTCCACATTCATCTCTTAATTTGCCAAAATTAAAAATTATAACAGACCAGTTAGTAGATACAATGTGACAAATAAACACTTAAAAACTGTCTTTAATTGGTAAAAATGCTTCTATTCAACAATTTGGAAGTTTCTTAATCAGTGTTGCTAGAGATAAACTACCTATTCCAAATATATTTATTTATCCTAATAGATTCAAAATTAATTAAAAAAAACGGAGGTCTCTTTTTGGTTTTAACTGATGTGAAAGACTCATAAAATATGAACTTTCTCGAAATGTAACGAGTGTTGTGGTTAGAATTTTAGATTATGATTATACCAGCCTCCATACATTTTGTGGACATGTTCTTTGCTGTAGCACAATTTTGATTAGCTACTACCACTATCATTTCTTTATTCATTATTGTAATATTTGTACGCCACACGTAGCAAGGACATGAGCAAAATAATCTTTCCATCTTGTATGCTACTTTGTATGAAGTGTACTTACCATGTTCTGACAAATAAAGTATCTGAATATGAATCCTGCCGGTTTTCATATTAAACCCACCACGCTCATGGCTTGGCCAGGCAAGAACAAGTTTTAAAGAGTTATTCCTAACATTTCAGATTTAACAGCGAGATAGATGCTCGGACGGGGTACAAAACAGAACTGATCCTGTGCATGCCGATATGCAACTATGAAGGGGACGTCGTCGGAGTCGCACAGATCATCAACAAAACTGACGGTAAGGTACATGAATGAATCCTTATTAATGTAAATAAATATATAGTATAAAATAAAATAAATAAAATAGTCATTTATTCTACTACGGTTTAACTTAACAACTTACAATATATGAATATACAACTTAATATCTATACGTAGAAGTTGCCTCTTTGGTATAGGCCTCCCCAAGTCCCCTCTACTCTTCTCCATGTCATCCAGTCAGCTCCAGCTCTATCTGTGAAAACATCTCTCCATCTTTTCTACTGTCTTCCTTTTTTTCTTTTTCCGTCCCGTGGGGTCCATTCCGTTAATCTTTTAGTCCATCTTGAGTTCTCAAGTCTACAGATATGTCCTGCCCAGTTACATTTTAGTCGTCGTATCCTTTCTTTAGCATTCGATACCTTAGTTATATTGTTAACAGTAGATCTCCAATCAGTAGACCTCGCGTAGAATCTCGCAATAGAGCCGCGTCACACAAGTTGGCGGAAATGAAGTTAGCTACAAGCTGCGCAATATCCAATCCCGACTGAAACTTACACAAAGCCGCGGGTTAATTGGATATTGAGCATCTTATGTGATGCGACCTATGCAAAGTTTCGGCAAAATTATGGACAGACGGAAGCAAAATCGCCGTGTTAGAACGGAGACCTTCGCTTTGCTCGGCAAGTTATAAATCCGTCAGTTTGTTGTTGTTTGTTACTCTTTCACGCAGCAACAGAAGATCTATGTGCATGGATGTAGTTTAAAAGTAGGAAAGTGTCTTAGGCTACTTTTTATCCCAGAACAATTAAAAGATTCCATGGAAAGCCGCATGCAAAGCTAGTGCTAAAATATAATACTTTTGTAGAAAAAAAACTTTGCAAATTAAAATACTTTTGTAGCAATGTGTAAAAGAATTATTTTTGTGATCAACATTTCAAAAAGTCGTCGCAAATGCAGGACTCGAACCTGGGTCTTCGGGTCACTAGCCCGACGCTCTTCCAACTGAGCTAATTCGCAGTCTTCACTTTGCGTTTGCGTCTTAGAGATAAAACTAGTGTGGGATGCACTATAAAATTAAAATCATTTCAATATGTAAAAGTTCAATAATGTTCTCAGCGGTAAAACTGTAATTTACAGGCTCTAAAGAATTTTCCGCGAGAGATGTGGAAGTCTTCCGACGGTATCTCACCTTCTGCGGCATCGGGATCCAAAACGCGCAGCTCTTCGAGTCTTCCGTCCTCGAATACAAGCGGAACCAGATCCTTCTAGCTCTTGCTAGAAGCATCTTTGAAGAGCAGAGCAATTTAGAGTGTTTGGTGACGAAGATCATGACGGAAGCCAGAGAGCTGTTGAAGTGCGAACGGTGTGCAGTCTTCATTTTGGATACGGATCACTGTGAGTCGGTAAGTTTGATATTTATCATATTGCTAGTGCTATTTGACATTGTTCCTGAATCCTATGATTGAACTGTCCCTGAATCATTATTTTATCTTGTATAATAATATGTGTGTCACGAGTCTTAATTCAAACGTGTTATGACCCAAAGATATCACCTGAACCTCAAGCTGAAGTTTCGTATTAGGAACTTATGCATATTCAGGCTACATTTAAAGTACCATTAGGACATCATTTTCCCGTCAACCTTGGGGATCTAAATAAAAAATAAGGGAGTTACTCTACCATGGCTTTCGAATTCCAAAGCTAAAGAACTGCACAGTGACTATACAGTTATTTTATATTAGCAACACTTACCCTGTGACCACAGAAGAGAGAAAATGCTTTTGTTCTGTACCTGTAAGAAATTGCTTTCACAGCATAGATATCTTTAAATTTCCCTTCTTTCTTTCTTATGTTCTGTGATTCTATGCACCACAAAGATACCAGAGGGATAATGTGGTCGAGTAAATCTAAAAGATGCATTGATGATACATAATAAACACACATCTGTAGAAAACAGATTGAAATTCTTGTCAAATTCCAGTACATCAATTGGACAGTGACAACTTCTGGCAAAGCTTTTCCATAGATTTGTGACGTGACAGCAGTGTTGTCAATCTGTTAAATATAGATATCTGTGCTATGCACAGAATGATATGAGAAAGTAAATTCTACGACAGGTTTCAACCAATTTTCTTGTCCACAGAGTCATCTAGAGAGGATTCTACAGCGGCCCGGCGCGCGTCCGTCAGACATCCCCGCTCTGCCACCGTGCGCCCCGACGAGATTTCACACACTCTTCGAACTCGGGGCGCACCAGTCGCGCACCACGCTCACTCCGCGACACGATAATAAATCCACGCTGGCGTGTATTGCTTTAGCCGTAAGTATATCCGAGACCGTATCTGGAGAAAGTCATAGGTAGAGAGATAGCGAGACATCGTGAGGAGTATTATCCAGCCCATCTGCCCCTACCAGAAATATTACGTGATGATCTCAATCGCTCTGTCGACAACGTAACGACTAAGAATAACCTGAATAAACTTGCCTTCTATTAAATTGAAAGGTCTCATTTTTCTCTGCTTTTCTACCTTAAATCACGTAAAAAAGCAGCTGATCCATTTAAACAGTCCTTTGAGTAAATGTTTGTAACGGCTGAATTTTATCCTCGATTTCAGGGTTGGTTCCACCGTCAAATAATTATGTGCTTATATTGATGTAGTACCATGAATCTTTATGATAATGACAGCAAACATATAAAATAAAGTAGAATTTCTATCATATGTGGTTAAAGTCACTCATTTTTCTCTGCTTTACAAATAAAACAAATTTCAAAAAGAAATCGTACAAAATAAACTAACTATACATATTTGCATTTCCAGGTTGCTCAATCGAACAAATCTCTGAACATTTCGGACGTGGAAGAGTGGAGAAGAGAGAACAAAATGGCGGCTGTGGACGTGGACGACGCGGCCAACGTGCGGACCATGCTCTGTATGCCTATTGTCAACGCTAATAAGGATGTTATTGGCGTGGCACAGCTCATCAATAAGGTAAAGGAAAAGATAATAATTATTTTTCGCCATAAACAGCACTTCATTCGTATATATTTGTATTCATCGTATATACGTATAACATTTGATTAGTTCGCATGGACCAATGTATCACCGACGTAGTATTTTTTACATTATTGCTGGTTTTTCAAAGACGTTTTAGCTTATTTCGATAAAATTTATATGGTCTGTACCATATAAATTTTATTTTATCTGGACTACCTCTGAAGTATGATTCTACTAAACAAAAAAATTACCGTTATAATCGGTTCATAATTAGCATAATAATCGCGTTACATATCTACATTCAAAAATACATTCAATAGATTGAGAATTGAGAGATTTTTTGTAATCGGTTGAAAAGCGACATCATAAGTACAATAAGCTTGAGAGTCAATCGAACAAGGCATTGAACATTTCGGACGTGGAAGAGTGGAGAAGAGAGATCAACATGGCAGTTGTGGACGTGGACGACGCGGCCAACGTTTGGATAATGCTTTGTATGCCTTTTGTCAACGCCAATAAGGACGTTATACAAAATATAGTTTTATTAAAAATAATAAATATGTCAAAATGAGAGAAAAAAAATGATAATTTAGGAAAAAATATTGACTATGTTCTTCTGATTGAAAGAAATCTGATCTTTGTGTTACTTTTTTATTGCCAAATTTTATTATAGTCGACGGTTTGGCTGTACTTGATCTCGATAATAATAAAATTGTTGAGATGAAACAAGCAGTCTTAGAAGTTTCCTATGACTGAAAAGACCTAGATTATATATATATATATATATATATATATATATATATATATATATATATATATATATAAATATAATCTTGGTCGAAGTAAATACTCGGTAAGATTTAAAAACATAATTTATAATAATTGACATCAATTCTGATTTTGAAGTGATTTTCACATTTATTTTCAGGATAATGGTAGCCAGTTCACGGATGGTGACATTTCGATATTCGAAGCGTTCGCCATTTTTTGCGGTCTCGGTATACACAACACGCAAATGTATGAGAATGCTTGCAAGCTGATGGCGAAACAAAAAGTAAGTTTTATGAACGTACGTAATTTGATATTTTAGTGATATCGATGTATCGAGAGTGTCTCTATTTTACCTAGACCTACTAAGTCGGTTATTCAGATCAGAAGGTAATCAGTTCAAACCTAGGCAGTTGATGTAAATAATAAAAGTTCAATTTCGTGACCGATTGCACGCTACAACAGCAAAAACTAATCATCGGCCGACACTAAAACAGGTTACGTTTCGCAGGCTACGGAATATATTATTTGCATATATATGCAGTCGGTGCAATTCCGTAGAATTGTATCTTCAGGCCCAGACTCTAAGCGGAGTTTTAGATTATTTAGATGTGTAATAAAATCTCGATGTCGATTTTTACATAATTTACGATACATTCCAGGTGGCGCTCGAATGCCTGTCGTACCACGCGACAGCCTCATCAGAAGATACCAGCAAGCTCTGCCAGGACTTCATACCTTCAGCTGAGACGTACAACTTGTACAGTTTTCAGTTCCATGGTAAGGGTGACTATGGGAAAGTTTCAGAGATTTTATATTATGTGCATTCAAATGCTACACGAATTAGAGCTGCATAAATCGTGCTAAGAAATTATATTTGCTAAAGACTTATTTACCATAATGCGGACCTTGCATTTGATCACCGTAATGCTTGAAGATATAGCATAGATTGCATAGATTTTATACGCATGTTTAAGATGTCTCAGTAAGTAGTTGTTATTTTTATTCTATCAATTACAACTGTGTCAAGACTTTGTGATTTCGACACATATCTTTCATGTACAATAAATAATATAAATTGAGTTTCCCGAATAATGACGCCAAAGGTCTAATTGGTGAAAATTTTATCACATCTCAATCACTCCATTCCAAAAAGTATATCGAGCTCGTAATATGTGGCAACCTATATATACTTATTATTTCTGTTCATCTGTAATCTATTAAAGTTTAATTCTTTTTCAGACTTTGATATGTCAGATGAGGACACTTGCAGAGCAACGCTTCGCATGTTCCTTCAATGCAATCTTGTAGAAAAATTCCACATACCTTATGATGTAAGTTTCATTTTGCAAATCTAGACGAGATGAACGTATTTTAATTATTTTTTATCATGAATAACAATCTGTACAATTTTACTATGGGATCAATTCTGAATTAGCAAAAAATTGGCATTCTATATAAAAGTAAAAGTAAAATTTATTGCTCAAACTGTGTAGAATGATGGTAGGTACAATTTTCTTAGTATCAACAGTCTGTCCTAGCGGACATGCAATTTTTGGCTTCATATAGCCTAGCCTAGAGAAAATTATTAACTAATTATTACTACCTACTTACTTATTAAATATTTATACTCAATAAACAATTACTCAATAACACTCTATAAACACTATATACGAAAATAATTTATAGAACTAGGAAGACATTTGAAACAATCTATGTGTACATTACAAAACTAAAATGAGATCACATTTTCTAGATTTATTTTTATAATATAGATATGGGCCAGACCCAAATAACATGCATAAAATTCCTTCATGCTATAAAAGGTTTTCTCGACAAGCCATTTTTTAAACATTTTTTGAAATTACTTCCAGACTATGATTTAAAATGGTATTAGATACTTTGTTAAAAAAAAAACAAAGTAAATCTGTTAGTGACCGAGTTTTCTGTATCCGAATTGAGTCCTTTCACTCCTTGGTCCGGAATAAAAGTATTTTTTAAAAATTTTCTAGGTCCTATGCAGATGGATACTCAGCGTGAAAAAGAACTACCGTCCAGTGAAATACCACAACTGGCGCCACGCCCACAACGTCGCCCAAACCATGTTTGCCATGTTGAAAACTGGCAAAATGGAACGATTCATGTCTGATCTAGAAATACTTGGTCTGCTAGTCGCTTGTCTATGCCACGATCTCGACCATAGAGGAACGAATAACGCGTTTCAAACTAAGACAGAGAGTCCTCTGGCGATTTTATATTCAACGTCGACGATGGAGCATCACCACTTCGATCAGTGTGTTATGATTTTGAACAGCGAGAGTAATAATATTTTTCAGGTTGGTTGATATTTTTGTTTTATATTTGATTACAGTTGATCTTATTGTCATAATTTATCAGCCATAATACGTATTCTGCTAAAAACTACCAAAAAAGGCCGTGGTGTTCTAGGGATAGTGACACCCGCCTTACAATCGTGAGGTCGTGGGTTTAAATCCCGGTCCTGTACCAATGAATTTTTGGAATATATGTACGGAATTTCATACCACTGGCTTTTCAGTGAAGGAAAACATCGTGAGGCAACCTGCATAGGTCCGTAGAAGAAATTCGATGACGTATGTGAATCCACCAACTCGCACTGGGCCAGCGTGGTGGATATGGCCCAAACACCCTTTGTGGGTAGGCCTACGTCCTGCAGTGGACTATTAATAAGGCTGGAACAGTACAGTACGTCTTCTGCAGATTGCAAACTAATTTTTGGGGGATCTCCAACAAGATAATTCAGCGTGATCCTGCATCATTAGATCTTCTACACGGACTTCCTATACTACGCTGGCCAGTACGTGGTCACTATTCAAGAAATTTTTGACGCCATCGCCAGTCGTCTTTGTGCCTGTCTCTACCAGTTACCTGACAACTGGAGACGCAGAGCTGTGGATTACTTTGGTTCTTCTACGGATCTTCACATTCCTGGTTCGATCTTGTAGAGAGACTCCGAGCATAGCCCTCTCCATACCTCATCGGGCTACTCGTAGCTTATTATCAATAATAATAGACCACGTCTTAGTCCTTATAAGTCATCGCGGATAACCAAACTGTTTGAACATTTTCGACTTGAGGCACTGAAGAATGTCGGACGAGGAAACGTTACACAATTTTCCGACCGCTTTCCAGTCGAGTTGAATTCGACGATTTACCTCCGTCTTGAAGTCAGACCTGTACTGTACCAGCCTTTTTAATAGTCCACTGCAGGACGTAGGCCTACCCACGAAGGGTGATTCGGCCATATCCACCACGCTGGCCCAGTGCGGGTTGGTGGATTCACATATGCCATCGAATTTCTTCTACGGACGTATGCAGGTTGCCTCACGATGTTTTCCTTCACTGAAAAGCCAATGATGTGAAATTCCGTACATAAATTTCAAGGAACTCATTGGTACAGGATCGGGGATTTGAACCCACGACCTCACGATTGTAAGGCGGGTGTCACTAATGTGTATAGGTACCTACTTAATGACAAACAACAAGTAAAATAATATAAAATATGTATGTATATTTCAGGCTCTGTCACCATGCGATTACAAGGACGTGATGCGAGTGGTGGAGACCGCCATCTTGTCGACAGACCTAGCAATGTACTTCAAGAAGAAGTCAAAATTCCTCGAGCTGGTGGAAAACGGGGAGTTCGACTGGCAGAGTCCGGAAAAGAAGGAATGTATGTATCTACTGTCTGAAGTTGTATTTGATCTATTTGATTTATAGTCTGACTCTTTGATGTTTGTGATTTCGTCTCTTCTAGAAAGTGTTATAAATAAGTTAATGTAACGTAGCCTGTATTATGGGATAGATATAAACGTTACGGTGTAGAGCTCGTCGCTATGGCCGTGGCGACTTTTTTGAAATGACGAACGCAAAATCAGGTGTTCAATTCATTCAGCAAGATTCGCCGAACTTTTTGTATGGAACAGCGAATTTTTCATTGCATATCTGGGAGTAAGTTGTTGTTCATAAATCATAGGTGGACAAGTATAAGGTCAAGGAATAAATTCCAGTCCGTAACTTTCTCTTTTAAATTGATACTGTTTTTTTTATGTTTAATCAGCATAATGTTAGATAAATTTTGAAATTATAACTTTTAATGTATTTAATAGGACACCTCCACTAATAACTAGTTGTCTTGATTGTCGATATGTGAGGTTCTCACAACACGGGCCTAGAGCCTAGTGTGGGACCACTGGCTGAACTTGTGTAGATCTACTGTAGTTTTTTAATTGAATGTAGGTAGTATTGTGTTGTCTTAATTTATAATATGAAACATTCTATTGTATTCCATTGTATGTTGTCAAGATAATAAAATTTAACTTTACTTTATTTTTAACAATCCCATAGGACTAGATACGTTACAAACAGTTATAAAGCGAATAATGATGTCTACTACAAGAGGCAGCGACAAGCTTCTCAAATCCTTAAGTTTCGTGCAAATGATATAATGGATTTGCTACTGCGCAATGACTCGCCTCGTGTTTACAAACGCCATAAGCTATGACTCGGCCTAAAAATATATTTTTAGAAGATTGAGGATCTCGTCTTAATATGTTCCACTTACAGTACTATGTGGCATGATGATGACGGCATGCGACGTGTCAGCCATCGCGAAGCCGTGGGAGGTGCAGCACAAAGTAGCCAAGCTGGTCGCGGACGAGTTCTTCGACCAGGGCGATCTGGAGAAGCTGCAGCTCAACCAGCAGCCTATCGCTATGATGGACAGGTATATAACTTATTACGTTTCTATTGTTCATCAGTTTACTGAGATAGATCACTATGATATGCTATATCCAGTATTCTCCAGAACCAAGAATTTTGTGGATGCGAGGAAGTCTGGGCGTGTTAAAAGCTACTGGTGTGTGGGCTATCGGTTCTACCATCACCATGAGGACATGATAGTAACGAAAATTTCAGCCTAAATTTCAGCTTAGGGTGAAGAAGATTATTCAGGTTACTTGAGGTACCCCAAGTTTTTAGCCTCAATCGAATATCCAGATACAGTTCCACGTCACAGTGGCACAAGTGCAAAGGGAAATAAGAAAGTGCAATGCTCACGAAGATGATATCGAATACCAAAAAACCTTACCAAAATATCTTTGGAATAGTCTAGGACTGCAATTTTCTATTCCCAATTGAATATTCAAAGACTGAAATGAAAGGTAGCATACAATGAATAATTATTTTTTTGCAAAAAACAGCATGACCGACTTCACCTGTATACAGTATTCGCGAATATTTTGCACGGATCGATGTACAGATAGTGTAATCTACGAAGACTAGCGCCCCACTATTCCTCCTAACCGTGTATAGTATATGTGTGCAAGCTTCCGTCAATGTTTGAGTATTATCGGTGCACACTAATTACCTATGAATGCACACGCACACTACAATGAATAGACTAATCAGGAGACAAACTCCCCGCACCCCGCGATCCCCTAAACCAAAAATTGGTGAGGCGCGTCTTCGTGGATTGCACTGTCTATACCATTTTTCACATTTTTGTTAATTTATGAAAAATGGCTCAGCCAATTTCGATAATATTTAAATGGGATCAATTTCGAAGCATGTTCTTTCCAATAAAAAAATAATTATTGAAATCGGACTACTATGAAAAAAGTTATGCGTAAAAAAATATATATATATACGCATCGAATTAAGTAGCTCCTCCGGTTGGTTCGTCGGTCAAAAAGGCCAGCCATGAGAGAGCCGTGTTTAGGAAAACGATTCTGGGGGCTATAAATTTAGGCCTGTATTCAGTAGTGTATGACTATTCTGATATCACGATGGTGATGATTGTGTTGTTAGTTTAATTTTTCTAAGACCAGCATTTTTTAAGGAAATAAATTGTGAATTCCAGAGAGAAAAAAGACGAGCTACCCCAAATGCAAGTGGGTTTCATCGACATGATCTGCCTGCCGCTATACAGGGTGCTATCCGACACGTTCCCCTGGATCCAGCCCCTGTACTCCGGCACGGCGGAGAACAGGAAGCGCTGGCAGGACCTCGCGGAGAAGGTGGAGATGGGGCTCACGTGGATAGACCACGACACCATCGACAAACCTATCGAAGAGTTTACCGGTAAGATCGAGAGTTTGCCAAGACCGTGTCTGTGACCAATTTTAGAATTAAAAAAACTTTTACCATGAGACCAACCCTGGAATGGCGACAAATTCTTCTCGATCCGCTTGAAAGAAAATGACGGCGAAATGTAAAATAAGACTTCTTCGGGAATGTGCAGTTCGGCTGACGGGAATGTACCAGGACATAATAAACATTGAAGCAGTGATAAGGTTAGAGAGTCCCGTCGCTATACAGTGGTCAGCTTTTTTTTTTAGGAAAGTGAACTTGGGATGTGAATGTACCAGGATATCATAAGCTTCGACTTTATTACTGCGCTGCATGTCTGTCGACTTTTTCAGTTAGTTTTTAACTACATTGAGAGTTTTGGCGGGAACGCGGAAAAATCATGTCGCCTCATTGTATTATTTTGTTAAACTTGTGTTTTTATCAGTGATAATTATTGAAAAATGGTGGTATTTCGTTGATTATGAGCTGATTTACGTGCATGAGTGTAGGCAAGTGATATAATGTGACGTATCATGTTGTTCTGTGTTGTTACCAAAACTCCATTGACGCCTCTAGTAAAGTCTCCACGGCTTTACTGAGGTATGACTTGGACTATGATTGGACTTGACAGCGACTTTATTGGACTATGACGAGACTACGACAGTGACTATTTTGATAAAATATCAAAAATTATTAAAACTTAATACTTGACACTGGCAAATGCACAATAATGCGACGCCAAAACTACGAAGAAGAAGAAGAACTATTACATTACGTTTCACTTGTTTTTTCTCAGCATCAAACGAGCCGATCAAAGACGTCGAGTTCACCGTGACCACCCTGAACTGCGCCAAGCCGGAAGCTGGGAGCTTGGCCCTGGTCAAGCCTATCAAGCACTCCTTCAGCTCGCTGAGGAGAGGAAAGAGCGGCAACTTCACGTCTAGACCGGCCAGGAATAAGCTGACAAGGTAAGCTTACATTTTTTGGGTTTACTCAAATAAAACCTACCGTTTGCACTCTGTCTCACTGAGTCGTTTCACCGGTGGGATAAACACTACCCCACTAATTTATGTTTTATATGAAAGTAGGTACTTAGCCGCTTTATAGGTGGGGCAAAGCTCTCTCGGTACAGCTTCGTGATCAACAGTGCCCCACTGAATTACTGAAAAGTGAGACCCCTGTTCCCTTATTCCGTATGAGCCAAGACTTTCGATTTTGCGTTTTGTCCTGCTTGCGCTAATTACTCGAGAGTACGTGGCCGAAACCAGAATGTAGAAATAATAAAAGAGCTTGGTCAACTAATTTGTATCAAAAACCCTAGCCCTGATGTCAAAGTTTCTGTTCCACATAATTTTTTTATTGCTGATAAAACTCAGACCTGCATTTTTAATGTATCGTTCATGCCACAATAGCGCTCAGCTGTTAATGCCAATCTGTAAACCAACCGTATTGTACGTTACTTAACTGTTCAACACTCCAATGGATGATCTAATTTAGTTCATTGAGATATGTTTATGCAATTGCGATTAACACCTATTTTATAAACCCTATTTTTCTTCATACAACTCCCTTTAGAACTGCCCATTCCTAACATTTTCTTTCGTTTACAATTTTCTTTTCAATTCGCATAATCGAAATACAACGTAAGCCTGTTGCAGATCAATGTACGCGGCACCAAGCGCGCACCGGGACAGCGTGAAAGAGAAAGAGAAGCCGACGACAGAGACGGCGGTAGTGGAAACGCAGACGGTGGAGGAGCCTCATGCCACTAAGGCGAAGCACAAAGGCAGGCTCTGTCACATGTTGTGACGTTTAAGTTTCAACTGGTAAGATTTGAAAATAAACATATCTATACTAACTGCCAGCTGCCAGCATGCTGGGCACGCTGCCAACTGGCAGTGGGCTTGAGCACTTGGATTATCTTTAGACCTTCAAGGGTCTGTGGATGATCCAATTGCTTTCTATGTAGTAGTAGTGTAGTGTTGTCATTAAAATAAATTAAAAAAAAAAAACATATCTATACTCTATAAAATATAGCTTGATCTCTGCGACAGCTGTCAGAAAAATCACGTCTATGAAGTCCTGAATTTCTTAATAGTACAGACTGTACTGTACCAGCCTTTTTAATAGTCCACTGCAGGACGTAGGCCTACCCACGAAGGGTGATCGGGCCATATCCACCACGTTGGCCCAGTGCGGGTTGGTGGATATAGTACAGACAGTACCTATCAATGTCATACTTTATGGGCATGCCGATTAGTTATGGGCGACGAATGATCGTGACCACAGAGTTTTATTTAAAATATCGATAGTTTATACTAACGATATTTTAAATAAAACTTAATTTATCATTAATTTTGTTGTATATTTTAATATCATAACATTTTTTAAATAAAATCCAATTTCTCACCTACAACTACTCGTTCGATTCCATTACAACATTGTTTGATAATCGATTTTTTCCACTACTATCCCAACTCTAAAAATGTCAATCTTCTATGTCAATGTCACTGTCGCAGAGATCAAGCTATCTTTTATGCAGTATATTGCTATGTAGTAAAAAATCGCATTTGCCCCGCATTAGCATTTTCATCTGTCCCAATCATTTTTTCCATCTGCCCTAATCATTACTTCCCATCTGCCCCAATTAGTATTCCCATGTGCCACAAATAATATTCCCGTTTGCCCCAATAATAGTATTCATATTATCCCCAATAGTAGTCCTATTAGACCCAACAGTATTCCCGTTTGCCCCAAACGTGTTCCAATCTGCCTGTCTAATATTCCTATCATCTATACCTCGCTTGTATTCCTATTCGTGTCTGTAATATGCCTATCTCCCATTTTCTGCTATCTACCTACATACATATTCCCTTTCACTCTGTCAGCGTTATTTCTTACTGGCTACTATCCTATGCTTAATAGATTCCTCTGTACTAGTATTCGATTTTTATACAAATACTCAAGAGAAACCGACGACAGATAACGGCAGCCTCATGCCACTAAGGCGAAGCACAAGGACAGGCTCTGTCACATGTTGTGACGTTTAAGTTTTAACTGAAAAGTTTTGAAAGTTACATTGTTGATAGTATTCCCATAAGGCTGTCTCACCATGTTTTTGGAAATGGCCAGCTATAGAACCATTCACCCAATCAATGTCTATAACAAATTATTTTATTAAAAATAAATATATGTATATACCTAGTCAGCCCCCCTACCGCCTAAGCAATAGCAATCGTTTACGACTTCATTTTAGTCATTTGGCACCGCCTATGTGACGTTAGCCATCAATTGCTTTGCGCGGATTGCGCAAGCAATCGTTGAATGAACAACTTTGATGGCTAACGTCACATAGGCGGTGCCAAATGACTAAAATGAAGTTATAAACGATTGCTATTGCTTTAGGCGGTAGAGGGGCAGGTCATAAGTATTGTCACACAGTAAAAACATTTCTTTTAGAATGCTGGCCATAAAAAAGTTTATTGAATTCGAATTTCGAATTGTTCATGAAAATAAAAATGTATGCTTTTTAGAATTTTACTCATTTTTAAATATGGAGTGGACGCTTAAAGAAGACCGTAGTTGCAGTTATTGCGTTGCATCGTTGCGTTTACGCGCCAATTCAAATTTTTGACATACTGAAAAATTTGAATATAACCAAAAGATTCGTTTATCGTACCATCACACGATACAATGAAGACTCTAGTGTAGATGACAGGTCAAGAAGTGGTCACCCTCGGTCTGTTAGGACTCCAGCAGTGATAAAAGCTGTGAAGGCGCGAATTCAAAGAAATCCCAAACGTAGGCAGAAACTGTTGGCCCTTCAGATGGGGTTAAGCAGAACCACGGTGAAAAGGGTGTTAAATGAAGACTTAGGGCTTCGGGCGTATCGAAGAAAAACAGGACATCGTTTAAATGCTCGTCTAATGGACCTGAGACTGAAAAGATGCCGCGCTTTGTTGAAGCGGTACGCGGGAAAAAAATATCTGTAATTTTTTTTTTCGGATGAAAAAATTTTTACCGTAGAAGAGAGCTACAACAAACAAAATGATAAGGTGTACGCACACAGTAGTGAAGAAGCGAGCAACCGTATTCCGCGTGTCCAACGAGGTCATTTTCCATCCTCGCTCTTGGTATGGTTGGGAGTTTCTTATTGGGGCTTAACAGAGGTACATTTTTGTGAGAAAGGTGTAAAAACGAATACAGTTGTGTATCAAAATACAGTCCTGACGAACCTTGTGGAACCTGTTTCTCATACCATGTTCAATAACAGGCACTGGGTATTCCAACAAGATTCGGCGCCAGCTCATAGAGCGAAGAGCACACAAGACTGGCTGGCGGCGCGTGAAATAGACTTCATCCGGCACGAAGACTGGCCCTCCTCCAGTCCAGATTTGAGTCCGTTAGATTACAAGATATGGCTACACTTGGAGGAAAAGGCGTGCTCAAAGCCTCATCCCAATTTGGAGTCACTCAAGTCATCCTTGATTAAGGCAGCCGCAGATATTGACATGGACCTCGTTCGTGCTGCGATAGACGACTGGCCGCGCAGATTGAAGGCCTGTATTCAAAATCACGGAGGTCATTTTGAATAAACTTTATATTTATAAGTCATAAGAATTTATGTTTTGTTAAGTTCATTTTGGTAAATAAATGGTTACATAATGAATAAACTTGTTTCAATTATTTTATATTAAACATGTGACAGAATTTATGACCTGACTGTTTATAAATATTAGGGGACATCTTACACACGGTCTCTGCTCTGACCCCAAACTAAGCAAAGCTTGTGATATGGCTGCCAGAGACTGATATACTACATTTACATATTTTAAATAAATACTTTTATAGATAGTACCCAAATAACACCCAGAGATTTGTTCAGCAGATAAATGATTGCCCTGGGTGGGGGTCGAACCCACGCATCTTTGATCCAGAAGTCAGGTTCATTAACCACTGAGCCACCGAGGCCGTCAATTATGGGGGCTTCCATACGGTACGGAACCCTTAGTGCGCGTCCAACTCGCACTTGGCCGATTATTTATTGTTAACTTTAGTTCTTGTCTACAGGAGCAGGCAAGAAAGCACCGAGAAAGCCGACAAGCCTGACAGAGTGAAGCCGTCCAAATCGATCGACTAGTCACTCCCTGCTCCAGTACTTCCTATTGACGTGTCTATTATGGTTCGTCGGCGACCAGTTCATTCCGACCTTCCTCGAGGTACTTCCTTTATGGTGTGTTACTGGCGTTAGGTACGGGGCGTAATGTAACGTGTTACACAGCGAGCGTAAAGCCATGTATTAGCAACAATGCTTCAAATACATAGTTTCTGGAACATCACATAAAAACGTACCGATAAACACGTAGTGTTTACAGAAACAAAATAATTGTTTCTGAAACATTTGACACGTAGTGTTTATAGAAATAAAATAATTGTCTCTGAAACATTATGATTTGTTTCAGAAACATGTAGATTTTGTTTCTGAAACAGTTTATAAAATTGTTTAAGCAATTGTTGCTCAGTAAATACATGCACTAAGCATTAAAAGACATTATTTTTGAAATTCGAATGCCTAGGAACGTATACGGAACGTTGACAGTGACAGTTCGAAAACTATTCGCCATATTTGTTTTGTTGGTTTTCTTTTTAAGTGATGTTCCATTTCACAATTCCCACCATGGTTTCTTTTAAAATTGTCATGTCCAGTACGTGAAACAGTTGTGCGTGAAATGGTTAATTATAAATAAAAAAAGAGGTCCATAGAGATTAGTTTATCTCCGAGGCATGCAAAGTTCAAAAATAAAGCCCTAGGACGAGAAAACAAGGCGCTCGCCGAGAGCAGTGACCCGCTCGTTGCTCCATCCCGCTGTAGTTTTTTTAGGGAATCCTTTGAACGTCGATTGTAGATACTTCGGGACTTTAGTTTTGACTATTGCGACCATTTGCTATCGAAAAAATGAACTGGGATGAAGAGAAATCTCATCTTGATTTGGACTAAACAATAACAAATTAAAGATCCCTACACAACTTCGTTTGACAATATCTTGACTGAGAGTCGTTTGTGAATCTGGAGCACGGACGAGCGATGAGCTCGTAACGGGCTAGTTACACTGTTAGTAAGCGGCGTAACGTAAAACGCTCGCTGCGAATGGTACATTACGCCCAGTAACGCTGGTAGTACCTACCTTTATGGTAAAATTGTGTCTAATTATGATGGTTGATGTTGTACATTTCTAATTAGTAAATTCGTATAAGGTAGACTTTTAATGTAAAATTTCGTCTCTTGGCCAAAAATCTGGATTAAACTTAACGGAGAGTTTTATCTGTTTCTTTTCTAGTTCAACTTAATGGATGATGTTTAAGGAAAATAAATTAAAGCTTGATTCACATTACGTTGAGCCGCGATTGAGCTCAGGAGGTATATGGCACGTTAAGTGACGTCAGTTGCATGGCTCATACAGCATAAGTAAAATTAACTTTGCAATAAAATATTGTATTCCGTAAAATTACGTTCTAGTTTGCGTGGTAAACAGAGACTGACACCTGTCTGTCTCCGTGAGTCATTTTGTTGAATTCTTAGAGAAAACGCTCACGCTTTTGTGCTGGATCGCTAAATAGATATAGAAAAAATGTCGGCCGGTCACTATTTTAATTTCGAAATAAAAGTGAGTTCAGTAAATATAATTTTGAAAATCCTCGAAATATTATAATAGTTACTTAAATCATAAATTACTATTTTTTAGGTTGAAAATTGTACAATACAATACAATAAAAAAAACACTTTATTGGTACAAGTAGTAAAACATAACAGAAAAAAAATTACGACAGAAGAATGGTACAAAAGGCGGTCTTATCGCTAAAAGCGATTTCTTCCAGACAACCTCTGACTCTGCTGTGTGGAAACATGTAATTGACGTGGACGGTGGTGTAAACATAAATGAATAAAGTAAAGCTATAAATATCCAAAAACAATAAAATACACTACATAATAATAGGTATACACAAATAATTCTTATAATACATACAATAAAAATAAACCTACTTACATACATAAATAAATACAGATAGTTAAAACGTAAGCGATAAGTATTATCAATATGTAATTAACTTGTATTGTGTTTCTTGTTAATGATAGGCCGAATAATACGAGTCGGCAAATGTGATGTTAGCTACAAGCTGCGCAATGTCCAATCATCTCTTTGCTTTATGTGAGCGTCAGTCAGGATTGGATATCGTGCAGCTTGTAGCTTACTTAACATCCGCTGACTTGTATGATTCAGCGCATACTGTTGTTTAAGCCGAAATTATAGCTCAGCGTGATGTAAATGCAGCTTTATAACATTTTTTAAATCTTTGTCATAGTTGTTTACATGAGTGTGATATAGATACGCAATTACAAATGTGTTTCCTCATGAAAATACATTTTAAGATTCCACATATTTACGCCTGTTGTACACTTTCGCCTTAATCTAACGATTATGATGATGATCTCAATAAAAAGCAGAGATTAGTTTGTTATTTAATCGATTTAAAAAAATCTGGTTATCTGTACGAAAATGATGAAGATACTTTTTGGCGAAAGTGTGCTATCGGACTAACAATTTTGGCCAAGCAGACTTACTTAAGGCGTTTGCCCTCGGTCGGTGCATGAAATTCTAAATTCCTAGGATTTTTTGCTATATATAGATACACTACTCATCTTTAATTTACGAATATTAATTTTGCGGCAATACATTGGTAGGTATTTTTAAGTTAAAATAACAAGTGTACCGAAAAACCAAAATAGTAACCAGTCTATGTCCAAAAGTGCATCGAAAAAACTAGGATGAAAATCCGTCGATGCACAAGTGTAGCTAAAGTAACGACATCTAGGTGATAATAATGCTCACGATTACTTAGTACAAGCTTTATATCACATCAAAATTAGTTTATTTCAACCGGTTATGAGCATTTGAGCAGTAAATTGCGAAAAACCTAAGAAATTTTGAATTTCGCACACTGATCGAAACGTTGGACCTTAAGATAAAAAGTTTTGTAGTAAATCTTTACGTCATTTTGACGCTAACGTGTTTCCTGTAAAACTACTATAGTTAAATGTGTTATCTTAATGAATGTATTATTTACATAGACTGTGATCTAGTATTACTTCACGATATTCTATTTTAAAATTTTCATCATAATTACCGACACTTACAGTTTGGTGAAAGCACAATAAAAATATTTACTTTAAAAAAGCTAAACAAACTGATTTAAAAGGCGGTACATAAATATTGTAGCTGATGGGGATTGAAGTTGCAACTCTCTAAATCTCCAACGAGTCACTCCAATCTCCAACGAGTCACTCCAATCTCCAATGAGTCATTGCCTATTGAGCTATTTAGGCAACATGCTTTAGTTTAGACACAGAGTAAATAATAGTGCATAAATTCAGGTGGTTGTACATTTGATTCCTGGTTTTCATGAAGTTTTCAAATAATAAACAATCCGTCTGGGAGTGAGAATTTGGTTTTGTTTTCATAATCTATTTTGATTAGTTTTTGAAAATTTTAAATGATTTGTGTGCTAACTGCCTTAGTTACCTGAAATGTATCGCTGATAATGCAAAATTGTATAAAATTGAAACTAACAAAAATTCTACTTATTTTGGAATTTATTTATTTGTGTGAGTTTTTTATTGCTAATAGTTTCTATATGAAAAATCTTTTTTAATTAATTTAAACCAAACTGTAAGTACATAACATACTTATTTAATTCTGCAATATTCAACCATGTATAAAATATTATTTTCTTACAAGTTATTTCAAATGAAATTATTTTTTCAGTATTAATGTTATTAATTAAAATAATGTAAAAAATACTTTTAAAATAGAATATTCGTCTCTTGGCCTGTTAGTGAGGTGAATGGTTATTTGTATATTGTGTAAATTTAAGAGAGGGAAACCGCTTTTCGCAATCTCTTACTGATGTATTTAATATTGTGTTAGTCAAATTATTTTTGAGTTCCTTATGGGCGTAGCTGAACGAGGAGGGAAGGTTCAGTAACTTTTTGACCCATCCTAAAAAGTAAATACATTAATTTATTTTATAGGCAACATTACTGAAAATCTATCGACAAATTTTCAAAGATCAAACGACTTTGATTTTTCGTCAACTTGATTACCTATATTATTGTTGAATGCTTACTTTATTATTACTGTTGTTACTTAAGTAAGAGACTGCGTAATGCGGTAAAGCGTTCTTAAGACATTTTTTCATAAGTTGTCAATACGTGATTTATCAATTAAAACTATTTATGTAATTTATTAAAAACAGAAAAAAAAAGTATTATGATGCTAGTCGAGAGTTAATTTGTTTTTAAACAATACATTAATTATTGTTATGTGATCAAATCATCGATTACTTTGTGCATTGAATAGTAGAATATTAAGTATGGTTAATTAGAAAACTATAAGAGCAGCTTCTACTAATACTTAGGTCTTAGATATTGGAAATAATTCAAAATTCAGCCTAAAATAGTGACACGTATATCTGTCATCATATATCATTCAAAGAAATTTAAATTGAAGTCTCTATTGAGTATAATTTAATTATAGAGCTCATAGTTTAGTTTGACTAGGTGTTTGTCAACGATCACCAAAGTTAAGTTACCTTCAGGTGGCTTTAAAATCTCTAACCCTTGGGCTAGCCACTCGGCCTATAGGAACTTAATTACTTACCAAAGTTAAGCAACATTCAGAGTGTCAAGTGGGAGATTTGCAAATCATATCGAATTACTTTTACGTCGCGTTGACCGAGCGCGCCGTGTACACTCGCAAGCACATTGACACACACGCTTGAATTAGCCAACCGCAGACGTTGCCGCGCTCGTGTCCGATCGGTTTGGCGCTCGTTATATTACCGTAAAAAATACTCACACTTAGCTATTCAGTTTTCTGTACGTGACACAAGATGGCGCTGTGCCATTTCCATACAAATCACATCAAACGTTCTCATCAGATCAGATCTACAGAAGCTTCTATAGCTAACTTCACATCACCGACTTGTATATGATGTGAAGCGGTGCTCGTGTCGCCTCGCGGAGTGTGTGGACTCACCATAATATGGCTCTATTCAATTGGGTCCAGACGGTCCAGTGGACTCACTCACTCGCTTTTTTTCGCTTGCACTGCCTGTATTGGCGCTTATCTCTATTCTTGTCATTCGGAGAGATAAGCCGAGCTGACCAGAACCAAATTTAATGAGGTATTATGTTAGAATGTCGTCTTTCCTTTTTGAAACTGTCTTTGCCTGTAAGGTAAGGTGTAGCGACTGAGTCACTTGTCTTCCCTTTTTTTGTCCCCCCTGTCAAAGCTGGTTACCCTGTAATAAGTAAAAAAGGTGATTCAGGTCAACATTACGATCAACTTTTAATATGGGGCCAACTAGGAAACCGAAAAGAGAAAAAAAACTGTTCCATACAAAATCGCAACTCAAAATCAGCAAAATTTATGAAACTTTATATTGTTCTCGATTTCCTGTTTGGCCCCATACTAATTTTTTTTGCAATGATGGTCTGAATTACCTCCTTTCGGCTTAGTACATCAGTTCTGAATAACCTTGTATAACCTCTGTAAGTTTGTGAACTTTGTAAACCAGCACTTTGAATAAGTATTAGTAAAAGCTCTCTTAATAAGTAAAAGTAAAATGAACTTATTTTATTAAATATTTTGAAAACTTTGTTTTACGTAAATAATTACGTCCATATTGCTTATGAAGCCGAAGTATGTGCAATACATTGTAATAAGTACTATTTAATTATAGTTTATTTAATTTAGAATGACATCGAAGTATTTTATTTTAAAATTTATGAACAAATTGTGGATTCAGGGGTGGGTAGGGCAGATGCCCCGGTTGTGGCCATATTAGTACCATTTGTGGCCACCTTAATGTTCAAATAATATTTAAAAAAATTGAGATTATAGATTTACACAAACAATATTCATGTTGTTAGTTCATAAAATGTAATTTATTTTCTCAATTAATTAATATAATGTAATAATTATTCTTTTCAATGTTTTGCTCGATATTAATGCATGTTGTCTTCACCTATAATTAATGTGACATTTAGCTTTTATGTTTAATCTTTTGACAATGTATTGATGTACACAATGTTGGTGAACTGAAATAAATAAATAAATAATTACCATTTATTCAATAATTTTGCACTAAAATGGCCACAACAGGGTCATTGGCCAAAACCGGGGCACCTGCTATATGTCCGATTCAGTGTGTTTTAGAATAAAACTGAACTAAACCTTAACTGTGCTTGGGTCTCGTGAACGGTCAAAATATCGCATGGTTTTACGTCATCGACTGTCGCGGAACGATTCGTAACCGTTTTTGCGAAGTGCAAATACGGATGTGTACAAATTGTTTACTTTAGTATCGTTACTGATTAATTGAAGAGCCCAGTAGTTCAGTTCACCCAATAAAATTGAATTTCTCGCTTTGTAAACCTGTCACAAAAAAGTTCAAGCTACGAGTAGTAGGTATATAAATTGGTAACTCGAATAAGCGTGATATTTGTGGCGAATCGAATAAAGGGCTAAGTTTTCGTATTCGTTTCAGTTCAGTTTCATCTCACTATCAGAGTGTCAAGTGGGAGATTTGAAAATCAAATCGAATTACTTTTACGTCGCGTTGACCGAGCGCGCCGTGCACACACGCGAGCACATTGACACACACGCTTAAATTAGCCAATCACCGACGTTGCCGCGCTCGTATTCAATCGGTTTGGCGCTCGTTACATTACCGTAAAAAATACTTACACTAGCTATTCAGTTTTCTGTACGTGACACAAGATGGCGCTGTGCTATTTCCATAGAAATCACATCAAACGTTAACGCGATCGAGTTCGAGCGAAAATCTCGCACTTAGCCCTCTGATGTGGATTGTTAGGGTCCAATTCAGTAAACTAGAAACAAAAATGAACTACACCTTTGTGAACCTTATACGTATTTTCGATTCGTGAAAGCTGTCGTAGGTTGGAATTTCAAATTCCTAAAGTTAAAGGTTAACAAAATGATAGTTAATTTTACAGACCTAAAAGAAAGAAAAAGATTCAAAATTTATTTTCATGAAACTGAACATATTAGGCTTTGGTCATTGTCGAGCATTGGCCATTTCATAAATAATCAAAATGCTTTGCATAAAAATATCATAAATATTGTTAGTGTGAATGTCAAAGTATGAAAATTTATTTTAAAATGTTATTTTATCAATAAAATTGTCAACACAATATTTTTTAATTCGAAGTGGCCAAAAATGACACTAAGGTGGCCAAAGCCGGTACACCCTACCCACTGAATACCACCGCAATTCGAAATTGGGCTAGATATAAGAAAAAATATATTTTCGATGTATTATTTAAGTTATTTTGATTGTAACTTATGAATAATGAAATGTTTTTGATTCGACGGAGTGCTGTATGGAAATATGAATGGATTATGTCAAACTTTGTTCAACTTTTGCCGGTTTTTAAGAAATCCATTTTATGCCCTCATTCTCCGTTTATCGAAAACTGCTCTTGCCATCTCTTTCTTTCCATCGTAAATGATAGAGACGGAGAGAGTACATGGTAATTTTTCTAAAGGCTGAGAATGAGGACACTGGTCTTAGCAAAGCGAAACTTTATATCAGAATAATTATAACTTCGCCAGTGTTTTTTTATTTGTTTAAGAAATGTAAAAGGATGAATGAGTGTTGTATTTACATGTCATTGATTAAAAGTTTACCAAAAATTTAATAAAATATTTAATATTTATAAAATAGGTACATGTCAGTACAAATACACACAGTGGTTTTATTAGGTTTTACATTTTGAAAGTATCGCTTTGCTAATACCGTTTAAAACTAAATGTTACCTACCTAACATGTAGATCAGACGTTGTGAAAATAGAAAATACTTAATAGCTAAGCTTCTATAGAAGTTGTGACTCTTTACTATGAATTTGACATAAAATGTTTAAATATTTCATACTTTCTTTCATTTTCATAAACAACCTGAATAAAAATATAAAATAATAGACCCAACAAAAATACCTATTACGATTACCTACATAAATCTGTAGCTGAATGATAGAAAAACAAAAAAGAAATGAAAAATTATTTTTATTAAGATTCAATTCAATTCTTTATTTCCTTAATAAATAACATTACAGTTTACACCAATACGTTACTTATTTTACTCTCAAACTTTAAAAAAAAATATAATTTAGGCAAGTATAAGAAAATGTGACACTGCTAAATTTACTCACTTAAATAAATAACTAATACACAAGTTGGTACGAGTATAGGTAAACATTTAACACTTAAAACCTTGTTAGATACTTACCAAATTCAATGATGTATAATAGTACCTACCTATCTATATATAGGTAAATTATTCTAAAATAGTGTGCTTTTCACTGTACAGTAAAGAGTTATTTACAAATATGGACCATTTGTCGGCGAAAACATCAACCTGTGTATGTATGGACACCAGCGCATTAAGGTGTCGGTATGCTCGACAGATGGGAGACTGGTCTCGCGCCACGGTGCGCGGGGGTGCGGGGGAGAACAGTGGTACTCGACCGCTGCGGAAACGGGTGAGGTTCTCTGGTACTGAGAGTCGACTCACCTCTGACAGCAGAGTGGGGCAGTCGTGTATACCGTGGAGGATTCTGTACATGGTTAGAAGGAGATCATGCGTTCGGCGTGTTTCTAAAGAATTAAATCCCAAGGCACCCAGTACATATTTAGATGGATATAAATACGGGTAGTAACCATACATTTTTTTGTACGGATATCGCAGAAACCGTCTTTCCACCCTTACAAGCATAATTGTATATTTTTTTTCATGGGGGTTCCATATTATTGAGCTAGAATTTAGTTTGTATCTGATAAGCGAAGTTTAATTGGCGTGGGATTCGTAAACTCCCGGCAGTTTCTGCTCACAAATCCCAAACGCTTAAAACATTCAGCTACTAGGGTTTGTATGTGATTATGGGAGGTAAGTTTGGGGTCAAAGAGGATGCCTAGGTATTTTATGGATTGGGTTCGGTTAAAAACTTCATTATTTAAGGTGTACTGAAAGGCTATAGGATGGACTGATCTCGAGTAGCTCATGACATTACATTTATTGATATTTAGAGTCAGCCTGTTTTTCGCACTCCAGTGTTGTATTGCTGTGATGTTTTTTGTAAACTGTTGCAATCATGAATGGAATTTATGTCACATAAATCAGGTCATCTGCATATAAAAGACATTGGGAATTCTCTAGGTATTGCTCTAGATCATTCACCATAATCAAAAAAAGAGGTCTAAGCGATGAACCCTGGCTTATACCTGACCGGGTGAGGTAAGGCTCAGAGTCGAAGCACCCTAGTCTGTTAAATTGCTTCCTATCTCTTAGATAGTCCGCAAAAAATGTAGTAATTTCGGGGCAAACCCTATCTCCTCCAGGTTGTGCAGTAAAACATCGTTGTCTACAAGATCAAAGGCTTTTTTGAAGTCAAGATAAATAACGTCAACTTGATTGCCTTCGTCCAGTTGCTTAGTAATGTAGTCAACTAAAGTGAGGAGATTGGTGTTTACAGAACGGCCCTTTCTAAATGCATGCTGCATTACTGAGAAAGGGTAGTCTTGTGTATATATTTTAGCATACAGGATGCCCTCAGAGAGTTTAGCTAGGGTAGATAGAATGGCAATCGGTCTAAAATTCTGCACTATTTTTTTGTCTCCTGATTTGAAAATAGGAACTACTCTAGATAGTTTCCAGATAGAGGGATAGCAGCCTTTTTCCAGGGATATGTTAAAAATATGTGCTAAAGGGGGTGAAAATTGGGTTATAATGCTGTTAATTTAATTAATATATGCTGGTATATTATCTGAGCCAATAGCGGTTTTAGATTTTAGTTTGTTTATATGCAGCTCTACGTCAGAAGGTCTTAATTTGGAAAATATTGATTGAGCGATTATTCCCGGTACTGTTTATTTGGCTCGGGTCAAGTGTCGGTGTTTTGTCCAGGAATACGCTATAGGATGATGATAACTCCAAATAACTAGTATTTTATATAATTTAAATGAGAAAGCGACATATGAAACGGATGAAGAAAAACAAAAAATATTAATTTATTTAGTCGGAGGACAGACTGGACTTTTAACGAGTGAAATAATACCGGCCTGTCCCCCGATGATCAATCAGGGGACAGATAAGATTTATTTCTTCCATTCTGTCCCCTGGGGTACAGATCCGTGGGACAGACTGGAATAATTTATTATAGATGTTTGCTCGAAGGGTTCTAAGTACGAGTAGGTACTTGTACTTTGTTCTGTTAACAATGAAAGGAGCTATACATATTCAACGAAAATATTGTCACTGTGATTAGACAGCAACATACAGTTGCAATAACATTAGGAGTAAACACGTCTTTACTATCTCGATATTTGTTTTACTAAAATTGTACCTGTTATTAATTTAGCTATTGATTAATTGAAAAAAAAAGTTCATATCAAAAGTTGCAAAACAGCCGAACCAAAATCAATTTAAATTATCATCAAAAATTGCAAATAACTGATTGAGTTAAAAAAACGCCAGTGAAATAAAAAAAATTGGCATCGGTAAATAATAATTGATGAACTTAAAAAATAGAAACAATTTTATGAAACGAGCGACAATTTAAAAAGTATATTAATTCAATCACAAAAAACCATAATGCTGTTATTCGCAGTAATAGTAGTATTTATTTGTTTAATCATAATTTATTTCAATATAAAGTTTCCTCAAGTGAAAAATGTTGCAGTGTTCCAAAGTAATGTCCCTATTTTGGGCCATGCTCTACAATTTATCAAAAGAGGTAAGTAAGCAAGGCTTGTTATACAGTCTGTTCCCCACGAGCGCGTCTGCTCGAGGGAACCCAATTGCGGATGTGGAGCTTGGTGTTTTCGTTGTCCAAGGGAAACTACAGCGTCACCGAAATCAAAAACTTTTATTTTCGTCACAAACCCATATGCAACTGTTTTTCTTGTCAAGAAAAAGTCAAGCGGGAATCGCACTAATAATTTCGAATTTGGAATGTTTTGCCGAAAGAGTTTGCCAAATAAATAAAGAAGTTCGTAATAGGTGCAGCCGTCGTGCACACAGTCTGTCCAAAAAGAGTTGACATAAAATGAGGAAAAAAAAAAATTGTACCTACCTCTTATTATAAGCCGAATCATATAATTCGGCGGTATTGAAGTTGGCTACAAGCTGCGGAATATCCATTCCTGACTGAAGCTCACATAAAGCTGCGTGTTGACTTGATATTGCAGCTTGTAGCTAACTTCACTTCCGCCAACTTGTATGATTCGGCCTATAAAATCATCGTACACTCGCTGTGCTATTATAACTCTATAAAATTTAACTTGATCTCTGCGACAGCTGTCAGAAAAATCACGCCTATGAAGTCCTGAATTTCTTAATAGTACAGACAGAACCTGTCAATGTCATACTTTGTGGGCTTGCCGATTAGTGATGGGCGACGGATGGTCGTGACCACAGAGTTTTAGATAGAGTTTTATTTAAAATATCGATAGTTTATACTGACGATATTTTAAATAAAACTTAATTTATCATTAATTTTATTGTATATTTTAATATCATAACATTGTTTACATGTGTAATTAAATTAAACCCAATTATATGTTACATTAGCATCGATAATAGTGAAAAACGTCGATAAATACTATCGTTACATTATTATGAGTATTTAATTAATATCATAACATTATTTACATGTGTACATACTTGATCTTAAATAATAGTAAGTAAATAATTACCAATTTCTCACCTTCAACTACTCATTCGATTTCATTACAACATTGTTTGAAAATTGATTTTTTCCACCACTATCTCAACTCTAAAAATGTCAATCTTCTATGTCAATGTCACTGTCGCAGAGATCAAGTTAAATTTTATAGAGTATAATAATCCTGTGCCATTATTTTTCAGACTTATTTTCTTTCGTAAAGGAGTTCGGAGATCACGCTGTGAAAAATGATGGAATATCTACGGTGTTATTAGGACCCATACCGGTTTATGGTAAGATTTATTCTGTATACTAAGCGCCACACAAATCGGCGGATGGGAAGTTATTCGCAGAACGCTGCACAAAAGCCGAAGTGTAGGTATACGCGGGAGCCAGGGAGACAAGACGCGGGGGCACACTCGCCCGCTAACCTCATGCCTCACGCGCGCTGCCTACGCCCGAGCTCACTACTTCGCCATTTGTATAGGCATTGTGCACACATGCGCAATAATTAGCGAATCACGGCGAAGTGTCATCTGCGGCTAACTTCTCATCCGTCGATTTGTGTGGCGCTTAGTATACCGGCCATTTTAGCGTTCCGTACCCAAAGGGTAAAAACGGGATCCTTTTACCAAGACTCCGCTGTCCGTCTGTCTGTCTATCTCATAAACCGTAATAGCTAGAGAGATGAAATTTTCACAGATGACGTACCTGCATTTTGATTGCCGCTATAAAAACAAATACGAAAAACAGAATAATATAAATAGGTATTCAAGGGGCCTCCAATATAACAAACGTGTTTTTTTTTGCCGAGGGGCTCCCAAACGGTACGGAACCCTTCATGCGCGAGTAATCCTGCAGAGTGCAGAGGACTATTTAAAAAAACTGGTATAGGTACATATCCAGTGGGTTAGGTCGCTTTCGTTCGTCTGCGGACCTCATCATTTCTGATTCGATCTCGCAGAGAGTCTTCAGAAAGCATATCTCTCATCATCTTACTTTCAAAGTACCTATAAGTACATTGCCATTCAGCGCGGCAATGCTGCCAGCTTGCTGGACACTCAGCTTGTCCCCCCAGTGCTTGGTATATCACTTATTCAGCTTGTTCCACCCCACTGCTGGGTGTATCTGTCATTTATTTAGCTTGTTGTCCCACTGCTGGGTATATCTATCATTTTATTCAGCTAGTTCTCCCCAAAGATAAAAAAAAATTACATAATCATCTCCCAGATTTATAATAAAATTTCTGATGAAGCGCGGTTTGCAAACATCCCTAGAACAATGGGCTTCATTAGGTGGATACAGTCACAATGTCGTCGTCGACAAAATTATTTATATTGCACTATAATTCTAGAAGACACACCGTGATAACTGTTTGAAATATAAAGGTATGTACTTATTATTTTATTATTATCTTCATCATCATTGTCATTATGTTGGCGCAGCGACCCAAATTGTGTCTTGGCCGATACTACGTGTCGCCACTCTTCTCTTTCCTGGACAAGTTCCTGCCAGACATCAATCTCGAGCTTGCGAAGATCTTTTTCCACCTCATCTTTCCACCTGTACTTTGGACGGATCCAGATGGTAATCTGGATTATCTTTGGACTTCAAGGGTCTGTTGATGATCCAATTGCTATTCATGTAGTACCAGTACAAGTATGTAGGTAAATTATTTAATATAGAATAGGGCTACAATTGGCCACCAAATCGCCTGATGGAAAGCGAAGTTGTAACCGAAGATGGAGTAGGTATGTAGACCTAGAAGATACCTATTCACACTTGACTTGAAGATATCCATATTGTAATTGTCAGGAAACAATAACGGAGGCATTCGAATTCCTGGTGGTCCGCATAATGAAGGAAGAATTATTTATGCGACTTCCGGCTTGTTTTGTTGTGAAAAGGAGATGAAGGAATCACTTCGTGGAGTTCGAGCCCACACTCGCCGAAATGGAGCATACAGTAAATTGCCAAACACGCTATTTTACGCCTATGTTCCAGGCTTTTCAGCTTGGAAGCGACAAGCTTAACTATCTCCTTTACTTATTTTTAGCTAAACTAAGTAGTATATTTTGTCTTAGTTAATAAAGGCACTTGTCCTATCAAATAAAACTTTTAAAGCTCTATATGTATATTATTTCAGTCATTGCTGATCCCGTGGATGCAACGGTGATACTGAGCACGTGTTTAGAGAAATCGTTCTTCTACAAACTGATCGACCCAGTGTTTGGAGATTTGCTGGTGTCTGCAACGGGTAAGGAAAAATATTTATCATCATTTTTGCACGATTTGATGTTTTAGAAAAAAACAGTGCTGTTCCATACATTGTGTCGGGAGTCAGCAAAGTTTTAATAGGTACCACCAGTACCTACAAAACAGCTGATTTTTCTTTCGCGATTTTTTCGCAGAGTAGGCTGCATTCATAGACGTTATGATGAATAAAGGCCTGATTACACCCAAAGAAAATATTTTACTCCTTTATTATACCAACCGAGTAGAATTCAAATTCAAAAATTATTTACTGGCACAAGATACAAATTATACAATTGTTATGCAGTCACTATACTCCCCAAACTTGGTACAATAAAGCACCCGTATCTTAGGGCCTAGGCATTCGAATATAGGAATAATTTGTAAATTCACAAAATTTCAATTAAAATGTCAACATGAAAACGATTAATTTGAGATATGAGAATGGCGAGATAGCAGTCGAGTGATGACTTGAGTTTATTCACACCGCACTTAAGTTTTGTAGGTTTTTACCATTTTATTGATTGTAGGTAATTATTGCGTCCATACTGCTGAAAACATAAAATCCTTACTAATATTATGAATCCGAAGAGTTTGTTGGTTTGCTCCTCTTTCACGCAGCAACGGAGCAACGGACTTGATTTTTGGCAAGGGCATAGTTTGAAAAACGGAAAGTGACATAGGCTACTTCCATCATCCATCCATCCATCAGCCAAAGGACGTCCACTGCTGGACATAGGCCTCCCCTATGGATCTCCAATAAGACCGGTTGATAGCGGCTTGCATCCAGCGCGATCCTGCGGTCTTAATGAGGTCATCTGTCCACCTTGTGGGTGGACGTCCTACGCTGCGCATGCCGGTACGTGGTCTCCACTCGAGAACTTTTCGACTCCACCGGTCATCAGTCCTCCGCGCTATGTGCCCTGCCCATTGCCATTTCAACTTGCTAATCCGTTGGGCTATGCCGGTAACTTTGGTTCTTCTACGGATCTCCTCATTTCTGATTCGATCCCGCAGAGAGACTCCGAGCATAGCCCTCTCCATAGCTCGTTGGGCTACTTGGAGCTTACTAATAAGGCCCATAGTGAGAGACCACGTTTCTGTGCCATAAGTCATCACTGGCAACACACACTGGTCTAGGCTACTTACTATCCCGGAAATAAGTTCCCTTGGGATAGCACAAAAATCAAAATATTACGCGGTGGCGCTCCGAGTTAAAGCTAGTAACTAAATATAACGAAGAATAACTTTTGACAACAACCGAGTTGCACGACAATTTCCACATGCAACAGAAAATGTCGGAGGTTTTCATACCTGTATTTTAAATTATATTTTATTGAACTCTAGGCTCAGTGTGGAAACGAAACAGGAAGATTGTAGACCTCGCTTTCAAAAGCCAAGTTCTTGAAGGGTACATGGAGGTGTTCAACGCTCAAGCGTCTAAATTGGTTGAAGTCCTTGACGAAAAGGCTGGCAAAAATTTCGTGGATATCACAAGTGAAATTACTAGAAACATATTTGAGACTACCTTCCGTGAGTATAACAAAAAACAACTAAACTTAAGGCTGATGATCTCGGTCAGCGCACGAAAATATATTTTTGAAGTAAAAACTTCTTTAGCGGCGTTGTGCACTTTGTGGGATAGGTAAAAAATGTTAAACTCGATGTAAGTAATGTTAGCCGCACACTCGACTCGCCAAATCAAGTGATAGCGGTACAACACTAACGCGCGACGGACGCGCTGCACAACACTAGCGACGCTACAGCTTGAACAGGGAATTCGCAATGGCGCGCGACCGTATATTTTAATTTTAAAAACGATTGGATTAAAAGTGTAGTCAGTGATATATCAGTTTATAATACGCCCACGATCGACCTTATAACTAAATTAGGGGAAGCAGGAACATACCCCAACCCTTACAGTAATTATATGTTCAAGTTTTCACTTCTACCCGCATTCTCGGAGTGCAATCCGTTGATTTTTTGGGTTTATTTGCCATTTACAGGTAAACTACTCATTGTGACTTTACAAAAACTCATTTAGTGGCCATGAATAGGAAATGTTACGAATTGTGTTACGAGGTACATACAAATATCTCAAATCCAAAATAGCGGCCAATCTACGCACAAAAGTGCATCAACGTATTTTCACCTTAGTTGCTTGCATTTTAGTGCATAAACTAGCCACTGTTTTGGTATCTAGGTATGTAGGTTGTAAAAACTATTTATTCATAGCTTCTAAATAAGTTTTCGTAAACTTACAACGAGTATTATTTGTAAATGCCAAAAAAAAAACTCCAATTTAATCTCGCGCGCTGACCGAGAGCATCAGCCTTAATAATGAGATTATATATTAAAATACATCTGAAGGTGGTCTAGTGGTAGTGACATCCACTTTATAATCTTGAGGTCGTGGGTTCAAATCCCGGTCCCGTAATAATTTTAAGTTCTTTAGAATTTATGTAGGTACAGATTTTTATTAGATCCACACCACTGGGTTTTGTCAAAAAGCTAGTGGTGTGGATCTGTGGATGTATCTACGCATCGTGAGGAAACCTACATAATCTCCGTATAAAAATTCGATGGCATATGTGAATTCACTAACCCGCACGGGACCATCGTGGTGGATATGGCCCAATCACCCTTCATGAGTAGGCCTACGTCCTGCAGTGGACTATTAAAAAGGCTGATACAGTACATCAGTTTATATTGAGTGTTTGTCTACACAATTTAATTTCGATATTCAATTTATTTAGACCAATTTGTAACGAACGATAACACCACTTACATTAGGTACTTAATGATAACAATGGTTGCAAATATCAAGAATTAAATATCGTTGGAGTAATTCTTTGAGTGGTTTGATCGTTCAAGTAGGTAGGTACTAGGTAAATACTCATCTTTATATAGTACACATCATTTATTATCTACTACGTGACCAACTCTAAATTTGCAAAAAGATCAGCTTCTCTTTTCTTTCTTTGCTCTGAAAGTCCTGAACTAAAAGATGTATAGAAACACCTTAAAAGTATAAAATTGTTTTTGTTGGCCTGTTGCATCACACTGCTGGGTAAAGGACAACTTCCGCTTCTTCTACAGGGTTATCCAGAACTAGTATACCAGGAACCAACACGCAATTCGAGAAAAAAATGTTTTTTTTTCTCGAGAAAAAACTCTTTTCGAGAAAAAATGTTTTTTTTCAAAAATCGTGCCCTATAATAAAAAAAACCGGACAAGTGCGAGTCAGGCTCGCACATCGAGGGTTCCGTACAAATCCAGAAAATTTCACAAAATTGGGAAGTAAATTGTTAAAATCTCTATTTTCACTTTCCTCGTCATACAGCGAAAATTACACATTGTTAAAATAATTAAAAACCTGTTTTAGCATACGATACGATTTACTCACTTTGAATTTTGAACCCATATTTTGTGAATTTTGAGGCCCTATTTTTTGATGATTTAAATAAAAATGTACAATTTTCAGATTTATTCCTATATGTGTACACTATACTCTGAGGCAATGCTTCTCGCCAAATTTCATAGTTCTTTGTCAACGGGAAGTACCCTGTAGGTTTTGATTTTTGTGAGTGTCGAAATATGCGGTTGTTTACGACATAAATGGCTTTAACTTTTTTAAACGATAACTGAGAAGTTTTTCTTTTACACAACTGCAAGAGACCATAGATATACGTATACAGTTTAAATTTTAACTTGATATCGTTTGCGTTCCCGACATAAAGAGTCTTGACATACACACAGACGGACAGACGAACAACAAAGTGATCCTATAAGGGTTCCGTTTTTCCCGTTGTGGTATGGAACCCTAAAAATGTTTATAATTATGGTCCTAATCTCCCACTTTTGTCTAATACAGAATAAGCTGATAACCCTGTACTATAGTTTATCTGTGTTATAAATAAAATTACAGAAACTACAGTGGGTCCGTTGCCAGAGAGCACAGATTTTGTCGAAAAATACGTTCGAGCTTATGATACGATATTTGAAATATTGACATTAAGGATTCAAAAACCGTGGATGTTTTTCGATTTTATATTCAACTCTTGTAAACCGAAAAAGGTTTTTGACGATGCTCTTAAGTTTATATCCGAACAATCTCCAAAGGTAAGCCAAAGTATCATTATATAGGGCCTGACTATCGTCTTTTTGACCACAAAAAAACTATGTTTTAAGGTGAAACTTGTTGACTGTACGAAGTTACGAACTTATATTTGGGGAAGCTTAATCATATGACAGCTGTACTATTGTCAGAAGAAGATATATAGATTTGGTGATAAGCAGTAGTGCGCACGCACTAGCGCACCCATTGCAACATAATTTTGTTTTTATATAAATATATATTTTTTATTTCGAATAGGTTCGCGTTTGACTACACACTGCCTGATGTTAAGCAGATGTGCGGTCTAGGGTGTAGCACGTTTACCTAGAAGATACCTATTTACTCGGGATTTGAAGACACCCACGTTGTACTTTAACGGGAAGACAGACCCAGGCAAAGCATTCCACATTCCGGCTGTTCGTATGAGGAATGAGGATTTGAAACGCTTGGTTCTATCGCGCGGAATGTCCACCATAAAATGGTGGCGCTTTGGTCGCGTCTGTCTAGCCGTACGATAGAAGAAAGGGGCAGGGGGGACCAGATTGTGCATCTCCTGGGCGCACTCTCCAAATTGTATCCGGTAAAAGGCCGGTAAAAACTATAAAAACTAAAAACCTAAGTTTTTTACCTAACATGCGCATAAGGGTTTTTTCTCTGTAGTAAATTATTTTATTTTCATAATAACTGATGAATGGATTTATAGAGATAACAGGTATTTAAACTAAACAAATATATAGACAAGGCCACAATTTTCAGAAAAGATGACAGTTTAGTTCTTTTGTGTTTTTTTGCATCCAAAGTTTCCTAAAAAATTGAGACAAAATTCAAATGTTTCAAGGCTTATATCATTCGAGTGTATAGTTTTTTTCACAGTTTTATTAGCAAGACACATAGCTTTTGTAATAGCAAATTGATTGACAATGGTATGATTACCTACTGATGTTTATATAATGTGACTAGTCTACCCTTAAACAGTGTTTAAAGTTTTACATAAATGGGCAATTCTTGGTTTCAGCTGGTAAAAATAAGAAAATCGAAATATTTGGACCGAATTCAAGACAAATCTGGTGATTGGAACCAGAAAACAGGTAATACATGAATAAGTACATGGTAGGTATAGGTATTTTTACTTAGTTACTTAGCCAGTGGCGGAACAAGACGAAGATGTCATAGGTATGTGGGCAACATACATACCAGGCCCTTTAGAAACGCAAAACATGGGCTTCAAAGCAATATTGGCGTCACCAGACCCTTGCAAGGAATTGAGACAAATGAAATTGAGCATCAGCATAAAAAAAAATCCTACGTTGCACTTGGTAGTATAAATAATTTTGTTGACATGTCAACTCAAACTGTGAATTTTCCGTAATTGTTTAACCTAACGTCTAGATGGACTGATGATACCTATAACCCATGATACCTATCCTTTTTACAACAGAACAAACATCAACAGAACCGGAAGTCGCTTAAATACCATCCCTACATAGTCGACGTACCACCTGCTCGTACTAAGCGATTCGCTTCTTCCTTCATAATGTGAACCGCCAGGGATTGGAATGCCCTGCCTCCGTCATTGTTTCCTGACAATTACAATTTGTATTTCTTCAAGTCAAGAGTGAATAGGTATCTTCTAGGTCTACATACTCCATCTTCAGCTACAACTTCGCTTTACATCAGGCGAATTAGTGGTCAAATGTAGACCTATTTTACATACAAAAAAACCGGACAAGTGCAAGTCAGGCTCGCACACCGAGGGTTCCATACAAATCCAGAAAATTTCACAAAATTGAGAAGTAAGTTGTTAAAATCTCTATACTATAACCATCGACAAAAATTTTTTTTTTGGCTTTTCTCGTCGTACATCGAAAATTACTGGAAATGTTAAAATAATTAAAAACCTGTTTTAGCATGTGCTAATGAAGTTCTTTTATATGATACCTTACATGATACGATTTACTCACTTTGAATTTTGAACCCATATTTTGTGAATTTTGAAGCCCTATTTTTTGTGATTTAAATAAAAATGTACAGTTTTCAGATCTTTTCCTATATGTGTACTCTGAGACAATGCTTCTCACCAAATTTCATAGTTATATGTCAACGGGAAGTACCCTGTAGGTTTTGATTTTTGTGAGTGCAAAATATGCAGTTTTTACGGCTCTAACTTTTTTAAACGATAACTGAGAAATTTCTCTTTTACAGAACTGCAAGAGACCATAGATATATCGTACGTACACAGTTTAAATTTTAACTCGATATTTTTACGCGTTCCCGAGGTAAAGAGTCTTGACATACACACAGACGGACAGACGGACAACAAAGTGATCCTTAAGGGTTTCGGTTTTTTCCGTTTGTGGTACGGAACCCTAAAAATGATTATGAGTAATTGTCATACAACTATCATCTTATTACAGAAACCACCACTTACCTCGACATTCTGATTGAGAATAGTGTCTTGTCAGAGGGAAGTCTCTTCACCGACACGCAGTTAAGTTTCCTCTGCGAAAACGTTTTATTGGCGGCTTTTGACACTACGATTTATGAGATACTGTTCACGCTAGTCTGCATTGGGTCTGACGAGGATGTTCAAAGGAAAATTTATAAGGAGTAAGTGTTCATACGTTAGTTCAATGCATTATTTCGCATCAATTTTCCAATGGGACCAAGCTCTAAATTGCGAAAAAACACGAAGATTTTTAAACTGTAGAAAAGTAGCGTCGTGCTTTAAAGGTTTTTGCGTGATTTCGGGGTTGGTCCTGCACTAAAAGTAGATTATAATGACGAGTTTGAAAGAGTTAAAAATAGGTGCTATGGCTATCACTAATATCAGACCCCAGCGTAGATGTCATTAAAATAAGTCTAGCTAATAAAGCCATCGGCTTTCAAATAAAAAGAGTCCCCTACAATTTTGTCCATTCGTTTTGGAGCTGTGATGTCACAGACCTGCTGGATAAACTTGAGCGCCTCCAGAATGTTTGTATCAGGTTCATATTTGGCTTGCGCAAATATGACCACGTTTCAGAGTTTCGCGCTAAGCTCAAGTGGCTTTCTATTCGTCGTCGCCGGGATGCTCATATTCTTTCCCTTTTGTATATCACCCTGTTTATTCCTTCGTCCCCGCCCTATCTCCGAGAGCGTTTTCGTTTTCGACACTCTATTGAGCCGTTACCTAAAAGCTTCAGATAATCTCACCCTTAGTTTCCCTCGTCACAAAACATCTTTCTACGATTCTTCTATCTCTGTGGAGGCAGTCAGACTTTGGAATAACTTACCTTTAGAAATTAAGCGTTCACTTTCCTTGAACGTTTTCAAACAACTTGTGAAAGCTTACTATCTGAAATCATAATGCTACTTTTTCCTTTCGTTACTATTTTATAACGTATGTAGGTATATGTATAATTATATTTATGTATTATAACGTATATATTATGTAAGTAAATTTAAAACTTAAAATTTAATCAAGTATGTGCTTCTGAGAAATTGTTTCGCGATGCCAAAACTAACTTATGTTATTAGAACGGCACCAACTTGGAAGCTCTCGGAAGAAGTACTAAAGTTTGACAACGCCCTAAAACGGATCTTGGAAGGCACTTTAAATGTTCAGTTGAGCGAGACTCAGTGGTGCCAGGCGAGCCTGCCCATTCGTTATGGTGGTCTGGGTGTGCGTCGCCTCCGGGAGACTGGTCCCATTGCCTTCGTCGCCTCGTCGTACGGGGTCGCAGAACTTGTCACTCGTATTCTTTCGTGTGATGGTGATATAGTTCGCGTCCCGTACGCCGAGGAGGCCAGGGATGCGTGGTCAGTGCTGTGTCCGGAGACTGATGCGCCCGAAAAGCTTAAGTGGCAGAGAAACTGGGACGATCTTCTTTGCAAACATATACATCTCATCATACATCTCAAGCTTGCAAAGTGATATTACAGGAGTTGAGCTGGCCCGAATGCTCGCTGTTACCAGGCCTGAGTCTGGTGCTTGGCTGCATGCTCTCCCGTCTCCTCGCATGGGTACGCTCCTGGATGTCGACTCACTGAGGGTGGCCGTGGCCCTACGGCTCGGATGTTCTATTTGCGAGCCTCACGTGTGTATCTGCGGAGCACAAGTTGAAGCAAATGGACACCACGGCCTAAGTTGCACACGATGTGTAGGCCGCAGACCCCGACATCACGCTATTAATGACATCCTGAAGCGTGCCCTCGCGTCGGCAGACGTGCCCAGCGTCTTGGAACCCCCTGGATTATCTCGTTCAGATGGCAAACGCCCGGATGGTCTTACGCTGATCCCTTGGCAGAGAGGGCGCTGCCTCGTGTGGGATGCGACATGCGTAAGCACTTTCGCATCCTGCCACCTCCCTGCTACCCAGCAAGTTGCTGGGGCAGGAGCGGAGGCAGCCGCCAGAAACAAACACAACAAATACGCCTGCCTGGAATCAGCGTACGACTTTGTTCCATTTGCCGTCGAAACAGCGGGACCGTGGGGCACCGAAGCTAGGAAATTTGTACTTGACCTGGGTCGCCGCCTGAGGGACAAGGGGAATGACGCTCGGGCTGGCTGGTATTTGGTCCAGCGCATTTCCTTGGCCATTCAGCGGGGCAACGCGGCGAGTATTTTGGGTACATTTGGTTCGGCGCGCAGGGGACTACTGGACTGATTTTTCGAACGAAGTACCTACCATATTAGGTACCCAAGATTTATATACTCCTATGTACCTCTATTTTTAATGTTTAGATTGCATTTCTTATTTTAGATTCTAAGGTGACTTGTATTTTTTAGTATATTAATTAATATTAAAGAGGAAACGTTTGTAAAAAAACAAAAAAGATATGAATCGATGAAATAATAATAATAATAATAAATAATATCGATGAATATACAAATAAAAATACATACAGTATGTATAGTTTATTATTTATATGTGTATGTGTTTTCTTTGTTAATCTCTAGTTAAGGCCACTATTTCTTTTTTGTCAGTTCATACTCGTGCTAGGTTGCCTGGAAGAATGGTGGGTGATAAGGCCGCCACTTTATAATCATATTTTTTTCGTATATGTGTAAATAGTGTTTATTTTTCAAATTGTGCTTGTAAATAAAGAGTTTTGTCTGTCTGTCTGACATACCTACACACAGCAGACACATACAAACCTAAAACAGCGAAAAATTGTTCGGAGAAGAACTAGTTTAAATTTTTAATTTCAGGATACAAGAGGTTCTTGGTGCAGAGAGTCACGTGAATAAGGAACACCTACAAAGGCTTGTTTACTTAGAAGCCTCCATAAAAGAGGCTATCAGGTTATACCCCATCGCCCCCGTGATCAGCCGCCAAGCTACAGAACCAGTTAAGTTGGGTAAGTATCTAAGTATACCTACTAATAGTTCTCCGAACAGTAGACCTCGCGATACATCTCATTAACTGAATCTTTATAAGCCCAAATCGTTCTTGACCGATTTAGCTCCTACTCGCAAATAATGTTTGGATTGCAATACTAAACAATGTAGCCAAATATTATAGAAATGGGGTAATAAATAGCACGACAGCAATTTTCCTCCCTTACCTATTAAGGGAAATACCCCTCTATCAAAAACCTGTAAGTGTACTAAGTTTCCTTGAGATTCGTTGGAAAATGTGAACTGTAGCGGAAAACCAACGACCCGACAGATGAAAGCAAAATCGTCGAGTTAAAGCGAAGACCTTTTTCACTTCGTTCATTCGGTCAACCATGTGCCATGTAGGTATGTGCGTGCCATGACACACATCTTCCGCAAGATGGGACATACGGTACGGACGCATAACGGGGCTGCTGCCCATAGACCTCGCCTTTACATTTCCGATAAGGCCGGTTGGAAGCAGTCTGCATCCAGCGCGTTTCGGCGATCTGAATTATATCGTCAGTCTACCTAGGCGGTGGACGTCCTACGCTGCATTTACTGGTCCGTGGTCTCCATTCGACAACTAGAGCCCCATAGCTGATCCGTTGAGCTATGTTGCTAACTTAGGTTTGTTTGCAACCCTGTTCCCAGGAAATGTGACTCTACCAGCAGGCAGCATCTTCGCGGTGCATTTGTGGGCTATAAACCGCAGCGAGAGATACTGGGGGCCTGACGCTGCAGAGTTCAAGCCTGACAGGTGGCTTAGCCGCTGCACCCTGCCTGAGCACCCGAACGCTTTTGGAAGCTTCTCCTTTGGGAGACGAAGCTGTGTTGGTGGGTATTTTCAATTTTGTAGCATATTTTAGTAGTTTAATTAGAAAAGTTTTGTGCCATTCACTACAGAGAGCAATCCAGGAGGCCTGATACTGCAGAGTTCAAGTCTAACAGGTGGCTCAATCATTACATCCTGCCTGAGCATCCGAATGCTTTAGGCAGCTTTTCTTTCGGGAGACGAAGCTGTGTTAGTAGGTATTTTCAATTTTGTTTAGTTATACTTCTTTCAGTAGGTCATATGTAGTTTTGTTAGATAACTTGTGTGCCAAATACTACAGAGAGTGATAATGGGGTCTGATGAGTTCAAGCCTGACAGGTGGCACAGCCGAAGCACCCTGCTGGAGCACCCGAATGCTTTAAGCAGCTTTTTGTTTCGGAAGACGAAGCTGTGTTGGTGGGTATTTTAAATTTTGTAGCATTGCCTTTCTTCGTAGGGTATTTGATAGTTTAGTTGGGGATCTTTTGGGTCATTAACTGCAGTTCTAATGCGGCAGAGTTTAAGCTTGGCAGGTGTTTCAGCCGGTACACACTGCCTGGAGCCTATAACTACACATAAAATGGTGTTGTATGAATCCCACAAAAATATTTGTTGCTGTCTGACAGCTTACTGGTGGTACTGAAAACCAACTTTTTTTCCAGGGAAACTGTATGCTATGATGCATATAAAGACCACGCTGGTCTACCTTCTGAGGAAGTTCCGCATCACAGCTGATCACAAAAACATGGAATTTGACTTCTACGTCATGCTGAAGGCCCGTGCTGGACACCTGATGAAACTTGAAATACGATAGCTTTTTATCACATTGTATTTAAAAGTTGCTTGCCAAGTAACTTGAGTTGAAGTCGTTGTCATAACTGTAATGGCAAAAAAACATAGGAAACAATAGGTATCATTCTTCCCATTAAAATAAAATTTTTGTCCTAGTTAATTGAAAAGTCTTTTATTCATATTGGTAACGATTAAATGTCCTCAAAATGTATGGAGTCTGGTTTAAAAATAATCAAAATATCTAACCACAACATGCGTTACATCTCAAGAAAGTAGGTATATCTTTTTCTGAGTATATTACACAATAGGAAGGCATAGATAATAATTTATCTATGACATCTAGTTAAAAAACAAAATGGAGCAGTTTGATTTTTTTTTAAATTAATTTTGAATGTCTTAGGATAAATAAATATATTTGACAGAATAAGTAGATTATTTCTGGCAACTCTGATTACGCAACCTTGACATAGCTAAAATTTTAGCATTTTTAGCAATTAGATCCAATTTCTAATGATTTTTTTGAAAAGGTATTTGTACCTACTTAATTTTGACAGCAAAAGAAAATTTTTAAAAACTTTATAAACACGAAAGTGTGTTTGTTGGTTCGTTAGTTTGTTATTCTTTCACGCTACAACAGAAAAACTGATTGCCTTGATTTTTGTTATGTTTTTTTAAAGGTCGGAAAATGTCACAGGCTACTTTTGAACCAGAAAAAAATAAGGATCCTCTGAGAAGCCACGCACGCGTAAAGCTATAGTATGTGATATTTAGGGCAGGTGCCCCGGTTGTGGCCATCTTAGTATCATTGGTGGCCGCTTTGAATTTTAATGATTAATTATACCTTTTAAAAAATATCTTAATACGAGAGACATTGACATACGCGTAATGACTCACGCAAATCAAGTACCATATTTTTAATAGTCAAAATGTTCGGTACACAATGCTGTACTTCATGGTCGAGATGCACAAGCATCAAGCTATGTCTTACAAGGTAAGTATAGATAATTTAAGGTTCAGATACTGTTAAAAAAATAATTATAATTTGAGATTCACACACACAATAATTATGTTGTTACATTGATTATAATTTATGCAATAATTTTGACACCAAAATGGCCACAACCAGGTCAGTGGCCACAACTGGGGCACCTGCTATACCTATCTGCTTCGTAATTGAATCGACGGGAAAAATAATTGGATCCGTAGGAATGAAAAGCAATCAATTCCGGTATTCGGTAAAGTTATTTTTCTTTCAACAATGATCTCATTAATGTCGATTAATTACACTACAGAGGCCTTAGTATGAGACCATAAGATTATACGTAAACGAAAAGTACAGTTTCCATATGGCGCTACATATTTTTTGTACAGCGCCCCTGGCGGAAAGGAGGAAGAACTAACATAAATGTATGGATTCACACGAAAACGATAACATCAATCCATCAGCCATAGGACGTTCACTGCTGGATATAGCTTCCCCTATAGATCCCAGATACGGTCGGTTGGTAGCGACTTGCAACCAGCGCGATCCTGCGAGTTTAATGAGGTCGTCCCACCCACACCCACGGTGGACGTCCTACGCTGCACTTGCCAGTACGTCGTCTCCACTTGAGAACTTTTCGATCCCAACGTTGTTCATCCGTCCTCCGTGCTATATGCCCTGCCCACTGCCATTTCAACTTGCCAATCCGTTGGGCTATGTCGGTAACTTTGGTTCTTCTACGGATCTCCTCATTTCTGATTCGATCTCGCAAAGAGACTCCAAGCAAAGCCCTATCCACAGCTCTTTGGGCTTCTTATAGCTTATTAATAAGGCCCATAATAAGAGACCACGGTTCAATGCCAAAAGACATCACTGGTAGCACACACACTGGTCGGAATCTTTCGACTCGAGGCATTGAGTTATGTCGGATGAGAATAGTTTTCGTTTACTATTTATACAAACCCATACTAAGGCCTCAGAGTAAGATAACTGGAAATCATTTTTCGTACATATGTGTGTTGTGTGAATGGTAGATAAGATCTTCGACTATATATACCACCACACTATGTTCCAAAGTCATTTATAGAAAGATTCGTTTTTCCCCCGTGGCACTACAGCTTGGCTCAACTAGTAGTGCTAAAGGAAATTTCTCTGACTAGTGTTATTAATAGATACTTGTCTATCCTGATACAGATTACCATAAAAGGTGAGAGCCATTCGCTTTGGTCTTGGTAGAGCAAATTCCACGCATATTTTGAACAGACTTCAAAAAGGTATTTTCTCAATTTAATTGCACGCTTTTTTTGACCAACGAACCACCGGTGGAGGTATACAATTCGACGCGTATATTTTTATGTATAACCACGAATAACTTTTTTTATAGTACTCCGATTTTGATAACTCTTTTTATTGGAAAGAGTATACTTCGAAATTAGTCTCATTTAAATTTTATCGAAAGCGGTTGAACCATTTTTGATAAATCAACAATAATGTGAAAAATGCTACATCGATCCGTGCATAATATTTGCGTTCTAGCGATGCGCCCCGGCTTCGCACAGGTGTATTATACATAATATAAACATTTCTCTTGAATTTTTCTATATATTAAAACAAAGTGCATCATAATCCGTTGGGTAGTTTTAAAGATAGAAGCATACATGGGAACAGACAGCGGAAAGCGACTTTGTTTTATACTATGTACACGGGTGAAGTCGGTCATGCTATTTTTTTGGAAAAAATAATTATTAAGTACATACAAAGTTTCCTAAATATTCAATTTCATGTTATTCGGGTATATAGGCTTATATTAATCGAGTAGAGAAGTTTTTTCACAGTTTTATTAGCAAACAGCATAGATTTTGTAAAGACGAATTAATATAAATATTAGTTTTAAATATTCAACAGCAAACACTGATGTGACTACCTACAGTCGTTTGTATGGAGTGATAAGCGACTTGTTTACTCTTTTCAGAAGATTTAGATTCAGCAGATGTCGTTTTTAGAAGTCATAAAAAAACCAAGCACACGTGTTCAATGAATGTCACATATCGTACTGCTTGAAACGAGGACATTTTTTTCATATTTTATTCAAAAGCATTCCTGCACTATATTAAATAAAACACCGGTTTTCACTCACGTATGATATACGGCCGGGTCGCTGGCCGGTTATGGCTGGATCTGGGGACCGGTTTCGGAGTAAAATTAGTTCTCTTTCATCAGGGACTCCCGTCGACTGGCGCACGCGCACCACGCGCATGCGTATTCCCTGATGAAGGAGTACTAATTTTACTCCAAAACCGGTCGGGTTTCCCAGCGGACCGGCCGTATATCGGGTAAACTGACCTAATTTTGGCACCACACCAATTACTGGCACTTCTGTGTTTAAACCTTTTTAATAAGAATCCTCCTAATCGCACGGTGTTGCAACTTGTTTAAATATATTAGTACAATTCTGAGCTACTAAACTGGCAACACATGAAAAAAAAGAAAAGACAATGGCGTCGGAACGTCAACAACAGCTGAACGTGTCCCGATTTGATCAGTGAAAATTATTTTTTTGCTAAGGTAAGAGCGTTTTTAATATCATTGAATCTTAGCTATTAAGTATTTATAATGTGTGTTATGATTTAAAACAAATTCAGTACGTATTATTCCACCTATTTGAACATTTATTACAAAGAATTGCATTGTTTTTATTATTTTATCACAGTGCCAACATTTGGTATCCAAAAATGACCATTTTCTAATTTATTGGCACTCATGACAATAATTGGTTTTTTAGAGATGTTATTTTTAGGTGTTTATTTTGTGTTTTTATGAATAAGTGGAACTCAAATTTTTGTAAGATTGATAAATAAAAGTAATAAATACAATAGTTCCAAATCTTGGCCCCAGTGCCAACAGTGAAATTACTAATTATTGACACTAGGGCCAGTAATTAGGCATAAGTATGGTAATAATTGGTGTCATTATCTGGCCTACTATTTTTTTTTCAGACTACCCGAATTTAACAATATGAAACCAAAAAATAAAACTAAAAAAAACCTAAAGATATTTGCCGCCGTAAATTATATAATAAGGAAAATTTAAACAAAGCCTTACAAGCTGTCAAAGATGGCATGAGTAAGAAACTGGCGGCAAAAACCTATAACGTGCCGCGGGCTACATTGCAGTACAGGATAAAGAACCCTGACCACCAATCACGGCCAGGTCCTCCTACCATTCTAACGGAAAAGGAAGAAAAAGATCTCGAAGATTGGATTATACTTAGTTGTAAAAAAGGTTTCCCAAAACGTAAAGATGATTTAATCAGCAGTGTATCCAACTTTCTCAAAAATAGTAACAGAGCCAGTGTTTTTAAGAACGGAGAAAAGTGGTATAAATTATTTCTTCAACGTCACCCAAATATATCTGTACGAACACCTGAGGCAGTCACAGCAGCCAGTGCTGCTGTGTCAAAAAATGATGTGAAAGGCTGGTTCAGTCAAATTGAAGAATATCTTAAAGAAAACGATTTTTTTGAAATACTCGCAGATCCTTCCCGAGTATTTAATGGCGACGAGACCAACTTCCTTCTTTGCCCCAAAACGGGAGTTGTGTTAGCTCCTAAAGGAGAAAGAAATGTTTATGAGGTAGATAATGCGCTCGCCAAAACTTCATTGACTGTAATGTTCACATTTTGTGCTGACGGAGATCTCACTCCTCCAATGGTTATATTTCCAAATAAGCGCCTATCAGCTGACATTACGTCCAAGATTCCGTCAAATTGGGGAATAGGGCTTAGCGACAACGGGTGGATGAAAGCTGAAGTCTTTCACGATTACATCGAGAGTGTATTACACCCTCACTTGATTAAAAAAGGCACTCAATTCCCCATAATATTGTTTGTCGACGGTCACAAGACCCATTTAACATTTGCTGTTAGTGAGCTATGTAAGAAATTGGAAATTATCCTGATTGCATTATACCCCAACTGTACCAGATTACTGCAGCCAGCTGATGTGTCAGCATTCAAGCCATTGAAATCTGGTTGGCAGAAAACTGTTTTGGAGTGGAGGCGAAATAATCCATCAGTCGCTCTTACTAAGAACAATTTCGTACCGCTTCTAGACAAAACTATCAAAAACACGATCTCAACATCTACAGTTATTAATGGATTTAGAGCTACAGGTCTTTGCCCATGGAATATGAACGCCGTGGACTATACAAAATGTCTTGGGAAGGCAAATATTCCGCAAGCAGAAACTTTTAATAAAACGGACAATGAAGAACCAAAAGCGATGACCCAAGAAGATTTCAGGAATATTATAGGAGCAAGCAAAATAAGTCAAATTGAACTAGGTGAACTAAAGCCAGAAGAAAACTATTTGAAAATAATTTGGAACTTTTTCAAGGAAGTGCAAAAGGATACAAAAAACAAAGACAATACTTCCAGTCAACAAGATGCGGATATGACATTAGATGCAATGCATATTGAAAATATGCCAGTTATTTTAAGCGAAAACAATACTTCCAGTCAACAAGATGCGGATATGACATTAGATGCAATGCATATTGAAAATATGCCAGTTATTTTAAGCGAAGACTTGAGAGAAGAGCTTTCTGTTTGCATACCTGCACCTGCCTTGGAAGTTATTGTAACAGCAGAAGACTTAAATGATGGCAATGACGATTGTGTATCGGACAATTCACAAGGAGTTTTACATTTATCTCATAAAGCAGAAGTGTATGATGCTAAGACTGAAAATACGAGAATTTCAGTTCTGTCTCAACAAATTAAACACCCCATGAAAACATTCACACAACAACAAAGTTCCGAGTTTGATAAAATAGAAACTTACATTGATCCAGCACCTGTAAAGATGCCTGCCATGTTAAACCTTACTCCTATTAAATTAACCGATGTCCTTGTATTACCAAAATCACCTCAACGAAAAGGCGTTAGAAATATAAAGAGAGCTCCTTTTGTATTGACTTCTGATAAATGGAGGTCTATAGAAAGCGAAAAACTCCGCGTAAAGCAGGAAAAAGAAGAAGGCATAAAAAAAAGAAAAGAAGAAAGAGAAAAAAAGAAATTAGAAGCAAAAACTAAACAGACAATACGAAAAATACCGGCAGCAAAGTTGAAAATTAAGAAGGAACACCAAAAAGTAAATGCAGGTGTGAAGAAATTTACGCCATCTAAAAATTTGGATACCGCAGATATCACGCTGATACCACCTGCAAACATAGATTGTACACCAGTTGAAAAACAACAGGATAAGGAAAATTACATTGACTATGATAATTTAATTCCTGAAAATAAGGATAGCAAACAAAAGATATTACACACTGATGCTGACATAGAAAAGTTTTTGACTGAATTTGATACCCCAGACGTTTAAGTTATTGATAAGGAGGCTGATGCTATTGTTATCATTTTTATGTGTCTAAGTACCTAGCTATATAAATAAACGTGATTTTAAGCAAGGCTTTTTTACTTTATCCTTGTCCTCTACACAATTATAATATCTAGACTTAATAATTAATAAACAATTTTCCTTTATTTACTGATGAATCTGACATGCCAATAATTAGACTAGGCCTATGCAGATAATTGGCCAAAGTATGCCAGTAATTGGGAAAATCGTGTTATTTGAAATAAACATAAAAATAATATTAAAAATGATCAAATATTTGACGTTTCATTTATTCAAAACGAAAGTTAAGTCTTATTCTGTAATTTTGATAAACTTATTTTATTGGCAACCCTCTATATAGATAGTTTTCACGATTTAAGTAGAAGGTAATGCTTAAAGTGCCAATAATTGGGTACCTTACCCTCATACGTATTAAATATTGATATTACAATGCACGCCACACCCTGGTATCATTATTCTTTTATATAGTCGTATTTTTAGTTTAAGTTGGGGCAACCCTAAATTCATTCTCTCGTAATAAAGATGTCCGGCATAGTTGTATTGTAAAAATGTAAAACGTAAAAGAGTAATATTAAATAGTGTTATAAGAAGATAGAAAACCTCTTTATTTGAAAAGCCCCGATCCACGAACCTCTCAATAGTGTTAGCAGACACCGTGGTTATGAAAAATCAGTAAAAATGTCTAAAGAAAATTTGACGAGGTTACCGGTGACGCCCTTTGCCGGAGTGAACTTCAGTTCGTGGGCTTTCGCATGAAAAGTATACTCAGAGAAAACGGAGTGATAAAAGCCATTGAAAATTCAACATACTCACAAGATGAAGCAAATACTCAAAATGAAGCGCGAGCTCAGGCTATATTAATTGCGGGTGTGGCTGACAGCCATCTTGAATATATCAAAAAGGATACGGCATATCTTATGTATGAAAATCTTAGAATCAATTTCCAACAAAAGGGCGTACGCAGTAAATTATTTATTAGAAGAAAATTATCAGATTCAAAATACATCGAGAAGGAATCGCTATCTCAGCACTTCGTTAAAATGGAGGAAATGTTTGCCGAATTGCAAGAAGCTGACACTCAACTAAGCGAGGAAGAAAAGGTAAACTACATATTATTATCAATGCCAGATTCATTTGAAGGAGTAATCACTGCCCTGGAGACAATTTCAAACTTAAAAATGGACTTTGTAAAAACTAGATTGCTTGGCGAAGAAGAAAAGAAAAAGAAAAATAACCAATTAGCTAACCAACCATACAGCAATTCATTTCTGTGTTTTCACTGTGGAAAATCTGGACATAAAAAATATCAGTGCAGGCAGGCACAGGGCCGCATTCAGCAACAAGGCCGTACTCAGGGCCAAACCCACAATACTAATGATACAAATAATTACCAAGGACAAAGTCAAAGCTTCAATAATAATTATCAAGGACGAGGACAAACATATACGGGACGAGGACAACCTTATAACACTAGACGAGGACAACAGTACCACTATGGGAGAGGACAAAGCAACTATAGAGGAAGAGGACAGGCGCATTATTCAGGGAGAGATCAGGCTTTTACAGCAGAGAAGCAAGTAAGTGAAGTGAAATATTTAAATGAAAGCAATAATAGTGTCGCAAACAATTGTGAAAGTGAATTTATATCATGGTGCGTTGATTCAGGGTCTTCTGACCATTTAGTTAACAATAAAGACTGCTTTACGGACTATATTGAACTTAAAGTACCTAAAAATATTGCCGCTGCAAAAAATGGGGTGATGATTCAAGCACTAGGTATAGGTAATATTAGAACAAAATGTTTTGTGGGGAAAAAGGAATATCCAACTACCATAAAAAATGTTTACTATGTGCCTGAACTGCGTAAAAATTTACTGTCTGTATCAAAAATAGAGTCAAGTGGGTTACAGGTTTCTTTTCACAAAGGGAAAGTTAGGGTTTATAATAAAAATGTATTGATTTTGATAGGAAATTCAGAAGGCAGCTTGTATAATGTCGAAATGGAACTTGATCGATCAAATTGTTATTATTCTCCGATAAATGATGATGTAAACTTATGGCATAGGCGCTTTGGCCACTTGGGCATACAAAATCTATCTGTCTTAGCACAAAAGAATTTAGTAAACGGTTTGGGAAATTTGAAAAACAATAAAATTGAAAACATGTTATGCGAACCATGTCTTTTGACTAAAATGGCAAGACAACCTTTCAATAAAACTGGGTATAGAGCAACAAAACCATTAGAAATTATACATTCAGACGTGTGTGGGGCAATGACACCAACAGATAGAGAAGGCAATCAATATTTCGTAACTTTCATCGACGATTTCACCCATTTTGTTATGGTCTTTTTGATAAAACACAAATCTGAAGTATTTGAAAAATTCAAGGAATACTACTACTATGCAACAAGATATTTTAACACTAATATGTTATCATTGAGATGTGACAATGGAGGAGAATATGTATCAAACGAACTAAGAAACTTTTGCATCCGTGAAGGAATAAGAATACATTATACAGTTCCATATAATCCAGAAATGAATGGAGTAGCAGAAAGGATGAATAGGACTTTAGTGGAAAAATCGAGAGCAATTTTACTTGAATCAGGATTAGATAAAACATTCTGGGGAGATGCCATATTATATTCTGCATATGTTACAAACAGGAGCCCGTCAGCAGGGAGAGCTACTACAGCGAGCGAAATGTGGACTGGGAGGAAACCAGATGTGTCAAACATGAGAGTTTTTGGATGTGTCGCCTATAATCATATACCTAAGGAGCAAAGAAGGAAGCTGGACAATACAGGAAAGAAGATGATAATGATTGGTTATACAACATCAGGTTATAAACTATATGATATAGAAGAAAATAGAGTAATAAATGCTAGAAATGTGATTTTTGATGAAAAACTGAAAGAAGATAAAACTGTATACTTACCAACAGAAAGAAAAATAGATTTTACCCAAGAAGAAAATAATTTTGAAACTGAAAATATTGATCAAAGACAACAAGAGGCTTATGAAAGAAATCAAAACATTGAAGAAAGAAAACAGAAAATACTAGAAGAAAATATTATAGATAGATGCACACCAGAAGTTAATCAGAAACCAGAAGAAACAGAAAATATGAGACCAACAAGAAGAAGACAAAAACCAGCATGGCAAAACGATTATGTAATAGATTTGGAAAAAGATGATGATGAAGCATTATTTGCTCTACTATCATGCAACCAGGAAGATATACCATCAAGCTTTCAAGAAATTGAAGAAAGAAAAGACAAACTAGAATGGAAAAATGCAATAAAAGAAGAAATAAGTGTACTAGAAGAAAGTAAAACATGGAAAATAGTACCTAAACCCGAGAGAGATAAATTATTGGACACTAAATGGATTTTTACAAAGAAAAATGTAGGAGAAAAGGAAATACACAAAGCAAGACTTGTCGTACGAGGCTTTCAACAGAAAGAAGATGTTGGAGAGATCTACTCACCAGTATTAAAATTGCAAACTTTGAGAATTTTATTATCAGTAGCAGCGTGTAGAGACTACCAAATTCATCAGATGGACGTTAAAGGAGCCTTTTTATATGTCAATATTCAGGAAAACGTATACTTAAAACCACCAGACGGAATAATAATACCAGAAGGGCATGTATTAAAATTAACAAAATCATTATATGGATTAAAGAAATCTCCGAAGTATTGGTATGAAAAATTTCATGATGTGATTACAGGATATGGATTCAAAAGATCAGAAAACGACTACTGTCTTTATAGTTTGGGAGATATATATATAACCCTGTACGTAGACGACCTATTAATAATGGGAAATAATGGCGCTGAAATAGAAAAATTGAAAAGTTTTCTTGCATCAAAATTTAGAATGAAAGATATGGGTTCGAATAACTTAAATTACTTGGGAATATCAATTAATGTAGAACCGGGGAAAATAATAATAAATCAAACCAAATATTTAGAGAGCATACTTAGGAAATATCAAATGGAAAATTGTAAAGGTAATAATACACCAATGGATGTAAACTATAAATATGATGAAAACTCTGTTATTGATATGTGCTTTGAATCACAATGTAGATCACTTATAGGGTCACTAATGTATGCAACTGTAGGAACCAGACCCGATTTAGCTACGGCTGTATGTTATTTAAGTAGATTTCAGTCAAAACCTAGTGAAAACTTGTGGAAAGCTTTAAAAAGAATATTAAGATATGTAAAACAAACTGTAAATTATTCATTGATATATTGTAAAACTGATTGTAACACTTTAATGCCTCTTATAGGCTATGCTGATGCCGACTGGGCTAGAGATAATGACAGAAAATCCACAAGCGGTTATCTATTTAAATTATTTGATAATACTATTGTATGGAGGTCTAAAAAGCAAACAATGGCCGAATTGATTTCTTTATGTGAATGTGTAGTAGAAGCTTGTTGGATCGTAAAAATATTATCTGATTTAAATGTAAAATTTCAAAACGTTCTAATCTATGAAGACAATCAAAGCACAATCAAAACTGTACAAAATCCAGACCAACGTAGACTTAAGCATATAGATATAAAATATAATTTTGTCAAACAGAAAGTGGAAGAAGGTTTGATCAAAGTAGAATATTTAAATACTAAATTTCAATTAGCTGATTTGTTGACCAAACCTTTGTCCAAGGCACAATTTGCCAAGTTATTAGTAGACATGGGTGTGCAGTGCATTGAGGGAGAGTATTAAATATTGATATTACAATGCACGCCACACCCTGGTATCATTATTCTTTTATATAGTCGTATTTTTAGTTTAAGTTGGGGCAACCCTAAATTCATTCTCTCGTAATAAAGATGTCCGGCATAGTTGTATTGTAAAAATGTAAAACGTAAAAGAGTAATATTAAATAGTGTTATAAGAAGATAGAAAACCTCTTTATTTGAAAAGCCCCGATCCACGAACCTCAATAATACGTGAGTGAAAACCGGTGTTTTATTTAATATAATGTATTCTCACGCGAGTTTTAATGAAGTGATTCCTGCACTACATAGCCCAACGGATTGGCAAGTTGAAATGGCAATGGGCAGGGCACATAGCGCGGAGGACTGATAACGGATAGGGTCGAAAAGTTCTCGAGTGGAGGCCACGTCCAAGCGCAGCGTAGGACGTCCACCCACAGGGTGGACGGATGACCTCATTAAGACCGCAGGATCGCGCTGGATGCAAGCCGCTACCAACTGGTCTTATTGGAGATCCATGGGGGAGGCCTAGCTATGATGTCCAGCAGTGGATGGCTGATGGATGGGTGAATGATTCCTGCACTTGTAAGCCTTTAGGCTTGAAAATGGCAAAAGGGCATCTGCCGGTAATCATATTGATTATAATTTTTATAAGGTTTTCTTTTCAGAAGAATCGATACTGAAATGTGGAAATTAATTATATTTCTCTTAGTTATATTGGACGTTTGTTTATACTTATGCGCTACAGTACCAACGCAGCCCCCTACTTCACAGACTACAATATCAGGTATAATCCGCGCCACATATGTCGGCAGATGGGAAGTTATGCGTAGAACGCTGTGCAAAAGGCAAAATATAGGTATGCGCGGGAGCCAGAGAGACCAGACCCCGGGGCACACCAGCCACTTGCGTAGGCATTGTGCACACATGCGCAATAGTTAGCGAATCACGGCGAAGTGTCATCTGCGGCTAACTTCTCATCCGCCGACTAGTGTCGCGATACCTATAGTAATTAGTATCTTTGTGTTTCTTACCTACTTGTAGTATAGTTCTCAATAGACCTGATGACTAAAAAAATATAATTAGCCATCAGATAGAATTATCAAAAAATATTAGAGACGTATTTTTTCTCTTTTCAATTGAATAACAATTGATATACAGCCGTTAAAGAAAAGAAATAAAGAAAGATATATAAGTATATCTTTCTTTATTTCTTTTACATTATAAATAAATAAAACGTACTAAGGTACGTTTTATTTATTTATAATGTAAATATACCTATACCCTTTACAAAGTAATTGTTTTAGATATAAGTTTTGTTGTTTTTTAAGGTTTAAATATTGACAAAAGAAAAAATATTGTGTCTTATATTTTTTTAAAGTCTATCTGAAAGACTAATTATATTGTTTTAGTCATCACGCCGTAGGTGCTACGACAGTCTGAAATTGCCACATTGTCATATTATTAAAAAGTCTGCCGTATTTCATAAAAATGCCATATCAAAAATATAGCCAGAGAGCCCACTATTTTTTTTTGACCGACGAACGGAGGAGGCACTCGATTTATGTTTTAACAAGCATAACTTTTTACGTAGTAGTTTTCTACCGATTAGTTTAGTACCGATTTCGATAATTCATTTTTCCTTAAAAAAGTATATACTTCGAAATTGGTCCCGTTAAAATTTTATTAAAATCGGCTGGCCATTTTTGATAAATCAACAATAATGTGAATAATGCTACATCAATCCGTGCGTAATATTCGCGAATTCTGTACACAGTTGAAGTCGGTAATTCCATTTCTTGCAAAAAGTAAGTAAGTTCGTATAGGCCGGGCGGCTAGCCCTTTTTTTTTTTTTTTTTTTTTTGTCCAGGGGAAATCTTTTATAGATACCACCGCATATTTTTTTTGTCCATAGGCGGTTGGTTATGTGGGAGTCTCCGCCCAGTGCTGGACGGCATACCCGTCAAAACCCCTGGGTGTTCCGCCACTGCGCTTGGTGTTGGGGCTACGGGCACGCTTGCGCACTCCTCCGCGGCACCCGACAGCGCTAGCCCAAACCGGGCCCCACCTCGGAGCTTGCGCTCCCTCCAGAATGACGACGTGCCGAACTCCAGGCACATCGTCATCCCCCACCTGGGACCAACCAGCACTGAGCGTCAGACAGTACCCGTGTCCGACAGCCCTGGTCCCAATGCAACGGGTCGGTTGAAGTGGCCCCGCGCCTGCCACTACGGCTGCAGAAGATAGGGAGAGCGGCCGACGACATACCGACACTCCTCTTCCCCTGCAGCTCCACCGCGTCCGCCATCAAAACGGTGGCGACCCCGTTAAGGCCGCGGAAGGCAGGGAAAGTGGCAACGACACACCAGCAGTCCTCTCCCGCCGCGGCCTCCAATCCTCAGCCGCAGTGCCTCCCATACGACACTGCAGCCCCCCTCAGTTGCGGTGCCCCCATAAGGCACGCAACCTACTTTGGCCAGCCTCCGCACGGGCTTGTCGAGGCCCAAGACCCGGAGAGGCGGCCCCACCACGGGTTCCTCTTAGCTTCACCATAGCCACCCCACAGGCCACGGCTACTAAGCCCCCCCGCCACGACAAGGCGGGAACCCACTCGGGGGGGCGGGTGGCTAGCCCTGGTGTCAGAGTTTTTAGGCCGCCTGAAGGCCTCTGACATGGCTAAACAAATAATAATTATTAATCTGCAAATTGGTTAGTTTATGTTTTTTTTTTCAGAGGCAATGTTGGCAATGGGAAATACTGATATGCCTCCCGGGAAAGCTAACCAAGCATTGTTTCTATATACTCATAAATATAATAACACAAACTTTCACTATCAAAACAATCAGGACATGTCGTCTTGGATAACGCCGAGGCCAAAGGGCTTGATGTTACAAAATAATTGCATAAGCCAGTATATGAAATGTCTGATGAGTCTGTAAGTATTTATTATTTTTTTTATTCACTACAGTTTGTGCAAAGGGAGGAGCGTCGTAGGTCGCCCGTGTGCCATATTACTAATTCTGTAACGTTGACAACACTGCTCTGTCATTTCTATACTCTATAAAATTTAACTTGATCTCTGCGACAGCTGTCAGAAAAATCACGCCTATGAAGTCCTGAATTTCTTAATGTTACAGACAGTACCTGTCAATGTCATACCTTATGGGCATGCCGATTAGTGATGGGCGACGAATGATCGTGACCAGCGTTTTAGATAGAGTTTTAATTAAAATATCGATAGTTTATACTGATGATATTTTAAATAAAACTTAATTTATCATTAATTTTATTGTATATTTGAATATCATAACATTTTTTACATGTGTAATTAAATTAAACCCAGTTATATGTTACATTAGCATCGATAATAGTGAAAAACGTCAATAAATACTATTGTTACATTATTATAAGTATTTAATTAATATCATAACATTATTTACATGTGTACATACTTGATCTTAAATAATAGTAAGTAAATAAAATCCAATTTTTTACCTTCAACTACTCATTCGATTTCAATACAACATTGTTTGAAAATCGATTTTTTCCACCACTATCTCAACTCTAAAAATGTCAATATGTAACTGTCGCAGAGATCAAGTTAAACTTTATAGAGTATAATACAACCAAAAGTGTTTGATAGGTACTCGATAGACACCAATTTCGTTTTCATCAGTACTCGCGTCTACTAAGGATATTCTATTAGCATTTTTGTGATTTTATGCTCTGTAAGTGATCCTAAACCTTATAAAATAAAAACCGGACAAGTGCGAATCAGGCTCGCACATCGAGGGTTCCGTACAAACATATTGTTAAAATAATTAAAAACCTGTTTTAGCATGTGCTAATGAAGTTCTTTTATACAATACCTTACATGATACGATTTACTCACTTTGAATTTTGAACCCATATTTTGTGAATTTAGAGGTCCAATTTTTTGTGATTTAAATAAAAATGTACAGTTTTCTGATTTATTCTTATTTGTGTACTCTGAGACAATGCTTTTCGCCAAATTTCATAGTTATATGTCAACGGGAAGTACCCAGTAGGTTTTGATTTTTGTGAGTGTCCAAATATGCGGTTTTTTACGACATAAACGGCTCTAACTTTTTATACGATAACTGAGAAGTTTTTCTTTCACATAACTGCAAGAGATCATAGACATACGTATACAGTTTAAATTTCAACTCGATATCTTTACGCGTTCCCGAGATAAAGAGTCTTGACATACACGCAGACGGACAGACGGACAGACGGACAACAAAGTGATCTATAAGGTTTCCGTTTTTTCCGTTTGAGGTACGGAACCCTAAAAATAAAATGGATCGGAGATTTAGTGCAATATTCTGAGGTATTGGTAGACGCGAGTACTAATGAAAACCGAATTGGTGTCTACCAAGTATCAAACCCTTTTAGTTGTACTAGCAATGACAGAGCAGTGTTGTCAACGTAACAAAGTTAGTAAAATGGTACACGGGCAACCTCACCTACGACGCTTCTCTTTTTGGACAAACTATGCCTTACCTATTTGGCGGGAAATAGTACATTGTACACCGAGGGGAGAAAACGATCTATTTCTGTTCGAGAGTATGTTTAAGGTCTATGCGCAGCGGAGGGCATAAAGAAAACTCGAGAACAGAAATAGAACTTTCTCCCGAGTGATACATAATGCTTTATACTACACCTACGAGGAAAAATATCTAGAAAATTAAAAGCTAGGTACTGTTAAATTATCAATTTAGCTAAAAACAAAATTTAACGCAACGAAATAAATTGCTGCGCTTTTTTTTTCGCGAACATACAAAAAAAACGTCAAACCTCAAAAAGGTTTTGTATGAAATAATTAGAAAAAGAGGCGGGAAACATAAAAACCTTAAATCTCAAAAAGTTTTTATATCAAATAATTACTTAGAGAAAAGAGGCGGATTTTTTTTTTGTTTTCTATTTTAATGAAATGATGATGGCAACCTTATTCTGATTGCAGAATAAGGTTGCCATCCTCATTTTTGAGGATGACGTTTTTTGTATGTTCGCTCCTAAAAAACAAATGAAAGCTAGCCGGGCAGTAATAGATTTTCATACAACATTCCTGCCCTGCTTCGGAGGGCAATAATAAAATTCCATATAACTTTTCCCGCCGCACATTTTTAAGGGAGAAATTACGAACCCGTATATGAACGAGTATAAAGACACTTTCTGAGTGGGTGTGGTATAATAGTTCTCATTCTCATTTGAAGTAGAGGCGATAAGTCCTGCACTGACGTCCCGCATGGGGTGTTTTGTGCATTTCCCCCTCCAGCGTCTATCCCAGCCAGCCCAGCTCCTTAAAATAACGGAGCGTGGCTCTGGGCCGCTGGCATAACTGCTCCAGTGGCTTGGTTGGTATACTAGATAGCGATGAGGATGATGCTGTAGATGTTGACGACAAATCAATAGTAGCGTCATGCAACCCGAAAGCGATTCTAGTTTCTGCCGTGGCCTTGCAATGCCACAAGACATGTTCTACCGTTTCATTCTCCTGCAGACAACCACAACAGAGTAGGCTGTCGGTGGCTCCCAGTTTATGCATGTGACTATTCAAGTTGCAGTGACCAGTGATGACTCCTACCATAAGTCGGATGTCTTGTCACTGCAACCTCAATAGATCGTTTGTAATGTTTCTGTTCAGGGCTGGGAAAGCAGCTTTGGCATGCCTGTAATCCTCCCTCTTGTCCCACATATTTTGTTGTTTTTTTTCAGTATGACGGTATAATAATTATTTAAACATTAATTTATTTTAGATCATCTCCTCAGCCAGTGTGCGCGTACAATGAGCCTCATGACCACGCTAGGGGATATTTCACAGCTTCGACCAGCTGCGACGTATATTTCGAAAATTGTAGAAGAGGTTACAGTAAGTAATAGGTACTTAGGCCTTCAGGCGGCCTAAAAACCCTGACACTAGGGCCCGGCCTATACGAACTTACTTACTTAGTAAGTAATTGATTCATCCATCCATCAGCGATAGGATTTTCATTGCTGGACATAGGCCTCCCCTATGGATCTCCAATAAGACCGGTTGGAAGCGGCTTGCATCCAGTGCCTTGCACAATGCCGCTAAAGAAAGATTTCACTTCAAAAAAGTTGGTTTTAAGATTTCCCAAAATATAAATGTCATAATTATGAAATTATGTTTTACGCGCCGATTTTTTAGGGTTCCGTAGTAAAACGAGGAACTCTTATAACTTCGTTGTTTCCGTCCGTCCGTCCGTCCGTGCTCATGCTACAAAGCCTAACTTCGACATTTATGAACGAAATTGCATGAAAATTGTTAGTATGGAAATTAACGTGGTTTTCACACATTTTATACTATATATAACGGGACTAAACTCACGTGTGGGGATAGTCGTAACGACTATAGTTTCGGTCGCATTCGGCGACCTTTCTCAAGTTGGCGAGTGCTAGCACGCGGAACCGTCTCGCAAAGCTCATCAGTGCATCGTTTTTGAAATGCACATCAGTGCATTGCGAGACGGCTCCGCGTGCTAGCACTCGCCAACTTGAGAAAGGTCACCATTCGGCGGCCGAAACTATAGTCGTTACGACTATCCCCACACGTGAGTTTAGTCCCGTTATATATAGTATAAAATGAAAATTGTTAGTATAATAGTTTTAGTATAGATCTCAATGTCTAATACTTAAAACTTTCAAAACTGTTTATTTAGGGGGTAGCTCTCATACATGTAAAGTGGGAATGAAACTTTTATTTCAACCCCACCCTCTCGTGTGGGGTATCGTTGAATGGGGTTTCTAAAATGAACGTACGGTTTCTTGAACCAGTTTTGTCACATGTACCATTTGTGAGATTAGGTCCCAAAGTTGACAAAAAAAGTGTCCCCCCCCCTTAATTTCTAAAGTATACGAGACGGAATGCTTTAACTTTCTTAGCTTATAGACCATATTTAAAACTTTATCTCAAAATTGTTTCGAACACTGTGGGATAATAACTTTTTAGTTATAGAGAAACCTTGAAATTCTTAAGCTTGCACCTTAGATTATTTACTTGTCTAGATAGAGTGTGGTACTGCAACGGTAATAAAAATAGGTGGCCAGGCTGGGCATGCATTTAGGAGTGTTCACGCACACAGAAAATTGCCTTACACTGAAATTACTAGCGCGCTGAGTCCCATGTTTGTGTGCGTAATGTTGCCAGCTTTTAAAGAGTTTCCACAAAGTTGACAAAATATGCTGTGATGTGGAATAATTTGAATAACCGGCCAAGTGCGAGACAGACTCGCGCATGAAGGGTTCCGTAAACTTCCGTACCGAAAAGCGCTTTATCCGCGCTTTGATTGGTTATAAATAGATTTATACTGGTTATAGGGTATACAATGTTTAAAATAAAACATATTTTGTTACAATTTTTTTATTTACATATTTTTTTATAAATTTAGTTTTACGTAACAGTTACATATTTATACAATACTGACACAAATATTATGACACTACGGTATTTATAACCAACAAAATTGGGAAACCTGATAAACTGCTCCTTTTTGTCGGTAAAGTTGGGTGAAATTCGATAAAAAAAAATCACGCACCTGGCATGGAATCGATTCTTTTTTTAATCTACGACGACCTTGGTTGCTAGCTAAATACAATTCCTTGGAACGAAAATGATAAAAATAGATGACAATAGATGCAACCGGTTGCCAGAGATCTTCGCCACGGCTTTTGTTTATTATATTTAGCCACTTACTCCTTAAAATAGGATCTGTGGGTATTCTGCAAACAAAATATAATATAAAGTTACTACTTAATATTACGCATGTCTCAGCTGCATCTACATATATGGGACCACCCTTGAAACATGAAACAAAAATTAAAATCGGTTTATAAATAGCTTAAAATACCCACGAAAAATCTGTCAGAAGAACTGATAACCTCGTTTTTTTGAAGTCGGTTAAAATTAAACAAAAAATCCCGACTGCGAAACGTATTCTGTGAGTTCATTCTTTATTCGAGTTCGTTCTGCCACCACCTCGGGCACAGGGACACAATGATCCAGGACATATATACAAATAGGTATACGATACGGATTTTTCACGGGACCCTGAAAATATATCGAAAAAATACACATACATTTCACACCTTTAAATCTTCTTAAAAATATGGTACAAAATATGTCTACACAATTTGGGTAAAATTCAATTTGAAAGCTGGCAACTAATGACACAGATACACAGTAGTATGTTTAGCGATAATTCTATCACTAATTCTCTCTAATTATACAAGATAATAGTTGTTTGAAATGTACTTACCAGTGATTTCAGGTGTTTTCAAACGTTTCTTGTAGTTTCGGCACAGATTTATAGCACAGCACGCCATATTTTCGCCGCAAAACAGAGAATAATAAGACGTGTTATCCGCGCGGTCACTGATGAATTAGCATATAACAGTTATATGCTATTTTTTGGGCGCTTTTGGTGCGTTACTATATATCTAGACAAGTAAATAATCAAAGGCTTGCACATAGCTCAGAGGTCATGGACCTCACAATTTTTTAGCCATGTTTTTCTAGCACTCAACTGAACTAAGTTATTATCATCATCATAATCATAGTCACCATCTACGGAAGCCTAACATACGCGTCTCGACACGCACTTGACAATTTATTTCATCTCAAGTCTTTTTTAGGAGTCTGGCGAATATTAGACACAGGAAGATGCCAGTTTCAATTTCACGATAGTAACGACCATATTGCCAAGGACAAACATAAACCCAAATATACTGCTGGTTAGAAGAAGTAATGTTATATTTAATGTTTTTTTTCAATTTTGTGTTGTATTGTACCTCCTGTTTTCTTCCGCCTACCCTCAAAAAACCAGACAAGTGCGCGTCAGGCTCGCACACCGAGGGTTCCGTACAAATCCAGAAAATTTCACAAAATTGAGAAGTAAGTTGTTAAAATCTCTGTACTATAACCATCGACAAAAAAGTTTTTATTTTTCACTTTTCTCGTCATACTGAAAATGTTAAAATAATTAAAAGCCTGTTTTAGCATGTACTAATGTAGTTCTTGTATATGATACCTTACATGATACGATTTACTCACTTTGAATTGTAAACCCATATTTTGTGAATTTTGAAGCCCTATTTTTTGTGATTTAAAAAAAAATTACAGTTTTCCGATTTATTCCTAATTGATTTTTGTGAGTGCGAAATATGCGTTTTTTTACGACATAAACGGCTCTAACTTTTTTAAACAATAACTGAGAAGTTTTTCTTTTACACAACTGCAAAAGTTCATCAATATACGTATACAGTTTAAATTTCAACTCGATATCTTTACGCGTTCCCGAGATAAAGAGTCTTGACATACACACAGACGGACAGACGGACAACAAAGTGATCCTATAAGGGTTCCGTTTTTTCCTTTTGAGGTACGGAACCCTAAGAAGCAAGAAAACTTTCCAAAAATTATAAATACATTCACAGTTATTTTACCTCAGCTCGAGCTGTCTTGTAGCTGTCTCTGTCTAGTCATTACATTAGACAGAGACAGAACAAAAGTCAAAGGTACACTAACTGTGATCGAGTATTAATTCATTCCGTATCATCCATTCACAGATAATAATAGGCAAAACTGGGTAAAAAAAAAATATTATAATTAGATATTAGGTATATACAACGGGACTAATCGCGCACTAAAATTATGAGATAAATAAATACCTCCTCATCCCGACGTTTCGGCCGAGTTGCATCGACCGTGGTCACGGGTAGACCGGGACCCGGTCTACCCATGACTACTCTGCTCTCGGCTCGGCACTCGGCTCTGGGCCGCTGGCATAACTGCTCCAGTGGCTTGGATGGTATACTAGATGGCACGTATTTATTGGCACATACATTTAGCCACGTCCCCCAAAACGCAGCAACTGCTTGGCAACCCTGGTAATGCACTCGTTTGTCACATAATATGCGTAGATTTCGTCGTAGGTCTGTTGTACCAGTTGTGTGATTGTTTTGCAAAAAATAGCTATTATTATCAAAACTATTCTTGTGATCACTAAGGATTTATGGATATCATTTTCCAGATACGCTCGTTTTTAATTCCAATTTAAGAGATATTTGAAATGAATAGGAATATAAAAATAAAAAGTAAATATTAATGTTTATTTCAATGTATTTTTATAATAAAAAATGGTATATTTATAAACAAATATTTAGTAAATATTTTATTAGTATTTAGTATTAGCTTACTTTTTTTTGAGTAGTGAATTTTTATTATATGATGTTTCACAGACGTATGTTAGGTACCTACTTGTGTGACAAAATAATAATCCACATTTATAATAATAGAACATTCATTTTATATACATACTTATTAGGTAACCATTATCTTAGGGGCCGTTCAAGTATTACGTAAGCAGATTTATTACAATTATTATTTACAATTATTATTATTTACCCCTCTTCCCCCCTTGTCAGCAAAAGTAAGAAAATCTCTCACCAATTCTTATGTAATCATTGGTACCTCTACCTATATGCACTTTGCTTATTTTTGAGCAACGGAGACCCCGCCATCCCCCCTACAGTGCTTACGTAATACTTGAACGGCCCCTTAGTAGACTTTACATACCTTGTATAAATTCATCTATTCATTGTAATATTTAAAATTTCATCTAAAAATCAGTTATTAATGTCAAAATTATCACAAAAATAAGAGGTAAAAATTAAACATTAAAACTTAACAACTAATCGCGTTTTATTTTAATTTCCTATTATCAATGGACTCTCAACTCTCGCTAACAAACGTAAAGGCACGGTAATGATATCACAGTATTCCGTCTTCATAGAAACGGTCGGAACGGGAATCATACCTACGCGCCTCGGAGTCCGGTATGCGCTCGGTAAGCTAATAGTAGTATAGCTATTACATTAAACCTAAAACCTTTTACCTGCGCGTCTATTAGAACAATAAATTAAGTACCTAAACAAAAGGAGTCGACACTGCAAAGCGCACCCCTCTGCCAAAAGTACTCGACCGACAGTCATGCTCTTTATATAAATATATCATATCGTATATATAATATATAAATATATTATAGTATGTTTATAACAATTGTTTTAGTAATTAAATTTTGACGTCAATTCTATTCTAATTCTAATGTAATATTTTAAAAATAATGTTGTAATTTTATTGTGTCATTGAATTTTTAAGTTTATGTATTAAGTAGTTCTTAAGTAATTATTGTAAATGACTTGCCCAATATGACGAGATGTTATAAGGCCAATAAATTACTTTACTTTACTTTACTATCGGTCTGGTTGCGCTAGTGTTGCGTTAATTTTCAGCTAGTGTTAGTTTATTACATTTGTGTGCGTGTAAACTTGCTTATATTTTAGTTTGTGTGCGTTTCTTCACCCCCCACTGACTTGGCAGACTTCGGTGCATAGGCGTGTCGACTCCTTTACTTCTTTTTACAATCCAGGCATTAGAATGTGTCGCCAGTTCAACGAAATTCTCAAGATCCACCATAACGCAATAGACATTTTCGATTAAAATTTACCCAAATTTAAAAGAGACGTGAGGAAGATTGCATTCACGTTGCACCGTGAATGTAGTTATAATTAAATTACTTTGTTGATGTATTAACCTACTTAATATCAATTGTATTTTATCTAATACTTAAGTACATACTGTTACAATAATCATGATGTGTTTACACGTTATGGAATATGGTTTAGCTCATAGTTCTTACCACTACAATATTTAAGCATAATTATTATTGACTGTTTTCAGTTTTGTGTACCAAATAAATAAATAAAGTAGCGGCGCGCCGTATTGATGAACGAACTTATCGATTTGCAACTATACCTTGTAAAATATAGCTTGATACGCGAGACTTTGACATTGACATACGCGTAATGACTCACGAACATCAAGTACGAGTACTACGATTTTTATGGTAAAAATGTTCGTTTCACAATGTTGTACTTCATGCTCGTGCATCTCGACCATGAAGTACAGAATTGTGTACCAAACATTTTGACAACAAAAAATATGGTATACTGAACGCCACACAAATTGAAGGATGAGAAGTTAGCCGCAGATGACACTTCGCCGTGATTCGCTAATTATTGTGCATGTGTGCACAATGCCTATACAAATGGCGAAGTAGTGAGCTCGGGCGTAGGGAGCGCGCGGAAGGCATGATGTTGGAGGGCGGGTGTGCCCAGGCGATTCGTCTCTCCGGCTTCCGCGCGTACCCATATTTCGGCTTTTGCGCAGAACGCTGCGCATAACTTCCCATCCTTCAATTTGTGTGGCGCTCAGTATATGCTCAGTATACTTGATGTGCGTGAGTCATTACGCGTATGTCAATGTCAATGTCTCGCGTATCAAGCTATATTTTACAAGGTGCTATTTAGTAAGCGTGCAATTTACGTTTTTAAGGTTCTGTAGAGTATATATTACAAGAACAAGGCCGAGTTACAATACTGTTAGGTATCATTACCGTGGCAAAGCGTTCAATTTTTTTTATACAGCGTCACTTGTAAAACACTGGCAACCTCGCAGGACTAGACTAGCTTACATCTTACACAACAATGTTTACTTTGTTCTACGACTTTTGGTAATTTGTTAGATTTTACTTTCATACATAAATAAATGTTTATTTAATTTTCTGTCTGAATGTTCTATGCGCGCCAAATGCGACTCGTGGAGATCGAGGCGGGGCGTGGTCACGGTAATGATACGGTGATGACAATGTATGTAGGGCACACAATTCGTAGAAGTAGAACTGATGTCCAATGTTTTTCAAAGTTCTCGAGTGAAGACAAGATCAAGAAACTAACTTACTCACTTTTATTTAGATATGCCAATACCTACTATCTCTTTTTCATAAACTTCAAACAGTTTAAGACTACGGAAACTTTCGCGATTTGGGTAGGTTTTAACTCATCATACTGGTTCATCCGGTATGTCTAGCATGTGTGTGACGCATACCTACATTACGTGGTAAATATACTTATGTAATAGCCAATCATACCCGGGCAAAGCCGGGGCGGGCAGCTAGTAGGTATTATAAAGAGGAAAGATTTGTTTGTTTGCATCGAATAGGCTCCGAAACTACTGAACTGATTTGAAAAATTCTTTCACTGTTGGAAAATTACGCTATAGGCGAACATCTATATTAGATTTCAAATAAAAATAGGGATCGTTACTATTCCGTCTTCTTAACCAATCGTATCTCAGCGAAGCCGGGACGGGCAGCTATAATATTTATTATATTATACAGGGTTATTTCTAATCAATTGACAACCTCTTAGGGACTTAATCTGTACACCAAAACTAACAAACAAATAAACAAACAAATAACTCTTTATTGTACACACAAAACAAACTAACAATAAATATATTAGTGAAATTCTTAAGATAGTGTAACACTAGGCGGCCTTATCGCTGGAAGCGATCTCTTCCAGGCAACCCATGTACGGAAAGGAATGTGCTAAAAATAATTTACGGGGAGTACAATAAATACTAAAAAAAACTTTTGTTCTTCGACTTTTATCAAAACTCGAAAAAAAAGTTGTTGCTCCATAGAAAAAATTCTTTCACCCGCGACAAAATGTATGGAACAGCTGATTTTTTTTTGGAGTTTTGACAAAAGTTGCAGAACAAAAGTTATTAGTTTTAATGTACAGAATAAGCCCCTAAAAGGATGCTAATTGATTAGAAATAACCCTGTATAACACATTCTGTGTTCAGAATATTTTATTTATCACAACTTGTTGAACAAATACCTATTGTTGTTTATGATGTTAGCTATGTAGTCCTACAAGATTGCCGATGTTTTCAAGAAACCCTGTAATACAAGTTATTTTACTTTATTTCTGGACCTTCAAAAAAAAAGAAGAAAAAAGAAACAGACATACCTATGCTAATTAGCTATAATTACGTTGGCGCCTTCATAATTGGGCCTATTGATAGCGTATAATATTATACACACTGAATAAAATCATTCTGTCTGTATGTTTCTTTCTTCTATACTGATGAAGTATCCAGAAGCCGGTTTCAGCATGACGTCTAATTTGAGAACTAAGCTGGAATCGTCTCCGTGGACGCGGTATCTTCGTAGCAGGTGGGCTAGAGTAGTTTTCATCGACATGAAGGCGTAGTTCTTGCCTGTAACAAAGTTATATTATTTACTAGCGATCCACCCCGGCTTTACACAGGTGTATTATACCTTAGATTATTACAAGTAAATAATCAAAGTATTATATTATTATTTTATACTACGGGACTAATCGCGCACTAAAATTACGAGATAAATAAATACCTCCTCATCCCGACGTTTCCCGAGACTCAGTCTACCCGTGACCACGGTCGTTGCAACTCGGCCGAAACGTCGGGATGAGGAGGTATTTATTTATCTCGTAATTTTAGTGCGCGATTAGTCCCGTAGTATAAAATAATAATGTGTTCAAATCGCGAAAGTTTAAAAACAACAAAGTATTATACATATAAACCTTCCTCTTGAATCATTCTTATCTATTAAAAACAACCGCATCGTAATCCGTTGCGTAGTTTTAAAGATCTAAGCATACATGGGGACAGACAGACAGGAAAGCTACTTTGTTTTATACTATGTAGTGAAGTGATAGTGATTAGAAATATGGTTGGCAGTATATTTAAAAAAAAACTAAAATATACAGTTGTTATATAATACTATGTCTAATATAATACAATAGTACATATTATATACCCTGTCTTAGGGTGTTGCAAATCGTATGTTTAAACCTTAGTTACAATTATACAAAGTAAAATCATCAAATATTTTTATTAATTCAAAGTTTTGCGAGCTTGAAAAGTTTTCTTCTAGGCAATCGTGTTTTTTATAGTTAGTATTGAATCAGCAGCTTTATGAGTTTATTGTGGATTTTTTAAATACCTATTGGTCTCTTCTCTTAGGTCTTTTAGCAGGTGATTAAATATTCTTATTAGAATGTATTATGGTTTTCTTCTGATTATTTCGAGTTTAGATTCGGGTGCCACTAGTCAATTTTGTCTGCGAGCGATAGTGTTATATTTGTGAATAAAGGATGTTTCTTCACAAATATTGCTGCTTCTAGTATTGGGTTATCCGCAACTTGAAGCTATGATTCAACTTATACTTTTTTAATGACATTTAGCTGTTAGCCTCTGAGGCTTCTACAGCTCGAGCACGGGCGAGCGCATAAGGCAGCTGAGCCCTAAGATTATAGGGTGACTAGCGCAAGGGCACCTGAGAAGGTACGGACCTCGGCTTGGGTCGTCCCCGGCGGGGGAGATCAGACTTGCCCGGGCACCCCAGCAGGGGCGTGCCCTGTGGCCCTAATGGGTTGAGCTGGTTGACTATTTGGAGAGAATCTAACCGATCTCCTGACAGATCCTGAAGGGATCCAGATTCAGCTTATACAGAGCTGCCGATGATGTAACGGCGTCCGGCGCTGTATGGTCGGAAAGAGGGTCACCGGCGGCGGGATGTTGTGTAGGGACTCCGGGTAGTCGGGTGTGTGAGTTGCGTGGATTACAATAAACGGCCAAGTGCCAGTCGGACTTGCGCACGAAGGGTTCCGTACCATATGGTAGCCTCCCTTAACATATTTTATTGTAATTTAATTTTTTGTTTTTTTTATTTTTATGTGAATTGAATATACACATACAGGAAACATGTAGACGCTTTACGTCTACCTCTTACCGTTATCAATATCGAGAGAAAAATGGCCAAACATTCATGTTGGTTGTATGGGTAAATATTTATTTTATTCTGTTTTTAGTGCTTGTTGTTTTAGCGGCAACAGAAATGCACCATCTGTGAAAGTTTCAGCGCTCTAGCTATCACGGTTCACGAGATACAACGTAGTGACCTAGTGACAGGCAGACGGATAGACGGACGGACAGCGGCGTCTTAGTAATAGAGTCCCGTTTTTATCCTTTAGGTACGGAACCCTAAAAAGATCGGTATATATTTTTTGCAGGAATAAATAATTTTATTGACTAGTCCTGAGCCCTTAGTCCAATTTTGCGTAGATCACCTCCATTTTGGTTAGTTCTTCCTCGTTTCTGCCAGGAACGCTATACAAAAATTTATAAAACCATACGGAAGTCGGAAACAATTGTAGTTTCAATTTAAGTGTAATTCTGGACTAACCCCTGTGAGAGCTGCATAGGTAGGCGCCAGGATTGTTGAAAATATGCTTGCTACCCTTGCTACGGTACACATGCATTTTACTCACCAACGCATATGCGTCTTTCAGTCATAAAGACTTCATACGCGTTGGGAGTGTCAGGCACTTCAAAGTGAAGCTATCAAACCTGCTATTAGGCTTGAAACCATGTAATACTATATCTTTTTTTATTTCAAATAAGTTTGCGTTTGAATACATACTGCTTAATGTTAAGATCACGAAGGGTTCCGTACCGTATGAGAGCCCCGCTAAGTAAATTTTATTTTAATATTTTATGTTTGTATTGTATATTCAAAGAAAAACGGCTAAAAATTCAGGTTTGTTTCATGGGAGCCCCCCTTAAATGTTTATTTTTTCTGTTTTTAATATTTTTTGTACAGCGGCAACAGAAATATGTCATCTGTGAAAATTTCAACGTTCTAGAAATCAAGATTCATGAGATACAGACAGATGGACAGACGGACGTCGGAGTCTTAGTAATAGGGTCCCGTTTTTACTCTTTAGGTACGGAACTCTAAAAAATTATACGTGCTACAGTACACATGTGTTTTACATACCAATACACATGCGTCTCCCAGTCATAAAGGCTGCATATGCGTTAGGACTGTCAGGCAAGGTGGAACTGTCAAGCCACCTGTCAGGCTTGAACTCGTCAGCGTCCGGACCCCATACAGGATGCCGATGGATGCCAAATACGAAGATGAAACACGTTCGTCCTGATGATAGGGTGCAGTTTTCTGGAAAATATACAAAAGTCACAGTTGCTTAGTCGTCTTACAGACATGCCACACGGGCGTTGACGCCGCGTAATTGCACCGCGGCGTCACCGCCGCTGCACCGCCGCGGTGCAGCGGCGGTGCTGAGCGTCGTCGCGGCGTCACCGCGGCGACCAGTGTTGCCGGTAGCGATTTAGACATTAAATCTAGAGTATTCGAGTATTCTATGAATTTTAAGCGGGAAAAAAGGTTTTGACGACAACCGTTCAATCTTAAACTGAAGATGAGAAAAATCCCTCGTACACGTTAGAAATCAGATGGTGTAATTTGTCACGACGAATGTCACAGTAACAGCTTTCCAAGTGACAGCTGTCAAACTTCAAAGTGATTTATCTCGGTTATTATCGATTCTAGACTATTGCTCTTTTCACAAAAGTAATAGAGCTCGATGAAATCTACATTTCGGATGACAGTTCTCAAACTTAAAAGTGATTGATCTCGGTAATTATCGATTATAGACTACGGCTGTATTCACAAAAGTGATAGAATTTGACGAGATCTACATTCTGGATGACAGGTGTCAAACTTAAAAGTGATTTATCTCGGTTATTATTGATTCGAGACCATTGATGACTTCACGAAAGTGATAGAGCTTAACGAGATCTACATATCAGATGACAGCTGTCAAACGTAAAAGTGATTTATCTCGGTTATTATAAATTCTAGACTACTGCTCTCTTCACAAAAGTAATAGAGCTCGACGAGATCTATATTTCGGATGACAGCTGTCAAATTTAAAAGTGATTTATTTATCACTTTTGTGAAGACAGCAGTAGTCTAGAATCGATAATAACCGAGATAAATTACGTTGAAGTTTGACAGCTGTCATCCGAAATATAGACCTCGTTGACCTCTATCACTTTTGTGAAGACAGCAGTAGTCTAGAATCGATAATAACCGAGATAAATCACGTTGAAGTTTGACAGCTGTCATCTGAAATGTAGATCTCATTGAGCTCTATCACTTTTGTAAGGACAGCAGTAGTGTAGAATCGAAACGAAACTTGAAAAGTAAATCGAATAGAAACGCTGTTACTGTGACACTCGTGAAAAATCACATTATTCCTCTAGTATATCTGTGATCAAACGAAAAACAAAAAATACACTTTCTGTTTTATAATATTAGAAAGAGTTAGCGAGGACAAAGTTGGACCGCTGACGCTACACACGATCCGATTTCGCGGTTGGCGCACACAAAATCAGAATGTATATGAGAGATTTTACTTATCTTCAGCTTAAGGTTGAACGGTTATCCCTATAACATTTTTTTCCGCTAACTGTCTAGATGTCATCAGTGTCTAAGGTAACACTGGGCGCCGCGGTGTCGCCGCGACGACGCTCAGCACCGCCGCTGTACCGCGGCGGTGCAGCGGCGGTGACGCCGCGGTGCAATGTCGCGGCGACACCGCCCGTCTGGCATCTCTCTTAGTCTAATCTACCCTACTCGGAGTAAATATTTTTTTGGGCATACCAACGTCAATATCACAAGTTGGAATATCAAAATGGTTAAAATTTGGTCCACTTTGTCTTTTGCGATATGATCGGAAATTTTAACCCTCTAGTTCCAGCAGAAGGTTAATTTTACTTTCCTACTTTTTATTTACCTTTCTGAATTTTGACAACCGAGATAGCACAGCTCAATGCTAGTTGTAGATTTTAACACCTTTTAAATTTTATATTTTTAATAAATCTCTTGCTAGTTTAGTACGGTTTCTATTACTTTAGTCCTTATTCTGAGTGTGGGAGTACCCGCCGACCGTAGTCGGCAGTATACCCACTATAATTCTGAGTGCTAGGCATTGTGCCAGGGCAGCAGGAACGTTTCCGCACTTTTCCGCGGCCCTGACAGCGTTGTCCGCCTTCGGACCCTCCTCGGGGAGCTTCTGCTCTACCCAGCAATGCTATGTGCTAGAACACTGGGCGTATCGTGCATTTTCGAGGAACTCTCTTGTCGAGTCTACCCAGAGTTCCCGACCTGAAAGTTTCTGCACTTTATACCGTTTTTCAAAAAGGAGGGTGTACTACGTTCGTCTGTGTGTATTTTTTTGTGTATGTTCATCGGTATTTTCGCTATACTCTATTAAATTTAACTTGATCTCTGCGACAGTGACATTGACATAGAAGATTGACATTTTTAGAGTTTTTTAGAGAGTAGAGTTTAGAGAGATAGTGGTGGAAAAAATCGATTTTCAAACAATGTTGTAATGAAATCGAATGAGTAGTTGAGGGTGAGAAATTGGATTTTATTTACTTACTATTATTGAAGATCAAGTATGTACTCGTACACATGTAAATAATGTTATGATATTAACCTTCGGCTACAAACACTATTTTTTAATACATGAATGGCAACAGGGGTGACACGTCACCCCATACCTTTCAAATTCAAATAAAACAACAATATCTAAGAGAATCTAACTTATTTAATATGAGATCAATAGCTTACACAAATAAGAATAGGAATGTAACGTTTAATCAGGCATTTTTATTTTAGAATTATGTTTTTTTTGCATTCAATGCAGTTCAAACAAATTTGTTTGCGGTGTTCACTGCAAGTGAGCTGAAAGCATTTTGTGCAAACAATCTTTACTTTTTTGTCTCGTTTTCTTGGACACAGTCAACATCTTGATTGTTTCTGTAATTTTACGGGGGGTTCTCTTTCAGAAAACTCCTGGTTCATATGTAGAATATCACATATAATGAGTCTTAATTCTCGCGGCAAATTTGTACTCAAACGGCGCTTCATGTGTAGTTCTATCAATTAATAAGCTAAGTTCTTAAAATAATTGTTTCGGAAATTGTTAACAGGAGTGTTTGGATGTTTAGCGGCAACATAAAGTACCATATAATGGATACCCGCTTGATCCAGCATGCCATAGAAGTATTGAAGCGGCCAACTTCTGGTATTTCTAGCCGTCCTATATGAATGCATCATTTTGTCGAAAGTATCGACTCCGCCTTTCGTTGAATTGTAAGCAATGCTCTTACCACCCCATTTTTAAGTCATTTTTTATAAAAAATTGCATGAAAAATAAAGATTTATATCAGTTTTACAAAAAAATATATATACGTAAAAAGCAACAGGGGTGACGCATCACCCCAGCACTATCAATATAACAAAAACAACGACTTACTGCGACACGTGGGTGCTTATGACTGATTGCATGCACTCTAATTAGAGAATAGATCGAGCGTTAAAGTAAGACAAAAACAACGTCAACGAAATATTGAAACTTTTTCCGGCAAGTGGGGTGACGGTTACCCCTGTTGCCTTCCTAAGGTTAATTAAATACTCATAATAATGTTACAACAGTATTTATCGACGTTTTTCACTATTATCTATGCTAATGTAACATATAATTGGGTATAATTTAATTACACATGTAAAAAATGTTATGATATTAAAATATACAATAAAATTAATGATAAATTAAGTTTAATTTAAAATATCGTTGGTATAAACTATAGATATTTTAAATAAAACTCTATCTAAAACTCTGTGGTCACGATCATTCGTCGCCCATCAGTAATCGGCATGCCCATAAAGTATGACATTGACAGGTACTGTCTGTACTATTAAGAAATTCAGTCTGACAGCTGTCGCAGAGATCAAGTTAAATTTTATGGAGTATAATTGTGAACCGATTTAAAAACATATTTTTTTGTTCAAAAGAGTGTAACTTCTGAAGTGGTTCCATTAAAATTTTATTTAAATAGACTAAGCCGTTCTTAATAAATCAACAATAATGTATATGGATGTCACGTCTATTCATGCAAACTATTCGAATAGGCTAGATGACTAAAAAAAATAATTGGTCCGTCAGATAGACTCTGAAGAAATATTAGACACGTGTATTTTCTCTTGTTAATTTAAACGAAAATTGATTAAAATTTAGCTCGTTAAAGTTCCATGTGACGTCACAAATGCCATTCAAATGTATTTATAGTATTATTGACTTCTGTCTGTGAGAGGTGACGTCCTGACCCCCACTCCCAAACTTTGACAACGTTTATCTTTGCCATTTGTTGTTTTGTTGACAAAAGAAAAAATACGTAGTTATGCACCCCTCTCAACCATCTTGTTTATCATAGAGCGAGACAGATAGGGAGCTTATCAGCTTACGCAGCAGTTAGCGTTCTCACGCCATGTTAGTTGGAATGCTGCGTAAGGGCCCACCAACATAGAGATACGGTAGCAGTAAGAATAGACTAGAAATAAGATCATTAGTATTAAAGCCTCCATATCGGCAACACCTTAGTTTTATTTTAGTTTTTAAAAACATATTTAAGTGCTCCCTAAATTTAACTGGCGCAGCCGGTAGGATTCACTCGTCGAAGGCTGTGCTAGTTTTCGTTACAGGCATATATTTTGGCCTGATCGCGGAATCGCGGCGCGGCGTGAGTGAATCCTCGAACCAAATAAATTCGTTAAGTGGCGGGACACCCGGTATGGCAGCGATCGGCTGGTGAGTAAAACTTTTCGCCATTCCTTTCCAACTCCTACCTTGATCCATGATATATTGTTATCTTGAGATAAGACTTCTCTCATTATAACTGTCTAGTGACTGCGTATAATACTCTACTCAGTGTACTTTAGTGATAAGAAAATACGTAGAGTAAGCTAAGCTAGAGACTAGCTGAATTAAAATCATTTAGCGGGTCGAGTAGTTTTACAATAAGTAAGTTAGTAAGTGCAACTATTGAGATAACTTCCGATAGAATTCATAGCTAGATAGAGTAAAATAGACAAATTAGTCACACTTTTCAGTAAAAATATCCGTTTTAACAAGGATTAAAATAAATAGGATTAGTTAAGAAATTATCGCATATTTTGGTATATTACGGCTAATATTAGGCTATTGTTGTATTTTATTGCATTTTGCGAATTTATTGTGTGTTTTATAACAATATTGTGTACACGGCCTCTGACCTACTAATTACTCTATAATAATGGCACAAAACGGAGAAATGGTACCGATACCCCGCGAAATGATTACCATCATTCCGATTTTCGGAGGAGACCCGGGTCATCTAAATCTATTCATAAGAAAAGCCGAATATGTAATTAATAGGTATAGAGGCAATGCAGCTCAGGATTTGTACACATTCCATTCGATAACGAGCAGACTAACCGATAAGGCAGCTGCGTTGTTATCGGAACGCGAGGATGTAGTCACCTGGAGCCAGCTTAAATGTTTGCTGAAACAACACTTTGGAGATCCGCGTAGCGAACAATGTATTAATATCGAGTTAGAGTGCATGAAAATTAAATCCAGCGAAAGTTATTTAGAGTTTTGTAATCGCATTCAGAGTACCCGTTCACTCTTGATTTCTAAAGTTAATCTGCTTGACGATCTGGAACTGAAACGGGCTAAAACAGTTATCTATAACCACACAGCCTTGAACGTATTCCTCTATAATTTGCCAGAGGATATGGTACGCATAGTTAGATTAAAAAACCCAACGACTTTAGAGGGCGCTCTTAGTATAGTATTGGAAGAAGTGAATTTCCATGACCAATATAGCATGAGGAAACGTATATATAACTTTAATAGTAACGCCCCCGTTTCGATGCCTAAACCAATTTTACCCCAGAATCAAAACCTTGGAGGGTTTAAATTTGGTGCGCCTCCCCAACTTACTGGGTTTAAACCTCCCGCTCTTTTACCAAATAATAATAACGCCTTAACACCGAAATTTAATTTTGGACAACAACCGGCACCGTTTAGAATGCCGCAAGCTCCCCCACAAAATTTCGGCTACCGGCCGCAACTTGGGTACCGCCCACCGCAGTTCAACAGTACGCCACAGTTTGGATATCGGCCACAGATTAATCCACCACAGTTCGGGTACAGGCCGCAATTCGGCTACCGCCCCCAATTTGGGAACAATCAGCCGCAACCGACAGGCTTTAGGCCAAATCTCAGCGCAGGCATGTCACCTCAACAATTCGGGTATAAGCCGCCCCAGACAACTCCGTTAGACTCAACTGACGTCACAATGAGGACGGCTCTACCAGCGCCGCCACGACGTGAAGGATTTAGACTAAACGAGCTCACTAACTACGACGAGGACCAGTATTATGGTCAGTACGGCAACGAATATTACTACGATTATGACGAAATTGAACAAACCTACGGATACTCGGACGAGGGTGACCATGAGTTTTATCAAATGGAACCTTACGCTGAGACCCAGCAGATTACCTCTCCTTCAGAGCAACCAACTGAAAATTTTCCGGCACTAGCCTCCACCGACAAGAAGTTATAGAACTTAACTGCGACCCTACTCTCAAACTGCCCCACATCTATATATCCGAAATAGATGCCAAAATGATGATAGATACGGGCAGTACAAGGTCATTCGTGAGCCCCCAAAAGGCATACCAGTATTTTTACAACGACATAAAACATGAACCTTTTGAAGTCGTTAGTACTCACGCACGTAGCAAACACACAGAAGTCATAGAAATACCGCTTCTACCAACGTTTCAAAGTAGCGACTCTCATAAATTCTACTTATACAACGTAGACTCACGCTACGACGGCTTAATCGGGAACGACCTCCTCAGACAACTGGACGCTGTAATAGACCTTAAGAATTCGGTTTTAAGAACCAAGACCACATGCATTCCGATAATTAACACCAATCTGGATTACGTAATCGAGCTCCAACCAAGGACGGAACAACGCGTCAAGCTTCCCATAGATCAACACGCAGGCGAAGCTATAATTGACTATAGAGAATTTGGCCCCGGCATACGAATGCCAAGCGCAATAGTGAACTGTGTCAATGGATACGCTACCACGGTTATCCAGAACGCCTCCGACGAACGAGTTTTCCTCACAGTTTCACGGCCCATACAAGTATCGGGCGACTCCGCAAGAAAATGTGACCTCAACTTCAATACAGACAAGACCGATATAGAGACTGACAAAATACTTGAAGAGAACCTAAATAAACTCCGATTGGACCACTGCAACAGCGAAGAACGCGAAAAAATTTTTACGCTGTGTAAAGAATATAAGGATATCTTTCATAGTGACCTATTGCCACTGACCTTCACTAACCAAGTGAAGCATAAGATACGAACAAAAAACGAGGACCCGATTTTCGTGAAACCGTATAGACAAGCCCCTGCCCAAGCGGAAGAAATTAACAGCCAGGTACAAAAAATGCTACAAGATAACATCATACAGGAATCGCATTCTCCGTGGAACGCCCCTGTGCATCTTGTACCCAAGAAAATAGATGCGTCTGGACAGCAAAAATATCGCATGGTCATCGACTATAGACGTCTAAACGAAATCACTATAGACGATAAGTACCCCTTACCAAATATACACGACCTATTCGACAAATTAGGCAAAAGTGTTTACTTTAGCACACTTGACCTTGCAAGCGGGTACCATCAGATAGAAGTAGAGAAAGAAGACAGACAGAAGACAGCATTTAGCACCCAGAACGGCCACTTTGAGTTTTTGAGACTCCCGTTCGGCTTGAAGACTGCCCCAGCGACTTTTCAGCGCACCATGGACCACGTACTTCGAGGACTTCAAGGCCTACACTGCATGGTATATCTCGATGACGTCATCATCTTCTCATCCAGCCTCGAAGAACACGTTCAAAAACTCCGGCTGGTTTTCAACAGACTCAGGGAAACAAACCTCAAAGTACAGCTGGATAAATCGGAATTTCTACGTAAAGAGGTGCTCTACCTCGGGCACACTATAACAAAGGATGGGCTGAAACCGAACGACGATAAAATTGAAGCCGTATTGAATTTTCCGATCCCCAAAACCACAACTGAAATCAAAAATTTTCTAGGACTAGTCGGTTACTATCGACGTTTCATACCGAATTTTGCGAAAATAACCCAACCGCTAACGTCATGTCTGAAAAAACGCAACAAAATCATAATCGACCAAAATTATATAGACGCATTCAACAAGTGCAAGGAACTTCTAACTCATGCGCCACTTCTTCAATATCCGGACTACGATAAGCATTTCATCCTAACCACAGACGCGTCCAACGTAGCCCTCGGCGCTGTACTCTCTCAAGGACAAGTCGGGAGTGACCGGCCTATAGCTTATGCGAGCAGGACCTTGAGTGACACTGAAAGCCGGTACAGTACCATAGAACGAGAACTGCTTGCCATTATTTGGGCAACCAAACATTTCCGCCCATATCTGTACGGTCGGAAATTTTACATATACACCGACCACAGACCTTTAGCGTGGCTAAATTCCCTTAAGGACCCAAATAGCAAACTAACACGTTGGAGACTACGCCTTCAAGATTTCGATTTTGAGATTATTTACAAAAACGGGAAACAAAACACAAATGCGGATGCATTAAGTAGAATCAAGGTCAATGCCCTAAACTCTGATAGCGACACAGACGACGACGCAGACTCTATGATAGCGAACGTTGACAGCAAGGACCGCAAATTGAAGAAAGAGCTGACAGATGTTGTTCAAAGCATCGAAAAATTGTCAAAAAACCAAGTTCAGCGACGTGACTCATCGACCATTTCCATATCAGACGCAAGTGAGACCCTAAGTCTAACAGACGAACCCTTAAGCATACCAGATTCGGAGGACACCGTTCGAGAGCTAGAAATTGAACGCCCAGTAATTCAATCACCCACGGAAAGTACCAAATCACAAACGGTACACTCAGCAGCGGATCTGGAATCAAATGGGATACCTATTTTACACGAAGCTATCGACAATAAGCCTAACCAAATTTTAGTGTTATCATGGCTCAAAAACGAACTCCACGTGAAGGACACATCACACGACAAACACAAAATTCTAGAAGTCTTCCTACCCGTCAACAACCCGGAACTGATTAAAAATTTCCTAAAAGAGTACATCAGACCCAAAACCAAGTACTTTATCTATTTTGAAGAGCAAGAACATCGGCGACAGTTCAGTAATATAGTAATAGCACTATTTAAAAGGGATATGATAAATTTATATGGATGTACAGAACGAGTAGTATACGTCGAAGATGAAAGCGAACAAAAAGAGATTGTTCTTAAATATCATGAAGGCAAAACATGCCACCGAGGTATAAAGGAAACACTCGTTAGACTTCGGAGAACCTATTATTGGAATAAAATGGAAGAAACCGTTTCGGCCATTATCAACGCATGCGAAGCATGCCGAAAAATGAAATATGACAGGAAACCTCTTAAGCCAGTTCTGCAACTAACACAGACACAGGACGCGCCCTTCCAGGAGTTGTTCATCGATCTATTCTCCATCGAGGGTAAATACTTTCTAACCCTTATAGACGCCTTCAGTAAATTGGGACAGGCCATCGAAATACCCAACAAATCAACACCAGAAGTTGTAAGGGCCCTAACGAAGTACTTCGCTTTTTATGGTATCCCTAAAAAGATAAGCTCTGACCCTGGAATGGAATTCAACAACGAGCTGATGAAAGAGTTCCTCAGCCTACATAAAATAGAACGTCATGTAGGTACAATCAATAACCCGAATTCAATGGGATTAATTGAACGATTCCACTCGACGATAATCGAAATATATCGACTAGCAAAATATGAACAGAAGTGCACGGACGCCGCCTCCATCATGACGTACTCGATCATGGCATATAATCACACTATACACACTGCCACTGGCCTTACCCCGTTCGAAGTCGTGTTTGGCCACACGGACACAGACAGCCCATTCAACGTAGAGTTTCAAAAATCCTACACCCAGCAATTAGTAAAGGATCACGAAAAACGGACGAAATTTCTATACAAACAATTAGCTGAGAGGATGATGGCAGAAAAGGAAAAAGTTAGAAAACAACGAGGAGGTGAGACCCAAATCGAACCTCTGCCAGAGGAAACAGTTTTCGTGAAAGATATCAACAAAAGAAAAAGTAAGGATAAAGCTAGATACAAAAAGGCAAAAGTCGTGGGAACAGCTAAAAGAAACGTCATTCCCATAAAAGTAGAGACAGAAAGAAAAAATACGAATGCTCCAATTAAAAATATAAAACGCCCTCCACAGGTGGTGCATCCTGGTGCTGGGGGCGCCAACACTGACAGCCGCCCTTCATCTTCAATCACTTGAAGGAAACCCTGGAGTTCTCCCCGTCAAGGAAGGTTTAGCATATGTGCAGATAGACAGTTGGACTATCATCAAAACCGTTAAATTAGACAACGTATTCACCGACCTAAACTTTATTGTAACAAAGTTCAACGAATTTCAAAAATTGGTTACGGCAAATAAAACATTTCCTCGCGACTTTATCGGGCTGCTAATGCACGCGGAACATTTGCGTGACATAACTATAGATAAATACCGCCAATTGATCCCACAACGTTTTAAGAGGGGTATTATTAACCCCTTAGGTTCAATTATAAAAATTGTAACCGGTAATTTGGACCACGATGACGCACTCAGATATGATAAAATTACTTCCGAACTAAATCACGACCAGGTCGTTATTTCGAAAAAAATTACTTTTATCTCCAAAATGTTGGACAGCCTAGTAAATGTTACTGACACGATTAACCAGAATGCGATAACGTCCGATGCGCGTCTCAAGGCTATTGAGACGTCATTAAGAGAAATAATAGCTCACGAGAATCGCTTAGTCATAACATGGTACATACTCGGCATGTATAGCCTGTTTGTAAGTAACTTCCGTACTATATTTATTAAGTTAAGCGAAATTGAGACCGCATTAGCCTTCAGCAAAAATTCTGTACTCCACCAGTCTGTTATCAACTCTACGGAGCTGTTACATCACTTGAAATTGATATCAAAAACAGGCAACTTAGTGTACGAGCCTAATGAAATAAATTTAGTAAAAATTGAAGAGACTTTTTCGGTCAAGTCATACATAAAAAGAAATCAAGTCACTTTCATTATGGAAATTCCAATTACTGATAAGAATACTTATAGTTATTTTAAAATGTTCACTCTACCTATTTTCCTTGAACCCGAAAACCAAACCCTTGCTATTTTTCCGCAATACCCATACTTATTGGCGAAAGGGATGAAGTACTTGCCGATCGCGCGACCGTGCCGCCCACTCGCCGCTGGCGAGGAGTTCCTGTGCAACGACGACAACCGGGCCTTGTACAGCGGGCCCACCTGCGAGGAGCAGTTGCTGAAGTACGACAGTAATCTCACTTACTGCAAACAATATCCGCTCTACGTAGAAGACGTCAAACTTCAGAAAATCAACGCCGAACATTGGATACTCTTCACGCGACTCAGAACAACTCTCACAAAGCAATGCGCAGAAGAAGTGACCAAATACCCAGTTTTTGGAACATACGTCGTTACCCTAGACGAACCTTGTGACGTAGAGATTGAAGGCATGAAAATCCACCATAAACGCGTGTACACGGAGAGTGAAGCAGCGGCGCCTCTACCCATCGTCAACCTGCCGCAGCTACCGGCCGGCGCGAGGCTACCAAGTGCACATGCACTCAATATGCGTGAGGTGAACCTAGACGACGTAAAGTACTTAGCAGTAGCCGCAAGAAACAGTGAAGTGTTGGAAAGTGTTAGTGAAACAAAGAATGACTCTGGAATAAGTGTGTTAGTTTATGTAGTATTAGGACTCGTAATTTTAAGCTTAGTTGTAAGCGCAGTATGCGCATTACGCCCGGAAATTAGGCATGTTCTACGGAATTATCGGAAAAAGCCTGAAATCGGAGTTTCCGATAATTCCTCATTTGGGGAGGGAGGAGTTATGCACCCCTCTCAACCATCTTGTTTATCATAGAGCGAGACAGATAGGGAGCTTATCAGCTTACGCAGCAGTTAGCGTTCTCACGCCATGTTAGTTGGAATGCTGCGTAAGGGCCCACCAACATAGAGATACGGTAGCAGTAAGAATAGACTAGAAATAAGATCATTAGTATTAAAGCCTCCATATCGGCAACACCTTAGTTTTATTTTAGTTTTTAAAAACATATTTAAGTGCTCCCTAAATTTAACTACGTGTTCAATATTTTTTTAATAACCAAAGTCACGGACTAAGTAAATGATTATTTAACCTAATAAACATGCCTATTCTGTACACGTTGAAAGTCGGTGTTGCAATTTTTTGCGAAAAATAATGATTACACATCAACATACTAAGCTTGACATCCCTGTCCAGCCACCGAGCTGTGACTGGCACGATGCTGTGGATCCTCATGCTCTCCTTCAGCACCGCCTCGAGGTAGACCAGCTTCGGAAGATCAGCTTTCTCCACGTCTCTGTCTGAACCTTCGAATACGTCCTGCAGTCTGCGAACAACCAGGAGATTGATATTTAGTTGGCAAATTGACATCGATCACTACATAGTATAAAACAAAGTCGCTTCCTGCTGTCTGTCCCTATGTATGCTTATATCTTTAAAACTACGCAACGGATTTTGAATTCAAGAGGAATGTTTACAGGGTTATTTCTAATCAATTAGCATCCTTTTAGGAGCTTATTCTGTACATCAAAACTAACAACTTTTGTCAAACCTAAAAAAAAAGGTGGTGTTCCATAGAAAAATGAGTGCACTACTTGACATCGTCATTTTCTTGTGCGAATAACGCTAGTTCGACAAAACTGAACTGCGACATACCATAGTTCGCCTGCACGCTTGGGAGACACACTGAATCTCAATATCACTCTAGTGCGACAAACTGTAGTGCGAATATAGTTCGACATAACGCTAGTGCGACAAAGTATTGCGTTACAGTACTGAAAATACGAGACTACGTTGGTGCAGTATTAAGATAGTTTGACACTAAGACCCAATATGGGATGTACCTATCCCATAAGTGTATATCACACAATTCTTTATTAAATTGAGCATTAGTCAAGGTTTCGTTGTCAATCAACCTCGCTCGCTCGCCTCTAATCGACTCTAGACCCTCGATATAAAAAAAAATCATTAATAAAATAAATAAATAAATTAAAATATCATTCATCCTCGACAAAATGTATGGAACTGTTGATTTTTTTTTAAGTTTTGGCAAAAGTCGCAGAACAAAAGTTGTTAGTTTTGATGCACAAAATAAGCCCCTAAAATGATGCCATTTAGGCATATTTTTATTTTATTAGGAATAACCCTGTATATAATACACTTGTGCGAAGCCGGGGCGGGTCGCTAGTAATACATAAATAATTAGACTTATACCATTTGCGTGCCAGATTTTAACTACAGCTTTCATGGCCAGCGTTATTTTTTTGCTTTTGTGTTATTCCATAGAAAGCTTTTTCGGTATAAAAACTCCAACTTTAAGGCCTCTGAAATGACTTAAAAAACCGGCATATAATATAACGTGTCATCTGAACTAAGGCAGTTTATTCGAAATATATTAAGCGCCACACAAATCGGCGGATAGGAAGTTATGCGCTGCGCAAAAGCCGAAATTTAGTTATGCGCAGGAGACAGAGAAACGAGACGCCGGGGCACACCCGCCCGTCAACCTCATGCCTCCCGCGCGCTCTCTACACCCGTGCTCACCACCATGACACGCGACGTCGGAATTGTGCACACATGCACAATAATTAGCGAATCACGGCGAAGTGTCATCTGCGGCTAACTTCTCATCTGCCGATTTATGTGGCGCTTAGTATACCACCCGTGATCACCCATCCAAAAACGGACCCTGCCGTACGTTGCTTTACTTCGATGATGATGATTGTTAAACACCTAGCTAAACTACAACGCTGCATGTTTTGTACGTGGTCTTATTAGATTAGCAAATCAGCAACTGATTGAGTCACTGCCCTGCTTCAGCCCCTGCGTCCGGTCTGCAAGTCTAATAAATCTACTTATATTTCACGTGTTAGCCAACTATTCCTGGTTCAGGCCAGTAGATTAATTACAAAACTGATTTTGATTGAAAAAAACCTGCTTTTATAGCATACTCAGCCGTACTGTACTGGCCCTTGTAAATTAAAGTCAAAGTCAAATCATTAATTGCAACATTTGAAATTTACATGCGGTTCTTACTTAACATGTTTTGTATGGTGATACATATGACCCTATAAGGGTGTGGCAATTTTGTTATTTGTATTGGAACGATTTATTATTATGTTCTCTAGATTATCGGTAAAAAATTCGTCTAATGTGTAAAAGCATTTCGATAAAAGGATTATTTTTAGTTGTTTTACGAAACAGTTTTCTCTTTCGATATCTTTAAGATTATTTGGCAATTTATTGAATATTTTAATAGCCATAGAATTTGGGCTAGAACTGTGCATTACTAAGTTAGACTTTGGTTCTACGAGTTTATGTCTATATTGTGATCTAATTTTGTGCGATTTATCAGACGCTTTGTTAAAATATTCAGGATGCTTTTTGACAAATTTGCATATTTCAAATATATAAATAGATACAAGGGACATAATTTCAAGTTTTATAAAGTACTAGCTTTTACCCGCGGCTTCGCCCGCGTTATAATTTGATTTTGGCTTAGTTTGTATCGATGCCTACCAATTCTAGTAAAATATTATACCAAAAAATATGCTAACAAAAATAGTAAGTGCGCCACAAAACATTAGCCACAATTCAACCTAATAGTAATTTCAAACCCAAAAAATAGTAAATCTCAACCAATTTGTTTCATCGTCGTTTTCATCCGCACCATTCTTCAGCTCCCACTGCTGGGTATAGGCCTCTTGCAGTGACATCTGCCTCGGCCCTTCACCGGTCGTGAGGTCGTGACCAGGTTCGACCGGCGGTATTGACGATATCGTCGAGATAGTCGACCCACCGTGCTGCCGCGCCGCACATAGCTGCGCTCCCTCACCTATTCAAGTATCCTTGCCAATTGTTGTCACTGTTCAAACCTAACCCAACTGATCGACATCGAAATACCTTAGAGAAATGCTTCTATTGGTTAAGTTAAGGTTGGTGTATAGGTGGATTTCCGCCTAGTCGTAGCGGGGGGACTTAGTGGCCGAGGCTGCTAGGCGGCCGGGCGGGAATCCGAGGCGGAGCCGCGTCTCTAGGTTTCTTCTGAAACAGCTCAGAAAAAGATCTCCCGTACTTTGGGTCTTTTGCCCCAAGGCAGCTTAGAGGCTGGCACTCGAGATTAAGCCGCTTCTCTGGGCTTTTTAACTAAAGCAGCTAAGCGGCTGGCCGCCGAGTTTGCTACCTTATGAGGAGTGTCGCAACTGAGGCAGGCTGCAGCGCCGCTCATGGGACGCTTCAGCCGAGGATTAGGTGCCGCGGTAGGATGAAACTGGTGGTGTGTGTGTGCCGCCACCTGCCCTACCTTCCGCAGGATTGTCAACTTCACATAAAGCCCGATTAAAGAGACGCCATCGTAATTATATTAGCTAAATAGCATAGTTCTATTCCTTTTTCACTTTCGCATTTGATAGAGAGAACGCTTTTTACGTTGCTATTTTTACGCTGGCGCCCCTGTAATCGGGCTTGTTTTGCCATTTGCAGTAGAAACCAAGTCAATCCGTTGCTAAGAAAAAGTTTTTGCCCTATCCTACGGGAACTATGACATTTTTCGAGATAAAAAAGGAGTCGATGTCATTTTTCGTCTTTCAAACTATATTTGTGTACTTATATTCGTGCATTAAATCAAGTCAACCCGTTGCTTCGTTCTGAAAAACAGTTTTTCTCCTTTCCTACAGGAACCACAATTTTTTTCAGATAAAAAGTAGCCTATGTCACTTTCCGTCTTTCAAACTATGTCCATGCTAAAAATCAAGTCAATCCGTTGTTCCGTTGCTGAGAAAGAGTTTCGTCCTATTCTACGGGAACCACGAAATTTTCCGGGATAAAAAAGTAGTCCATGTCACATTTTGTCTTTCAAAATATGTCCATGCCAAAAATCAAGTCAATCCATTGCTCCGTGCTGAGAAACATTTATTGTCCTATCCTACGGGAACCATGAATTTTTCCGGGATAGTAAGTAATCTATGTCACTTTTTGTCTCTCAAACTATGTCTATGCCAAAAATCAACTCAATCCGTTGCTCCGTTGCTGTGAACAATTTTTGTCCTATCCTACAGGAACGCTGAAATTTTCTGGGATAAAAAGTAGCCCATGTCACTTATTGTCATTTAAACTATGTTCATGGCAAAAATCAAGTCAATCCGTTACTCCGTAGGTGAGCAACAGATTTTCTCTTATCCTGCGGGAACCACGAATTTTTTAGAGATAAAAAGTAGCCTATGTCCTTTCTCAGACTCTAAAATATCTGTGTACCAAATCTCATTGAAATCGGTTTAATAGTTTTGGCGTGAAAGCGCGACAGACAGACAGACAGAGTTACTTTCGCATTTATAATATGAAGTACTTAATTAAATTTATTTATTATCACAACAAAACTTATAAAACATCAAAACTTAATTCTAAAAACTATAGTTTTTTATTTTAAGTAGGTTAATTTTAATAGTTATATATAACTATTAAAATTAACCTACTTAAAATAAAAACTAATACTTAATACTGACTTACTAAAACTTATATTACTAAAATAAAACTAATCTAAAAGACCCGGGGCAGAGGGTAACGTGGCCAGAACGCTGGCGGCGTTGCCTCGTTGAATTGATATGCTAAAAAATAAGCATATTTTTTGACCAAAATAGATGCCAGCATTCTGGTCACGTGTCACCTCTACCAGTCGCCTAGCCAGATCCTTGTATAAAAGGTGAGCGTCCGGCCCCCACGGACCTAAAGTCTCAACCCCAAACGGCACAAAACGGTACATTCTGTCCAACGACTCATATTTGTGCCGTTTGAGGTTTTCAGCTTTAGCTGCTGCAGCGCCAGCTTTCTCTGTTGTGCAAGGAAGATGGGACAACGCCAGTGTGTCAACACATGTAGCGTCCCACACTAAAGGTCGTCCCATCTTCCATAGCACCAATGTCATTCCGTAATTAATAATCAAATTCATTAAGTAATTAAGTAATAATAGTAATTAGTAAGGAGTAAGGATTATTTTCCTCGCTAGAGAGCTCCGACAAACACGTCCGATCGCTGCTAAGTGCTAATCATTAAGTGCTGGAGAATAGGCACGCGCTGTCGATGTCGGCCGGGCCGATACCGCCGCACCGCTATGTCCCTACATTTTAAATCTGTAATATCTTCGGAAATATTCATTAAAATTATATGCTGTAAGAGGCCATATTGATCTATATGAAATGGACAATGTATTTAAGATACTTAATTGGATAAGGATTTTTTTTGCTATATTGCTTAAAATAACTTTCTAAATAAGCCAAATTTTCCCGTAAAATGTAAAGGATAAAAAATGGTTATTGTGGGTTATCCTTAAGAGATAGACATATACCATCGCGGACTTTTTTGTTGACCTTTTTAAGGAGTACAATACCGTAGTACATTATTTTGATTTATCTCATAGGGTTCAGTCAGCGTTTGCAATGTAAGCGCAAAAAATTGTGTTTATTTACGACATCACATTGGAAACCTGTAAATTTATCAGTGTTTCTCTACAATATTATGCATGTATTATACATATAAACCTTCCTCTTGAATTATTCTATCTATTACAAAAAAACGCTTCAAAATCTGTTGCTCAGTTTTGAAGATTTAAGCATACATAGGGACGGACAGACAGCGACAGCGACTTTGTTTTATACCATGTAGTGATAGTGATGATTTATGGTATTTTGGTTTAGTAATATCGTGAGTTTTTATATTTGCGAGAATACAAATACATTTTTTTTGTATTATGATTACTTCATGCGCGTTTACACTATTCCCCCATAAAATAATTCTGTATTGGAGCCACAAGGACGCAAAGGCATGATAAGCACTTTTAGCTATCGGTAAATCTGTAGCAAGTCTGAGTCTGAATTAAATAGTCCATCGCATCGGGCTCCGACCGTAACTATGAGCTTTTCCAAATTTTCTCCGTTCTTTCTAGCTATGTGGCCAAAGTACTCAAGTACACGTCTAAGGCAGATAGTCGAGAGTCTATCCGTGACCCTGAGCTGTTTATGAATTGATACGTTGGTCCGAGAAGCCGTACAAGGTATTCTAAGCATCTTTCTGCAGCACCACATCTCGAAAGCATCAATACGTCCACGATCCGCTGCTTTTAGGGTCCAGGTCACCGCGCCATTCAGAAAAATAGAAAAGACCAGAGTTCGGACCAGTCTCATTTTCGTCTTCAGACCAATCCCTCTATTCTTCCAGACTTTGTCAAGCTGACACATCGCATTCTTCGCCATTGCGATACGTCTTCGAACATCACGCTCGCAGGAGCCATTGCTACTGATGTTGGAGCCGAGATAGATGAAGTCGTCAACAGTTTCCAAATTGGGTATTCCATTGAAGTTCAGTGCCTTAGCTCGATCTACTACCATCACTTTTGTCTTAGACTGGTTAATAGAGAGCCCTAAGTTGTTACTGATCTGTTGCATTTTATTAAGTAGATTAACTAATTCAGATTGGTCTGCAGCTAAAAGTGTTGTGTCATCAGCGTAGCGGAGGTTTGTGAGTTTGACACCGCCAATGCTCACGCCTCCACCCCAGTTTTCACACGTTTGACGCATTTTAAATCATCCATATGCATTGAATAAAATGGGAGACGCAATGCAGCCTTGTCGAACACCTTTGCCAAAACAAAAAGGCTGTGATTCCACTTCATCGATCCTGACCACTCTCTCACTACCATGGTAAAGAGCCTGAAGTATCGCTGTACTGTACGATACCGTCACGGTCATGGTATCTAAAGTATTCCGTCTGCTCGGGGTATGCTCTTGGTATGCTAGTCAACCACGGCGCGCCGTGATGATAAATGAACGCGTGGATTTATTCGGTTTGTGTTAAAAAAAAATATCATAAAAACATAATATGTATTTTTATTGAACGTTTTATTGTTCATTCACAACGAATTTCCTTATTTGTCATAAATACAGAGCGCTTTTTTTCGGTGCATATACTTTGCATATTGGTTTTACTCACTTTAGTACAAAAATATTGAAATGACTTCAAGAGAAAGTATACAGATAAACAGAGTAATCAATGTTACCCTACGTCTGAGTACCTACGTGGCCGCGTCGTACTTACGCACGAGACGTTTTGGTAGGTAGTTATTGTCTGGAGTGTAGGGTGCATGCAATATAATTTTCTTTGGAATAATTTGACAAAAAATTGATAAAAAAGTCGATCTTTTTATGAGCGAAATATGTTCTATTAATGATATCTACTGCACGATAAAAAATTGTGCACTGAATAAAAAGTCATGCTGTATAATAATTTTACATCATAATAGACAGAAATGAGAAAGAAACTCGAGTAGGTAAGGAGTAAGTAGATGACATTAAAATACGGAAGGCGGGCAGCCCTAACGCGTTATACGTTCTGTCTACACTCTACCGTTCGTTCGTCTGGCGTTCGTGGCGCCGTGGGTATATATTTCAAAGACAAGGCCACGTCACAATAGGTACTGTTAGATATCATAAACGTGATACCATGCCCTAGCGAACTGCAGGCTAGGCAGGCAGGCAACTGAGGCAGCGTGGTGAATGGCACAATCGTCGTTATAGAGATGCCCTATGTTCAGTAGTAGACTTTTAACAGGCACGTATAATGATTATAGATGCAACGTTTTTGGGTCAATGACAGGTCAAGGTCAACCGAATGGAGTAATAATCGGCCAAGTGCCAGTTGCACTCGCGCACGAAAGGTGCCTTAATCGATTTTATTTCAATTTAATTATTCCATTTTGAAGGGAATATACAGCTTAATAATCTGTAAATATTCCAATCATCATCCTGTTGCCGTTATTAAAATCGAGTAAAAAGGCGCAAAATTCAGATTTGTTGTATGGAAATTGAATATTTGTTTTCAGTATACATTGATGTTGTAGGTACCTATGTCGTGTGTAAAATTTCAACGTTCTAGCTATCACGGTTTATGAGAAACAACTTGGTGACAGACAGACGGCCTGACAGCGGAGTCTTAGCAGGTACGAGCTCTACCCTTAAGGGGGTACCGCACCCCCTTAACCGTACGTGCACGCAACCCTAATAATATAAATATAGTTTAAAAAAAAACTAAAAAACGAGCTTAGGAGAAATAACTTTTTTTTTATATATGCATTGTCATCGGTCTTTGATAAGTGTGCAAAGTTTGAAGAAAATCTGATCACTCGAAGTAGGTCAAAATCGAGCTTAAAGGAATTGGTTACAAGCAAGCAAATAAACATACAGGTGAAACTAATAAAAGCGTGTTAAAAAGTGACAATTTTCGTCGCAGTAAGGCAGTAAGTAATGATCACTTTAGACGCACAACAAAACGTGACTAGGTTTTTGAATGCATTAAATGCTCCTCAGTATAAATAAATATTTTTTGAAGAAAAATTGTCTTTAGCGGCGTTTCATTGGCTTTTCACTCAACAAGGGAGGAAATTTGCTGTCACATTATTTATCAGTTGATTTCGATAAAATAATGTTTAGCAGTATCAAATCCTTGCAAGATTTGAGTGTCAAACAAACAGAGTACTACTATACAATCCTACCGCCTAACTTAGTCCTCGCCTGCGCGGTACAGGGGCACCGGGGGAAACGACACAAGGGATTGAGACAGATGCAGGCGGCGGGTCTCCGGCGCCCGCATCTGTCTCAGTCCAAGTATAAATATGTTTGGATCATTGTCACGAATAAAAATAATAATAAGTGGACTTACTCTTCAAAAACTTTCTCTTGCACGTCTGGATGTGACCCAAGTAGCAGCAGCGTGAACATCAGAACATTAGCTGAAGTGTCATGGCCGCCAACGATCATGGTGTCTACATGGTTGCGGATCTCCCTGTCGTTGAACACTCCATGTTCCGTATTAAGCTCAAGAATAAGGTCTAGGAAAGGCTTGAATTTGATTTTACTACCTGAAAAATTAAAAATTGTTCAAAATAATAAGATGGTGGCGCTGCGCCGCCGCTGCTGCAGAAAATGACACCCTTATTAGGTATTATCTGCAGGCAAATGAATTATTAGACCATTTTGAATGACATGGAAATGCAGATGTTAACATGCAGATGCGTCATAAAATCCATGACGTTTCTGCATAATCATTACTATCTCATAAATACCATCCGATCCACTGGAGCAGTTATGCCAGCAGCACAAAGTAACACTTCCTTAGTTGATGGAGCTGAGGTTCTATTTTTCAAATTCAAACGCCTAGGAACGTAGACTTATCTTTAAAGACGACTTTATTTACTCGAAATTAATTTAAAATTATCCATTTCGCGCAAAACTTCAGTACTGGACATGGCAATTTAAAAAAAAATCATATAATGCTAAGGAGGAAATCGTAAAACGGAACGTTAACTGAAAAACAAATATGGCGAATGGTTATCAAACTGTCACTGTCAAAGTTCCGAATACGTTCTTAGGCTTTGGTAGTTGAAAAATAGAGCCCCAGGGGACTCATTTTTGAACTTCGCACGCCTTGGTCGTATACGGAACTTGTATGGAGCACTCGTAACTTCCATAGACAATATAGAGTGTTTTCAATCAATCTGTCAAAGTTCCGTATACATACGTTCCGAGGCGTTCGAAGTTCAAAAATCAGCCCCCAGGGATGCGTTTTTTGAACTTAGAATGCCTAGGAACGTATACGTAACTTTAACAGATTGTATGGAGAATCTCCATGTTGCGAGTGGCAACTTCCATAGAGAACATGAATGAAGAACATGGAATCCAGACAAGTTCCCTAAACGACCATACCGTGCGAAGTTGAAAAATCAGGCCTCTAAGCTGGCTCGGGCAGACGTTAGAGAAACGCACAAAACTCCCCACGCAGGACGTCATTGCAGAAGATAACATCGATCATAATCGTGACATGCTGCAGGATGCTTACTGATGAAATAATGCTTAGTGACTTAAATGTGACTTTTTCGGACTTTGACTTACGTACCTGGCATTTTTTCATTGTTATTCATATCGATGGGAGTTTTGCATTTCATTTCAGATTTTCTTCTTTGCAAAACCTGAAAAAATACGTAATATTTAAATTTATTGTACGAGTTTATTGGTGAACACAATTTAAGAAATGTTGATAAATAAACCTGCTTTTCCAAGTTCATTGGTTCTCGACAAAATAAATGAAACATCTGATATTTTTTTTTGATATGAGGAATGACCGTATATAAAAAAATGGTCATAATGACCTCAGAGCAAATAAAAAAATCTAGAGAGAACGTCATTCAACAGTCAAGTGAGGCCGGCTTTTTATACATGTGTATGGCTCCAATTATATATAACAAAATACCACGTATAATTAAGGAATCAAGTAATGACATATTTAAAAAAGAATTAAAAAAAATACTGTTGGCGACTTTTTAGATGACAAAAAAATTCTTACTAATATTTGACATTACTTTTGACATACTTAATTAAATTACTTTGACATTACTAATTATGTGACATTATTTTAATACTTGACAATATATTTCAAATCTTGACATTATTTTGATACTTGACTTTATTTTAATTTTCGTTGACATCTTTTAATTCAGTACTTAATACCCAATCTTAAAATTTTGAATATTATTATTTTTTAATTTGTGAAATTTTCTTTTTTTTGTTAAATTTAAATTTTCACATCATATAATTATAACGACATTTGTACGCCACAATAGGCAAAAACATGCGCTCTCAATATCTACATGTATCAAGACCTGTATACGACTTTGTTGTTGTTACACTGTTACCATGTTTTTACAAATAAATGATCTTGAATCTTGTGTGAGTGCGTCTCTGTTGCACCGCCATAGTTTACCTGAGAAGCTAAGACGAAGTTTCGTAGTTACGTGATGTGTGTGTAATTGTCTGTTCGTGGCGAGGCGTAGTTTCTGTCCGCCTCATTTGTTTGTTCACAAATTCTGTCTTTATTTTTTTATTTGGTCTGAGATAATGACAATTGTTAACATACTTTGATGAAATCCTTTAAATATGGCCGTCGCATAGAAAAACAAAGAAGAGATATCAAAAAGTGTATTTTATTGGATTCTTTGTTAAACTTTCACGCATTAACGAAGGGACCGATAGATTTGATTTTTAGAGTGGACATTAAATATTAGAAAGTTTCATAGATATATTGACTAGATTAGTTAGACTTTATTGAACTCAAAAATATAAAATAATCAATATAAGAAATAAGTTCTTACGCTAGTGTAACAATAGGTGGCCTTATCTACTATAACATAGGTAGCTTAGTCAAGAAAAAATATAACATCCTTTTCGGAAGGCGTAATCAATGGCAGATTGACAAGTCAAGGTCAACCGACTACATTAAAAAGTGACTTGATTCATCGCATTATTGCAATAATGATTTTAAATATGCACACTGAAGCGTAACTTAGTTTTTTTAAACATAAATTTGTTATTTTACAAATTGCAACACCTACCTAGCAAATATAATTATACTAATTTCGCAAAAACCAACAAAACACGTCATGAAGAAGCTATAGTAGGTATAGGTAGCGCCACACAAGTTGGCGGATGGGATGTTAGACGCAGAAAGCTGCGCAAAAGGCCAAATATAGGTATACGCGGGAGCCAGAGACGAGACGCCGGGGCACACCCGCCAGCCAACCTCATGCCTCCCACGCGCTCCCTACGCCCGTGCTTACCACTAAGCCACGCGGCGTCGGCATTGTGTACACATGCGCAAAAATTTCGATTCACGGCGGAGTGTCATCCGCGGCTAATTACTCGACTTGTGTGGCACGGAGTAAATTAGATACAAAAACCCCAACATACCGTCTCAGACATGTTATGCAAGATCTTCAGGCAGTCATCTTGAGTTTTCTTCACGGAACTGAACTTGAAGGTATACGGACTGTGCAGCCAAAACTTCTGGAAGCGGTCCACCATGGTGTAGAAGATCAGCTCAGCGGCCTCTACGTAGCGACTGTTCAGGTTCTGGTCACTGAAGTCTACTCCTAACGCGGTTACTGCAAAATACAGGGTTATTTCTAATCAATTAGCATCATTTTAAGGGCTTATTCTGTACATCAAAACTAACAACTTTTGTTCTGCGTTTTTTCGTCAAAATAAAAAAAAAACACCTGTTTATACATTTTGTAGCGGGTGAACGATATTTTTCTACGGAACAACATTTTTTTTTTTTAGTTTTGACAAAAGTCGCAAAGTCGCAGAACAAAAGTTGTTAGTTTTGAAGTCCTGAATAAGTTTCTAAAAGAATGCTAATTGATAAGGAATAACTCTGTATTGTTTATTACCTACTATAATAAGATTTTGATAAAATATCTACAGTTATACACACAATAAGTACGTAATTTGATTTTCCACCGAGCACTGAAGGTCTTAAGATAATACAGATAGAATGCTTACATGATTGCAGCTTTTCCTTACCTCGTCTCAATAGCCTATGCCAATGGTTAGTATGTTGAGTAAAACATAAGCATTTTTACCAAATTCCAAAAAGGAGGAGCTACTACGTTCGTCTGCATGATTTTCTTCGATGTTTTCGCCAATTGTCAACCGATTCAAAAAACATTTTTTAGTTCGATAGGGTGTAGGTACCTAGTCCCGAAGTGATCCCATTTAATTTTTATCAAAATCAGCTGATACTTCATTTCGACCATAAAGTACAGTATTGTCAATTGTGTACCGAAGATTTTGACTATAAAAATATGGTACTTGATGTGCGTGAGTCATTACGCGTATGTCAATGTCAATGTCTCGCGTATCAAGCTATATTTTGCAAGGTATAAACATTTTTAGATTATATCTAGTTCTTCCGTATTCAGTTTGTGGCAAGAATGTGTAAGCCTACACAGATGGATATTTTGTATAGTGTATTAAAAGTGTTGTTGTATTTTTTGTAATTAATTAAGGTCTGTTGAAACACGCATTACATTATAGTTTTCAATGCGTTAAACCTGGACGTAGAAACTCTGAGTTTGAGTATAACTAAACCTGAGATGGCTAAACTTGAGATGGTAAAACTTAAATCGTTTTATCACAAAAGATTTAAGCACAATATACTCAAACCTTTTGTGGTAATACAGCTAAAAGGCCCAATTTTAAAGGTGTCATCGTAAATTTAATTTAATAGCAACGTAAAATAGTATTGTCTCAGACTCAGACTCTACCAAATGCTTAAAGTGAAAAAAGAAGCAGGGCTACTCTAAATTGCTACTAGATATAATTACGATGGCGCCTCTAAAACTGGGCCTAATAATTATTTTGAGACAGCTAAAATTTGAGATGGGTAAACCATCAAAACTTACAACAAATAGTTTCCAACGCGTTGTGCCTAGTGTAAGTCCAGTGGTCAAAAGGTCCCTTCCCGGCCTTCACTTCCAAATCCCGGACTAGTTTCCGGGCCTGGCTGTTGAAGACTTCCATGAACCCGTCCAGCACGACTTGGCTGAAGGCTGGTTGGAGCAGCTTGCGATGCACTCTCCATATTGGGACTGAAAACGATTAATTGAAAATTAATTAAGACTTACCTGTTTAGCAGAAAATTAAGGATAATTATCTGATTGATTGATTAAGGTGAACTTCCCGAAAGAAGTAACTGCGTATTCGTAGCACGCAAAGACTTTCTGCTATTAGTAAGTAAAAATGCCTAACTAGGAATGCAGCCCTTTTTGAGCGGAATGAAGGATAATAGACATAATGAATAAAATAATAAAATTAAGCCGTCAGATAAACTACCTACTCGTACCTAGAGTCAGGCTAACGAAAGTTGATACTGGAATTTTTCGCATACTTTTTAAACGACAATACACGGTGCTACTACCATCGCGAATTTACCTCTAAATTGGGGTATTTTACCTTGTATTAGAAACATTTTTCAAACCTACGTCATGTACTAAACTGAACAAAATGATTGATTATATTATTATAGTCTTCATCGTAATGAAGTAGCTAGGTACGCGTTGAAATCATTTGGAGAGCAAAGCCTCAGTTTGGCATAATAATAAAGTCAAAAAACAGAAAATAATTAACGTAATGAATATAAAACTCCTACACGACAAGTTAAAGCTTAAAAAATTTTTTTTTTTCTTGATTCCCCCAAAGATTTGGAAGAATTAAAATCGCAGTATGGTAACAATGCTACATCGTGTGAGTGAGAGAAAGTGTTTTCCTTGCAGTTTAGGGCTGCCATACTGATATTTTTTAAATTTGCCGCGCTTTGTCAGTATCAACTTTCGCTAGCCAGACTCTATCAAAAAATATTTTATTACCATCTCCAGTAACCAATCCTTCTCCGAGCCAGGGTTTAGCGAAATTGTAGAACCTGTCCTTCTGCATGCATGTATTTGCTACTGTGAGGGCATCATCAGGATCCGTTATAACTGAAATTACACACATTATGAAACACAATTAGTTTTCTCAAAAAATAGCAACACCGACTTCCACCGTGTACAGAGTTCGAATGATTTGCACGAATCGATGTGACATCTATATACATTACAACGGCTTGGCCGATTTCGATAATATTTAAATGGGACCACCTTGGTAGTATACTCTTTCGAACTAATAAAGATTTTTATTAATCGGTTGACAATTGATGAAAATATGAACATGCACAAAAAAAAAATACAAACAGACGAACATAGTAACTCATCCTTTTTGAAAGTCGGTAATGAAATAAAATTGGTAAGTTTACTAACTTTAAAGTTTTAAACAGGTTAGGAATTTTAACTTACCGAGGGCGCACCAAAATCGTCAAGGGTACTTTTTAGGGTTTCGTAGGTTCGTAATTAGGTGGGATATAGTTGAAGAGGGTTCTAAAATTAATGTAAGGTTTCATACAATACTTTTTATTCGATGTAACTAGGTATAGGTACTATTTTTTATACGATGTAGGTCCCAGTGTCATGTTTAAAAAATAAGCATTGCGTGCATGCCCGAAGCATTCATGCTCGCCATCCAAGGCTACTTCTAGCGGCGGCATCATGTGTCGGGTCGTTCTCCTCCCTCAAATATGGTCGAGGAGAACGATGGCTGGCACATGTGTCACACTCGTGATCGGGTGCTGCTTGCGGGTCGCCGGTCTGCTCGTGGCATTCACCAACTAAATAACTAAGGCTAAGATTTTAACTCTCATCGACTCTTAACCTTGGCTCCTACATAGAGTCAAAAGCCCAATTAGCCTCCAAAAGACTTGGTGAGACGGTATTTCACACCTGAGCAACTAGGTACTTAGTCTTTAAAAAGCACAAGTCAGGTCTTGCATGGAATACTGCTCTCACTTTTGGGATGGCTCTGCCAAATATCAATTGGAGGCTCTGGAGTCGATTGAGAGGCGAGCCAGGAGTGATAGGGTAATAACTAGTAGCGGGAGGCATGAGGTTGGCGGTCGGGTGTGCCCCGGCGTCTCGTGTCTCTGGCTCCCGCGAATGCCTACATTTCGGCTTTTACGCAGTTCTCTGCGCATAACTTCCCAGCCGTCAATTTGTGTGGCGCTCAGTATATGTGTTTTGCACTCGTATTCTGACCTTACTGCATAATGTGACAGGTTCAAAATCAATCAATCTTGTTATACTCGTATATATCTTCAATTAGTGCGTTGACTTTTAAAATACTTTTTTAAAATATTTTTGTAAAGTATTAGTACTTACAACACTTTTGTAATTATTGTTTATTATTTTTTTCATGGATCGGAGAGGTTCATTGTGAATTAAACGTATAATAAGTTGTTTGAGATAAAGAACGCCTTCTGCTAGATACACATCTGTTTCTAAATCTAATAGTTTAATAAAGTTTAAAGACAAATACTGCTAAAGCCTGGTGAAAACTATTCATTCAGAAAGCGTTGCTCGCATATCATGACAGGCGCGAGTAGACACACTAGTGCATAGCGTCCCACGATGCGTTGTTGCATGCGAACAGATGACGCGCTTGGTCTAGATAAGCGAATAACTATTGTTTATCCTTTGCCAAAATTGTCGAGAATGTTTGTGTTTACCCGTCGCCTTAACAAAGGGCACTGACCCTGGAGTCTGTGGTCAGTATATTTTAGTTATTTTTTCAATATAAAGCAAAGTCTGAAAGTCTCTACATTATGAAAAGAGCACCTAGTTTTAACCTGTATATCTATTGAAAGGAAATTCCTACCGTAAGCAGTCCGGGGTCCGATAGACAGGGATACAACTCCACCAATGTTGTAGCTTTTATTTGCCAAGTCAGTCACAGAACGCCATAGGTCTAGAAATAAATAACATAAATTAGACATATAGGTACGTAACATAATATGAAAAACGAAACTCCAGATTCTAACTCTGAGGCGTTTTAATAATGATTTCAGTTAATAATTATTTTTCGCAAAAATTTAAAAATTAAAAAAAAAAAACAGAATTCGTATAGTTTGCAAGAATCGATGCGACATCTATTTACATTATTGTTGATTTATTAAAAACGGTTTAGCCGATTTCGATAAAATTAATTCGATGAATAAGCCCCTAGAAGGATGCTAATTGATTAGAAATAACCCTGTATATACACCTTCCTTAGCATGTCGAAGGGACAAATTGTTTTTCCACCATTAGCAATATCCCCTAGAAGAGGAAATGAAGTATGGATTGCCAATGACAACTGACATTATAAGTGGATAAATTGTTTTTTTCCTTTGTCGTGTTACCCGTGCTGAAGTATAAATTATATACAAAAAATAACGTGTTAATCGGTACATAAATGACAATTAAAATAGCAAAACACATACAGTTGAAATAAAAACTTTTTTTTTAAATTTACTTGAAAATCTGGAAAACTGACAACTTGAAGTCCGAAAAGTGTTTGAAAAGAAACTTACAGCAGCTATCTCCCATAAGTAAAGGCGCATGTCCCAGTATCGGCCAACCACCCGGTAGCGCCACTGGCTCGGTAGACTTCTCTTGTTTCTGGAGCCACAGCCAAAAAGAGACCAAGGCAATGCAGAGCAAAACCAGCACGATCATTCTCGCTCATTTACACAATAACTGGAATAAAATTAAAAACACATTTTCTTGTTTCAAATGTATTTCTGAGCGTCTGGTGGATGCGACGCGTGACTAAAATGTTGGTGTTTATTTGGCTCAACGTATAATGCATTTCCATTCAACGTGGAAATGCAGCCAGCATGCTGGGCACGCTGCCAACTGGCAGTGGGCTTGAGCATTTGGATTATCTTTAGACCTTCAAGGGTCTGTGGATGAACCAATTGTTTTTTTTTATGTAGGAGTAATTTTAGCTTATAAAATAGTAAGATAAGTATTGTATTTTGTTGTACTTAGTTAATAAAGGCTTTTGCCCACAATAAATACTGGATCAGATATTAGATACTTCTGTTAGAAACTATACCTATATCGTTACTTAATTTTATAAATCTGAAAGAGTATTTGTTGGTTTGTTCCTCTTTCACGCAGCAACGGAGCAACGGGATGATTTGATTGGACATAGTTTAAAAGACGGAAAGTGACATAGGCTATTTTATATCCCGATAAAATGATAGGTTCCTATGGGATAGCACAAAAATCAAAATAGGACGCGGGTGAAGCCGCGAGCAATAACTAGTACACGATAAATTAGTAATATTTGTTTTAATATAATTTATTGTAAGTTATCAATACAAAGCAAAACGCTTTGTATTGATAACTTATAATTTAATTGAAATTAAATAAGATTTTGGTATACAGGGTTATTTCTAATCAATTAGCATCCTTCTAGGGGCTCTATGGAACAACAAAAATTTTTTTTGAGTTTTGACAAATGTCTTAGAACAAAAGTTGTTAGTTTTGATGCACATAATAAGCCCCTAAAAGGATGCTAATTGATTAGAAATAACCCTGTATACCTACATATATTTTCTAGCTGAAGCCTTATATAAAACTTCTAGCAACGAGCGCCTGTTTTATCCACTGAAAGTTTTTCAGGCGTTGCAACCCGGAATAATGACTAGTTTATCCAAATTCAAATGATTGCTTTTTGTTATTCCAGAAAAAAAAAACGAGAGGAGCCTATATATTATTATGTATATTATGTCGCATTTTTTGCAAAAAATGGCATGACCATGACTTGTACAGAATTCGAGAATATTCGTACCAATTGATGTAGCATTTTTCACATTATTGTTGATTTATCAAAAATAGCTCAGCTGATTTCGGTGAAATTTAAATGAGACACACTTCAAAGTATACTCTTTGTAATAAAAAATGAGTTATCAAAATCGAACCACTATGTAAAAGTTATACGGGGTTACACATAAAAAAAAATTACGCGCCGAATTAAGTACTTCCGCCGTTTCGTCGGTCAAAAATTTTAGTTTGATTTTGAAGTAGATACCTACCCACTTACCCAATATTTTGTTCTCAACCAACTACACAGACACGAGTACTTTTTTGGCCTAAAAAGGCATTATGACCAAAAAATAGATAAATTACCTTTTCAGGGTTACTTTCACCTTAAGATTTGCGCGCGTGTTTTATAGTTTATACATGTGATTTTTTTACGATACCTAACTTTTTCTATTATAAAGTATCTAGCTCTTAAATTTTAACTAAAATAAATGTAGGTACTCACTATTGGAATAATTATTACAAAAGAGCTAGTGTTGGCGCGGAAGCGTAACGAACTGTACAGGACATGCGCGAGCACTTCTTTTATACAAATTTAAAATTTGCCCTTCGAGTACTGTATTGAATATTAGTGAATACAGTCATGTAGAAGTGGCATTTTATTTGATAGATAAGAAAAAAAACTTGTTGTTTTTTCAGATTAGTGCCTTTGTTAAGGGGGCGCCTAATGCCAAAATCGACTTTTTAAAGACGTGGTGTAGAGATAAATATCCATATTAAAAAAATACTATAGGAAAGGAAAGAACATATAGTAGCAGAGTAATCGCGTAGAATTTTGGAAAATAATATGGTATAACCTTAGAAAAAAAAAAACTTCGTATCTTAAATTTTTTTTTTTCATATGCTCGAAATTATTAGCGATAACACCACATTATTTTTGACAAATTACGTAGCCAGATTAATGTTCTAGTAGAGTAATCGATTAGTTTTTTTAATATATGCTTAAATTTTGAATAAATAAATAAAATGTCACCTAAAAAATGTAAGCTGGCGCTCGAAGCCAAAATCATCGTGAACTGTGTCATGCGATTTTCAATTCTAAACATAGCAGCATAGATGATAGCGGGCGATGCAAGAAGCGCGGGTGAAATCTGTTTTTTTTTCATGGCATTAGGCGCACTCTTAACTACAACAAAATACAATACTACTTACAAATGCTAAAACTACGGTTTCGGCCGTGTTCGCAACCAATGTTCGCAACGGGTACATAATATTAAACTAATTAGTAATCAGCTGCAAACTCTTAAGATTATATTTGATAAATAAATAAGATCAGTTTATTTGCGAAAATATTGTCTAACGTGGGTATAATTACATAGGTACATAGATAGTACAGGTAGCGGTACGTAAGTCTAGCGCTGAGGGGATGACTACGCATGAGTATAGTATGGCGGTCACCCGTTTCCGTATTGCCACCTTTCTTAGATTGGGTGCTGCCATTGTTGAACGCCATGTGTGTCCGTGTGGAAGCAGCGTCGACAAAATGGACTCCACGGGCTTTGCTGCCAGAAAAGCACAGGTAGGTTTTCCCGCCACGGCTCTTTAAATGACATCATTAAAAGGGCGCTTGCCACTATCAACATCCCAGCTATTTTAGAGCTAGCTGGCATAGCTCGGGATGATGGCAAGCGCCCTGACGGCTTAGCATTGATCCCCTGGGAGCGTGGAAGGGCGCTGGTTTGGGATGCAACATGCGTCGATACCTTGGCCCTTTCTCGCCTCAGTGGGACAACTCAAAGAGCCGGAGCCGCGGAATGCAATGCAGCCAGCGTTCTTGGCACCCTACCATACGGACACAATATTTGTTTCGATTTTTAGCCTTTTTTTGTTGCATAATTTCTTTCACGGAGCAAAAGAGCGACGGAGGAGCTAGTAAAAGCTATTTGTCAATAGGTCTATAATTATAAACTAATTTTACTAACGAGCCTCTATCTATCTTCGACCTTGAAACTATATCCAAGAAAAAAGTAAGTCAACCCGGTGGATTGGCAAGTTGAAATGATGGGCAGGCACATGGCACGGCGGACCGTAGACTGATGACGTCGAAAAGTTCTTGAGTGGAGACAAGCGCAGAGTATGACGTCTACACCGTGGATAGACTGATCTTATTAAGGCGAATTCACTAGGGCTGCGCGCGAAATTGAACTACTTTTGTTTTTTTTTGGAATTTACAGACAACCGCTACCTATTCGTGCCACTAAATGAGTTTTCGTAATCTTAAAATTAATCAGTGAAAATAAAAAAAAAACAAAAATGGAATTTCGTGCTCTGACCGTGACGATCAGCCTTAAGATCGCAGGATCGCGCTGGGTCCAAGTCGCTTCCAGCTCCATTCTATCTCATTGGACATTTATAGAGGTGGCCTGTGTCTAGCAGTGGACGTCGCATGACTGACAAGTTCATCTACACATAGTTGATTGAATCAGGCGTTACTTTGCGAAAATTCATCTTCAAATCTTTGTTAAATAAATAATACTGAAAACACTTCAAAAAACACACACAGTTGAGGCGAAACAGGTGTCGAACAGAGTGTACTGTACTGTACTGTATCAGCCTTTTTAATAGTCCACTGCAGGACTTAGGCCTACCCACGAAGGGTGATTGGGCCATATCCACCACGCTGGCCCAGTGCGGGTTGGTGGATTCGCAGACGCCATCGAATTTCTTCTACGAACGTATGTAGGTTGCCTCACGATGTTTTCCTTCACCGAAAAGCCAGTGGTGTGAAATTCCGTACATAAACTCCAAAGAACACATTGGTAGGGTACCGGGATTTGAACCCACTACCTCACGATTGCAAGACGGGTGTCTCTACCTCTAGACAACAGAGTGTAGTGGAGTGAGACTAAGGGTGTTATTTATTAGTGAAGTGTTTTCAATATTTTGTCATATTATTTTTTAATGATTTTTTTTATAAATGCCCATAAACTTATTGCCTACAACAAGATAGCGGAAATACACTAAATATTTATTCAAAGAAAGATTTTCATCTACACAGCCTGCTTAATCTATGCTAAGTTCTATTAATCGATTACAACACACTATTTAGCAAACAATCGTTCCATTTTTCAGTTTCCTTCACGAATTATCACACTTCCCATGTGTTCAGCAATTAGTAGTATAACTAGTATTTTTCATAACCGCTTGATATTCGGTGCGTGCAGTCACGCTGCATGTTTAGTTGTTTTACTATTTTTCTAGATTCAATATGTACTGTACCAGCTTTTAATGGGCCATATCTAACACGCTGACCCCGTTGCGGTTTGATGGACTGGGCGTGGGTGAAAGAAAACGGTATGAGGCAACCAGACCAGTGTGTGTTGCCAGTGATGACTTATGGCACTGAAACGTGGTCTCTCACTATGGGCCTTATTAGTAAGCTCCAAGTAGTCCAACGAGCTATGGAGAGGGCTATGCTCGGAGTCTCTCTGCGAGATCGAATCAGAAATGAAGAATGTAGAAGAACCAAGGTTACCGACATCGCCCAGCGGATTGGCAGGTTGAAGTGGCAATGGGCAGGGCGCATAGCGCGGAGGACTGATGGGGTCGAAAAATTCTTGAATGGAGACCACGTATCGGCAAGCGCAGCGTAGGACGTCCACCCACAAGACGGATGACCTTATTAGTTATTAGGACCGCAGGATTGCGCTGGATGCAAGCCGCTACCAACCGGTCTTATTGGAAATAATTAGGGGAGGCCTATGTCCAGCAGTGGACGTCCTATGGCTGAATTGATGATAATTAATTATGATATTTAATTTTAGGGACGCGAGCTGACACCGATATTAAATAAAATCATATATTAAGCCTTCTGTTTTAAAGCCTTCAACATATTTTGAATTTAATAAATAAGTAAAGCTATTTACTTAGTTATGTACAATTTTCTAAAACATCATTTTGGAGCAACCTGTATCAAACTAATGACTATTTTGAAATGTCGCATATCAAGACAGCACGAATGAGTTCCTTTTAAAGTTAATAATGATAATACTTCCTTTATTTTTGAAGATTGTTTTTGGTATTGCTTTTATGATTACTGGTTACTAGTATTAGGTACTTGTAGGTCAACAACAACTGTGGGGGATCTTGCGAAGGTACAGTCGTGTATAGTGCGTGCCACCGAAGATGAGACTTGACGAGCGACAGTGGTGGCGGATCTTGCGCAGGTACAGTCGTGTACAAACTATCCAGAATTTGTATATCTATTAAACGTTTTATAACCTTTTTTTACTTGATTGATTATCTATTAGCCAGAATTCGTAGGTATATTTATTACAAACCAAAGTGATTTCTCAAGTCTCATCTTTGGTGGCACGTAGTATAAAATAAATTAAAAATTCGGTACATTCCATTACAATCAAAAATACATTATTAAAAAGTTAGTGTTTAAATTAAGATGTCAGAAATAGAAATAAAATATATCTACAATAGCATCGTGAAAGATAACGGTTTACAATAACTAATAATATCACATAACAGTTATATCAAAAATAGCGTAATATTAAAGTATCTGCAATCGTTTATCCCCCGTGGCTCTACAAAGCATCGTCAAATAATCTTATAACTTATGTAATAGGTGCTAGTTTTTCCCTGCGGCTTCACCCGCGTGCTATTTTGATTTTGGGCTATCCCAGAGGAAACTATAATTTTTCCAGAATAAAAAGTGGCCTATCTCCAACGTTCAAACCAAAAATCAAGTATATCTGTTGCTCCGTTGCTGCATGATGAGTGACAAACCAACAAACACTCTTTTGGATTTATAAGATTAGATATATAAATAGTAAAGATAGGAATCATACAAAGGTTCTATACCATTATAATAATATAAGTTTATTACCAAAAGAAATACACAACAAAAGTAATACATCAAAAAAGGTTAAAACTAATACAATGCAAAAAGCTAGAGTTTCTAAGATTACAAAAAATCAAGTACAGATCAGCAATAGTTTTAATAAAAAGCTAGACGGCGAGCCCCGAACTAAGCACAGGCTTGTATCTTGGGGCTCATATGCGACGTTACCAGGATGCCAGGAATTGTTACAGATTATAGATTAGAATTCAGATCAAATTTACAAAGACCAAAACTTTGTTATTTACTAAAATAATAACATTTTTGTTTTTAACGAAAGGAAATAGTGGAAAATAGGAATTTCGGGAAATCTCTTGGGTTGTGAAAAATAATTAATGAGATGAAGTGTTTTGGCTCTTGACTATTGCAGCCATTCTCCATAAAGGCAACTTATTAAACTCTCAGTCTAGTCGTAGGATGACTTGGGACCCAATCCTTTTTCTTAAAATCATACTTTGACAAGTCATTGTATCCGGCTAACGCAGAGCGAGCGCTGTTATATATATGTGCAAAGCAGAGAATAAGCTGGACTACATTTAGCCATCAGGCCGTTCCCTGATGGCTAAACGCAGTCCGTCAGTCAAAGCAGTAACGCGTTGGAGGGGAAAGAGCTGGCGAACCCTTAGCACTTTGAAATTATCGTACACAAAATCAGTAGAGAAGCGAAAAGGTTTCTTTAGTAAAACTTTAATTAAAGCCCGCTGCGCCCTTTCCACAGCCAGGAAGATGGTCTTGCCGGAGCTGCCCAGACCGGGATACAGTACTGTATGATCGATTGACACAAAGCAAGATAAATGGTTCTCAGAAGTGGACCGACGAACCAACCGGAGGAGGTACTCAATTCGACGCGTATATACAAATATATTTTTTAATGTTTTAATTTATTGATTAATTTAAATAAATTAATTAATTCAACGCATAACTTTTTTCATAGTAGTCCGATGTTAATGTTTTTTTTATTGGAAAGAGAATACTTTGAAATTGGATCCATTTAAATTTTATCGAAATCGGCTGAGCCAATGTTGATAAATCAACAATGCTACATCGATCTGTGCGAAATATTCGCGAACTCTGTACAGGGGTGAAGTTGGTCACGCTATTTTTGCAAAAAATAATTTAAAAATTTTGTGTTCATTGGGAAGCTCATGTAAAGTGAGGGTGCATTTTTTTTAAATCTCACCCTGCAAGGGTGGTGAATCTATGAATAAGGTAAAAATGTAGGGTTTCACAAAATACTTTTTGTCTAACGTATCATTTGTGAAAATTTTCGCTCGCCACATTTAAATAAGAGTCTCCTCTTAATTTCTAAAATATGTACATAGACAAGATAAAAATCTTGTGAATTTCTTGTGCTCGACATGCTCTTGACTATTTATTTTAAGTAAAATAATTTAAGTATCATTGGTTTCTAAGCTGGAGAGTGACGTAGTGTCCGGTGCCTTGTGGCTTGCTCAACACGTCCCAGATGAGGTGCATTTTCGTGACGTCTCCATATATCCGGTACCGCCGCACCACGTGGGCTACGATCACTTTCATAGACATCATGGCGTACACTTTACCTGAGAATCAAGAGAAAAAAAATATATTAACACAATAAATTTTTGAATTTATTGAAATACCTATTGAGCAATAGAAAATATATAATTAGTCCGTTAGAAAGTCCCCAAGACTCTTTTTGAAGGTCCCCATTCGCCCCGCATTGTTTGGAACGGGCCGAATGGGGACCTTCAAAAAGAGTCTTGGGCGATTCGCCCCGCGGGCCCAACCGCTTGCGGGGCGAAACGCCGCAATAGTCAAAATATTAGACACGTATTTTTTCTTTTGTCAATTAAACAAAAATTGATGAAGATATAGCCCGTGAAAGTTCCGCGTGACGTCACAAGTGCCATACAAATGTATAGACTTCTGTAAGAGAGGTGACGTCACGACCCCCACTCCCAAATTTTGTCAAGGTTTATCTATGTCATTTGTTGTTCGATTGACAAAAAAAATATAGGTATCCAATATTTTTTGATAATCTTACTCGCGGAATAATTGTAATATTGACTTTTGCCCAGTCATTATGTCTATTTTTGCGATCCAACTTTTTGCAAAGTTGGTGTAGTTTCCTGATATGGATTTACAGTTCACAATTTGAAAACTTAAGGTTCAAATGGGATTCAACTTCTTTAAAAAAACATCATTATGGACTGGACGGTTCTGTTTAAGGCAGCAGTTCTTAAACTTTTTCGTGACGAACCCCTTTTGGAAAGTGAAATATTTGATGGAGCCTAAAGGAACTACTCTGTTCTTCGGGAAAAATCTCAAAAGAACATTAAAAGCGCATTAAACGAGATATTGGCCAAATTCTTCAAAGATCTCATCGCCTTGAAATATTTCTATGTAGCTAGAAGATTTTTTTTCTCGTTACTATCAGTATTCTCGTAGAGCCTATTGCGGAACTCTATTAAGGCTCCGCGGAGCACACTTTGAAAATGACTGCTCTAAAAGTTTGCTATGATAGGAATATATGTAGTATAAAATATATTACCGATACAGCCTCTCCTGCCCAAACCAAATCCACCAAAGTAGTTTAGATCTGGCAACTTGTCCGGTTCAAGCCACCTCTCAGGCCTAAACTGGTGCACGTCCGGGCCCCATATCGGATGACGATGCAACTCGTGTACTACTAGAAAAAAGCCGGTATTTTCTTCTATAGTGTAGTTTCCTGAAATTGAACAAAAATTATATTTTTGTTATTAACTATGAGTAAAAATAAAGTAGATTCTATACACACACGCCTGTGATTATGTGTGAATAAGATTATAAAATGTCGTAGTCATGACAAAGTCAATGAAACATGGATGTTTCACTGACTTTGTTTCGAAATCATAAATCTAAAAGGTTTCATGCAAACTCGGTTCTTAAACTTTTCAAATCGTACATCCACCTATGGTGAGGTTCTGATTCGGCAAGGCAGTATTCGAAAAATGACATCTTCTCATCCGACATACCTCAGTCCCTCAAGTCGTATGTTTTCGATCAGTGTGTCCAGCAGTGGACTATTAGACCGATGCAGTACAGTAGAGTGCAGAATTAAATGTGTAAAATATGTCTAAACTTACGAAGTTTTACCGGTTTCTCCGTAAATCTTCCAAGTAATGGTGCAACTGGATAAAGTCTCATGGTCTCTTTCAGCACTGCTTTTGTGTACACCAACTTAGATAAATCATCTTTATCTATGTCTCTTTGTGTGTTCCCAATTACTTCTTGTACTCTGGAAATATTATTTTAATACATTATTGTCCTAAGCGAACGAAGTGAGAGAAGTCTCCGTTTTATTGACCAAAGCAAACGGAGAGAAGGTCAACAATTTTGATTTAGTGTACATAAATTGTGTGAAAGATGTCATGCAAGAGATAAGACTTGATGTTGAGATGACGTATGATGAAGTGAACTGGCGAAAGGAACGTGCTGTGCCGACCCTACCTAGTGGAATATGGGCAAAATGATGAAGGTAATGATTTTGCTTTGTTTATCCGGGTGTTGAATTGCGCAGATGTGCCGCGAGGTCTACTGTTTGAAGAACTAATAGTGTATTATGTTCTTTCTTAACTACGACTACAACAAAATACAATATATGTTGCCAGCATGCTGAGCATGCTGCCACTGGCAGTAGGCTTGATATTTTGGATTATCTTTAGACCTTCAAGGGTATGTGGATGAGATCCAATTGATTTTTATGATGTAGTATTGTATGTAGTTTTTGCTTATATAGTATTATTGTGTATGTTATTTCTAACTTTATGGTGTCAATTTCCACTTCCTATTTAGCATATGACGTCAGTAATATTACGGCCGCTATATAACGGCACCGTTATGCTAGGAAAACAGATCGTTATACCTACTCTCGATAAACTTTGTCCTGGATATCAGGGTAAGTGCCCAGCAAAGTGAACACGAAAGTGAGGATAGTTGCACTGGTGTCATGGCCCCCCGCTATGATGGTGGTGGTTTGCTGTCTTATGTCCTCGTCGGTGAAGCAGTCCGTCTCATCTGCCTGGTTCAGAATTAAATCCATAAATGGTTTCATGGGTCCTGCAATCATTACAATCATCAATACGGGGTCGATTCATTTTTCAGTCACAGGCAGTGCATAAATAACCCTATCAGAGGCCCCTAGGCAGTGCAATCCCCGGGGATCTATTACGGAACCTTAACAGCCATGGAGCGGGGGTTTTTCTATACCAGGCATCTAAGTGATTTGTATAGAACCATTGGTACGCGAGCCTGACTCGCACTTGGGGGCCCAGTGCCCATGCCTAGGGGCCTCTAGTCGATGCGGGGCCCCTAGGCAATAACCATATAGTGTCCAGCGCCAGATTATCCCTAAGGCAGATTAGGACTTAGGGATAATCCGGCGCTAGCCACAGGACGTTTACTGCTGGACATAAGCTTCCCCTAAGGGTCTTCTATAAGACCGGACGGAAACAGCTTGCATCCATCATCTTGCTTGTTTACACAATGCAGGGTACTTTACCGGCATTTTCAATAGTCCACTGCAGAACGTAGGCCTACCCACGAAGGGTGATTGAGTCGTATCCACCACGCTGACCCAGTGCCGGTTGGTGGATTCACATACGCCATCGAATTTCTTTTACGGACATATGTAGGTTTTCTCACAATGTTTTCCTTCACCGAAAAGCCAGTGGTGTGAATATCCGTACACGAATTCCAAAGAACTTATTGTGACGGGACTGGGATTTAAACCTACAATCTTACGATTGTAAAGGGGGTCTCACTACCACTGAACCACTAGCGGCTTTCAGTATAGGGTGTTGTTTTGCCAAGTGTGGCGATTTAAAGAGGCTAATGGCTCCATCTGATGGCGGAGGTGGGTAACTAATCAAGACCTGAGTTATTAACTAAGTGGTTAGATAATAATAATAATTTAATGGACTACGTTTAATTTAATGGATCTCACATTTTTTTTACATTAAGAGAACTGTTGCTAGAGTTTTTGTATTCTTTAAACGATACAATAATGTTTTTATGTAATGTTGCGACCCAACATAACAATGTGCTTTTTAATGTTTGTACTTACAAATATTTTAGGTTTGCATTGTTGAATTAATTTAATATTATTTTACTGTTTGTTAAAACAGTAAAATAATATTAAACTGTTTTAAGAAACAGTAAAATAATATTAAATTAATTCAATGAAAATGATTCCATTGACGTACATAGTGCAACATGCGTCATCCTGATTCGGTCTGTATATTGACTAAAATAAAGAATATGCTAAAAAGCTATTTTTAATATTCTATGACTCTTAAAATTTTAAGATCCAAACATCCTACAAAAAACTGGTACTTATCATTTATTTATCTATTCGTGTAAGCCTGGGCTTTTTTTATGGATTAGAATCTGAACAGAACCTTATCCGTTTTGTTAAATGTAAAACATTAACGCCGTCAACCGTAACCAATGGGGTAGCGTGTCTTGATAACAGAAAAAAACACCATGTTATAGCTTGCGGCAAATGCTTTGTAAAATGGCGTCAGTATAACGCACATGAACTACAAGGTACAAGGGGTGTTTCTTTAGAAGATGAACGTCTTAGAATACTGAATCATGATCATCCACAGGCTTATTTATCCTACTGCTGGGCAAAGATAGGTATCTCTCTTAAAGTAACATATAGTGATATCTTTTGCCAATCATGTCCAGTGTCGACCCGCGATATTGATGATATCGTTGACCCACCTTCCTGCCGGACGACCCACGCTCCGCTTACCGTGTCAAGACCACCACTTTGTTATCACCTTGTTCCACCTGTCGTTACTTCGTCTTGCCACGTGTCCTGCCACGGATACTGAATGCTAGGATGTTATTGTAATCATCATAATAATTACCAACTTTAATCACGGGGCCAATCACAAAAAAACTACACGTGATCCAATGGGGAGGAGTGCAACTTCTGACCACCCTTGTCTGGGTAAGTCTAAGTCGCTAATAACATTAAGAGTAAATATGTGTTTTACCTGATTCTTTATTCTCAGATCCAGTTTTACTGCCATTCTTCATTTTATATTTTTTAGCTTTTTTGATCTGAAAACAGGTATGGATAAATAATTATTATTTCTGATAAGAATTTCAACTGCCTTTAAAATTGATTTTGTATAGATGGCTATCGTATAATATTGCTATGCCATTTTATTAGGCGTTTAGACAATCAACATTCTGTTATCCTCGTCATTTCAGCCATAGGAAGTCTGGACATAAGCAACTCCCATGGAAGCGGTTTTTATCCAACACAATACTGCGGTTTTGATGAGGTAATCCGTCCTTGTAGGCGGACATTGTAGGCTGCTCTTGCTGGTACGTAGCCTTCACTATAGAGGTTTTCGACCCCATCGGTAATCAGAGGATTCAGAGTGCTAAGTGGGAGATAAGGCGAGGCATTTTCGCGCGAACTAGGATTTTAGAAGGTGAGGTGTGGGGGGCCGCCCGTGCGTCTCACGCGCGTGAATGTATGAACGGGCGGAGAAATTTTGGCAAAGGTCTAGCGTGGGCAAGCGCCCGATTGCAACGGGGTAGCGGGTGGCGCGGCGTCTTGTCAAACCGCTGGGTTATCAAATTTTGGGATAAATATTTCACTCAAAAATATAGTAATTTAGTTGGAAACCAAATTTTAGCAGGTTCTCAGTAGTATTTAAAGAGAACCATTTTTTCCTATATGGAAATGATGTGAAAAGTTAGAAATTTCATTATTAAGTAATTCGATTTAGACTTTTACATTAAGCTGTTTTTGGATTTTTTATGATCGAGTAAAGTACACCCTATCGTGTATCAAATTAGCACATTAATTAGGCAATATCCTTAAGTATATCGTATCGTTCGATGTGATTTCTATTCACAGTGCCATCTTGTGTCACGTACAGAAAACTGAATAGCTAAGTGTGAGTATTTTTTACGGTAATGTAACGAGCGCAAAACCGACCCAACACAAGCGCGGCAACGTCTGTGATTGGCTAACTCAAGCGTGTGTGTCAATGTGCTCGAGTGTGTGCTCGACGCGTTAAGTCAACGCGACTTTGACGCGACGTAAAAGTACAGTAGAACTCCAATTGTCCGAACTCCGACTATACGAATCGCCGATTATCCGAATCACAAAAAAGACCGCAAAACAGCTTACATTGACGGAGATGTTTAAAAAACAATGATTTTTATTTCTTAACTTGTACATAAGTACATTTTATTTATATTTAAAACATGTGAAAATTTCATGTTTCTTTCATTTAATTCAATAAAAAAATAGTGCAATATCAAAACGTAGCTTTTATTCTCTCCATGGCAATTTTTAAAAAAAAATCCGATTATCCGAATATTTGATTATCCGAATGGGTCCCGGTCCCCATTAATTCGAATAATTGGAGTTCTACATTCGATTTGATTTGCAAAACTGCCTCTTGACACTCAGTCTTACGTGCTGTGTTTTCTGTTATACATAAAACACACAGGTAATACAAGTTAATGAAAAGCCTATAAAAACTCACCTGGTTGGATATATCCGTCATATTATTAATGATCTTGTCTTGCTGTGATTTATATCGCAACATGCTGAATATAAAGTCGCTCTGCAACCAGAATTGTCGAAATCTTTTTGTAAAGATTTTCAAAACTTCCGAAAATAACTCTATGAATTGTTTATTTAGATCACCACCTTCTTTTCCGTTTACTCCCATTGCAGTTACTAAAATATTTTTTTCACACATAACTATCATGCACAAGACAAGTTTACTGGGTTATTGGTAATGAATTAGCACCCTTTTAGAGTCTTACTCTGTAGGTACACTAACCACTTTTGTTCAACGTCTATTATCAAATCTTAAAAAAAAGAATTGTTGTTCCATAGAAATATATCGTTCACCGTGGACAAAATGTATGGAACAGCAGAACACAAGTTGCAGCACAAAAGTTGTTAGTTTTGATATAGGTACAGAATAAGGATGCTAATTGATTATCAGTAACCCTGTATATACTAAAGAAAACACCGGTTTTTACTCACGTATAATATGCGGCCGGGCCGCTGGTAACCCGACCGGTTTCAGAGTAATTAGTACTCCTTCGTCAGGGAATACGCTCCCGTTGACTGGCGCACGCGCACAGCGGCCCGGCCGTGATATTATACGTGAGTAAAAACCGGTGTTTTCGGGTGGGCCAATAATTTTTGCAAATTGCAACACTAAATTTCTCGAATACCGTTGGAGGGAGGGGTGCGCGGGTGGCGGGAAACTATGCGTCGCTACATGCAATTTTAGTCACAATGGAGCGCTTCACGGGACAACAGCGTGCTTTTTGTGTTAAACAATTTTACAAAAACAACGATTCCTACGTTACTGTACGACGCCTGTTTCGAATTGAATATGGATTACGCCGTGTAAGCGAGTGTCCAAGTGTGAATTTAATCAAAGCTTGGGTCGTGAAGTTCGAGCAAACGGGATCGACAACGAATATTAAACAAACAGGCCGGCCATAAGCCGGCAAAGGGCATAATTGGTCCGTATTTCTTTGAAAATAATCAAGGAAATAATGTAACTGTGAATTCAGCGGAATACGTCAAGATGTTGCGAGAGTTTTTGACGCCGCAGTTGCATGAATTTCAAGGATACAACAGCAGGACCTGGATGCAACAAGATGGAGCAACATGCCACACGTCAAATGTGACTTTACCGGTAGTCAAAGAAATGTTTCCGAATAAATTGATTTCTCGCAGAGGTGATATTCCATGGCCTCCGAGAAGCCCGGATCTTACACCATGCGATTTTTTCTTATGGGGATACCTGAAAAGTCGAGTCTACCTTAATAAACCGACGAATATATCCCAATTAAAACGAAACATCCACGACGAGATAGCCGCGATCCCCCGCAGCATGTGTCAGCGAGTTTTCCAAAGTTTGCGTAGTCGATTGCTAGAGTGCCAACGACGAGACGGTGCACATCTCGACGATGTCATTTTTAAAAAATAAATTTCATTAAATTTTCAAAACGTTAAAAATATAATCAACAAAATAACAGTTGTAGTTTTATTTCTATTCATGTTTTAAAAGTGCAAAAATTATTGGCCCACCCTGTATAATGAATTCTCACGCCTGTATAGCAAGTTGAATGTTTGAGCAGTGTTGTTAAGATCATCAGTCCACCATGTCAGTGGACGTTATCTGCAACAATCACCTGTAGAAAGTCTCTATTAGCAAACTTAGCGTCCCCACGCGTTTTGCGAACTACGTCCCCTGCCTACTGCCACTTTAACCCGCTAATCCGCTGGACTATGTCTTTTAAACTCTAGTTCGTCTACAAATTTCTTCACTCTTGATTGGATCTCACAGAGAGATTCTGAGCCCTCTCCAATCTCCATAGCTATTAGCGCGTTATTTGTATTAAAAACTCTACGGATATTATCCTTTCAAAAACAAACCGCCGTCCAACATTACGTACAATTACATAAATGGAATCCTCACGTGTAGCCACTGTCCTAGGCTTAAAAAAAATGTCCCGCTAAAATTGGGTACATTAGCCATGTGAGGACCCATCAGTAACCATACCCATGTACAGAAAATGGTCGCCGTAGCCGAAATCGGCTAGGAAGACATCATCATCATCATCATTATCCTTTCTTGTATCCGTCCCTCTTTGTCAACGGTATGGTAGGTATTAATACCCTAGTACTGCAGCGAAAGTGCGCGATATTGATATACTACTATCAGCTGCTCAACGGCCGAATCGATTGATTCTCGTGCATTGGGTCACTGCTCGCTGGCGGTGCCGGACCGGCCGCGCCACTCTCGAGTTTGTAGAGTGCGGATGCTGTTCCAGATGTCGCCCGTGCGCTCCGACATAGCTCTCTATGCTCCTACGATTAATCATTCCGCGTCATTAATCTGCTTAACGATCTGATTGCTCATACACCGGATATCGACATATTTTGTTCTAACTTCAATAATAAGTATGTTAAACGCAAGCATAAGTTTTTTAAGTTAATAAGTTCTTTTTATTAGTATTTGTGTTAAATTTTTAGTGTATTACATTTCTGACTTTCTGCGCGTGTTGGCTAGTCTAGCCTGTAAGCATAGTAAGTAATTGTTGTAAAATAAATAAATAAATAGCTCGTTGGTTTATTCACTCTAACTCCTTTCCCTCTCTCGCTCTTCTCCATAGCTAGCTTATTAATAAGGGTAAAACAATCAAGTTTCAGTGTATTCAGACATAAATCAGCGCTGGTAACAAACTCTGGTTGAACACTTTCGACTTGAAGGTTCACTGAGGTTTGTCGGACGAGAAGACGTTACGTAATTTACCGAGTGCTGCCCAGCCTGTTAGGATACAAAAACGAGTAGATTCTTCGAATTTGTTTTAAACTAATTGACTTACAACATATAGTATCCAAGTTATTGGCCCTCAACAGATGTTCGTGATCTATTGGACGTCCCAGGCCATCGGCCAAACATTGGACCAATATTCTGGCTTGGTTGTTGAACGTTTCTATAAACGTATTCAGAACTGCCTGACTGAATGCAGGGTTTAGAAGTTTACGATGTTTTTTCCATGTTGATACTAGACTAGAACAAGAGAAAAGATAGATAAATTAATACCTATACACAATTTCATACTAGCTGACGCGGCAGACTTCGTTTCACACAATATCTTTATAAATAATAGCCAATGTGTTATTCCCATCAATATTTAGGAATGAAAAAATGCCAAGTCCATGGTTACCCCTAATCAATTAGCATCTTTTTAATAGCTTATTCTATACATCAAAACTAACAACTTTTGTTCTGCGACTTTTGTCAAAAAACTCAAAAAAAAATGTTGTTCCATAGAAAAATATCGTTCACGCGCGACAAAATGTATGGAAAGCTGTTTTTTTTAGTTTTGACTAAAGTCGCAGTCTCGCAGAACAAAAGTTGTTAGTTTTGATGTACTATTACTATTAGAAAGTTTCATCTCAAGCCGTTCAGTAGTTTTTGCGTGAAAGATGAACAAACATCCTTACATATAAATTTTCGCGTTAATAATACCTATTAGTAGGATAGGTTTGCGTTTGACTACATACTGCTTGACGTTAAGCAGATATGCGGCGTAACAACAACATGCGTTACATCTCGAGAAAGTATATATTTGTCTGGGTATTTTTATTATGAATAGATATATCAGTTTAAAAAAAGCTCCCTCCTATTCTTTTAAAATTAATTTAGAATCTTTGGATAAATAAATTTATTTGAAAGTATAAGTAGATTATTACTGGCAACTTTGATCAATCAACCTTTCTATAGCTAAAATAAAAGGATTTTTATCAATTAGACCCAAATTTAATGATTTTTTTGAAATATTGCTCTAACTGAATGCGCCAACTTTTTATGAATTCTATATTTTTAGCAAAATAAATATGACATAAACATGGATGAATCAGGTAATAAAGCAAGTAAAAGAACGATAAAAGCACATTTACATGGCTAAAACATAAAAAAATGTGAACTGTATTTCCATTCTCAATACAATTTATTTTTATCATTTAATTGAGGGATGAAAAAATACATATTAAATATTTTGGAGTAGCCCCCAAAGCAAGCTTTCAAACGATGCATATAATATCATCTTGGTTAGATTTTTCTCTGAATAATATACAATTTGTGGACGTCTCTTTTATGATTTTTAACACTTCTCCGTGTTTTTTTTATTCTGTTTATTGTATTGTATTCTGTACATACCATTTTTTTTATAATTGCCACCAATTCCTCTGGTGTATACATATTTCAGGGTCTTTTTATAATTATTATTTATTTTTTTACTACAAACATATCTCAATGTTACAAATGATCAAGTTAAAATTTTTAGTCTAATTTTAATTTTATACATTTAGTAAGTATTCTTATCTTAAATTGTCATAAAATAAATATGTCAACAGTTCCCAACTTCAAATATATTTTATAGTTTATTTTTACATTTATGTCGTATTTATACTGTAAGTATGAATATTTGTGTTGACTCGTAAATATAAATATACATATATTCATATTATACTGCAAATATAAATAAGTTAGCTGTAGAGTGTGTCAGTCATGAGAATAATTATACGCGTGTGTGTAATCGTCCTAAGTGCATACTTATGGGTCGAAAGGCCCATACGTTGCACTTTCGGATGTTTAAGTTTTCTTTTGAACACAAACTTCCGTTCAGTTATAACTTATGCATTGTTTAGATTAATTTACATTTACTGTACATACCATTGGAAAGCAATAGTCCTCTCCCTAACAGAGATTTGGCGTATGTATAGAGTAGTTCCTTTTCCAAACACGTATTGGATATGGTTAAACAAACTTCAGGATCTGAAACAGCTAGAAAAAAAACTAAAATTTTAAGATACCCTCGTGGCCCCACTAAAAACTCGTATACGGGGATTGTTCAAAAAATAAGGTGGCTTCTTAAATTCCGCAGACTACGTGCATTCAAATTTTAATTTTCTTTCATTTTTATGTTAGTGCATTTAACGCAGTCATATACTCGTATACACAGTTTTAAAAAAAAAAACATTTTTTGTCTGTTTGTTAGAGTCTAAGAAAGTCTTTGAATAAGCGTTAGAAATGTGTGTATAAGGCATAAAGAAAAACAAGATTGCAAAAACAACATAGAATATGCTTCAACAGAATACATTTATTTACCTACTTAGTGCAATTACGACATTTATTATCCCTCTAGCTTTTACCCGCGGCTTCGCCCGCGATATAATTTAATTTATGTTTATCTTGTCAAAAAAATATGGCAACAAAAATAGTAAGTGCGCAACTAAACATTAGCCCCAATTCAATGTGAAACGGTACACAAATATTGTAGCAAATAATCATTTCCAACCCAAAAAACAGCCAATCTCAACTAATTTGTTTCGTCATCATTATCATCCGCAGATTTCTTTGTCCCACTGTTGGGTATAGGCTTCTTTCTTGCAGTGCCATCTGCCTCGGATCTTTGCCGGTCGTGACCAGGCTTTACCGGCGGTATTAATGATATCGTCGAGATAGTCGACCCACCTTGCTGCCGCGCTGCACGAAGCTGAGCGCTCTCACCTATTCAAGTAACCTAGTTGACCAGCTCGGTCAGCACCGTCTTCCTTGCTCAAGAAACGCTGGTCAAATTGGTTGCCACGCCATTGTGAACGATGTCATACGCAGGGCTTCTGCGAACGCCAATATCACAGCCGTACTCGAACCGAATGGGTTTGCGCGTGGTGATGGCAAAAGGCCTGACAGTATGAAGCTGGTCCCATGGAAGTGTAGGCGGCCCTTAGAATGGGACGCGACTTGCGTCGATACTTTGGCGCCGTCACATCTGAGACTCAGAGTAGAGCTGGAGCCGTGGCCAAATATGCTAATCTCGGCAGTGGTTACATATTTGAGCTGTTTGAAATTGAGACATTGTGCTCGTGGTGGCCGGGAGCTCATCTTGTTTTCAAAAGTCTTTCTGAGCGTCTGGTGTACCCGCCGCGTGACCAAAATGCTGGTGTTTATTTGGCTCAACGTATAAGCAGCATTGCCAAGCTGATTGACAATGCTGCCAGCATGCTGGGCACGCTGCCAACTGGCAGTGGGCTTGACCATTTAGAATATCTTTAGACCTTCAAGGGTCTGTGGATGATCCAATTGCTTGTTATGTAGTAGTAGTTTATGAAGTTTTACATTGTAAAAAAAGCACTAGCTCTATAAAAAAATCAAGTACCTTGCACCTTGTTGTTACTGTTCAAACCTAACCCGATATCAAAATACTTATAAATGCTTCTGTTGATTAAGATAAGGTAAGAGTGTACCCGCCCATGGGAACTTAGTAGTCGAGGCTTATGGGCGGCGCGGGAATCCCAGGTAGAGCCGCTTCTCTGGGTTTTTTCTGAGACAGCTGAGAAGACGGCGCTCGAGGTGTCCCAATTCTTTTTGGTCTTTTCCCTTTAGGTAGTTTAGAAGTTTGCACTCAAGGTTGGGCCGCTTTTCTGGGGTTTTTAACTATAGCAGCTGAGAGGCTGGCCGGCAAGTTGCGTGCCTCATGAGGAGTGCTGCAACTGAGCCGGGCTGCACTTTTATCACTGTTCAATCCTAACCAAACCAACAGAAATCTATGTTCGTGTCAAGTTCACAATTCAGAATCGAGGTTAATAACCTTAGAGTCAAGATACATATACTCATGCCATACTACTTCTAAAAATCAAGTTGATCCGTTTCTTCGTATATTAGCATGGATTCTGTACCATAAAGGTAGAATTAAAAAAAGTTTAACCTCTAATGGTGGCATATTTAAAAATATTAAGACATAAATCAACTCAAATCGTTGCTTGTTTGCTCTGTGAAAGAGTACGATGACAAACCAACAAATTCACTGTCGAATGTATAGTTTAACTAGCTACCCGCCCCGCGCCGGTTTCGCACAGGTGTATTATACACGTAAACCTTTCCCATGAATCACTCTATCTATTTAAAAAACCGCATCAAAATCCGTTGCGTAGTTTTAAAGATATAAGTATACATGGGTTCAGACAGCTGGAAGCGACTTTGTTATATAATATGTAGTGATAGTGATGATAATTACTATAAATTCGAAAGTGGGTTAAAACGAAAGTGGGAAATACAAACCTTTGTGTCCGTAATTATCCCATTGTGAATTGTGCTAAAGTGTCCGTTTTTTAAGGTTTCGTAGTAAACCGAGGAAACCTTATAACTTCATTGTGTCCGTGCGTCCGTCCTAATGTTGCAAAGCCTTATAACTACCATATAACCAAATTGCATGAAATTTGATGTTATGCTAGTTTAAGAATTCAATTTTTAACTACTTTAAAAAAACTTTCAAAACTTAGTATTTAAGGGGTAGCTTCCATACAAGTAAAGTGGGGATGATATCGTTGAATAGGGTTTTTGAAATGAAGGTTCGTAAAGTTTCTTACAACATTTTTTTTGTCACATGAGAAACATTTCTGAGATATAGGTCGCCAAAATTGAAAAAAGAGGGTACCTTAATTTTTAAAGTAAGTATACAAGATGGAATTTTACTTTGAGGGCTTATCAACCATAATAAAAACCTTCTCTGAAAAATATTTTGAAATTATAATTCAAATAATAATAATAATTTATATTATATTCCTACTGTGAAATTATAATTCATGAATTATAATGAAAAATTAAAATTTTTATACTCGTAGGTACACAGCTCAGAGTCATTGACTTTAGAAACATATTTTATACCAAAGGTATGTACGTTTTTCTAGAAGTCAACCGTCTAATGAAATCATAAAAATTGGTTTTTATCATTGGTGGAGCGCCTTAACATCTTTAATGAATATTTCCGCATTCCTATAATCTTTTCTTTTTATAATTTCAATTTACCCGCTTTCTGGTGTCGTCGGTAAAACAGGTACAACGCTGGGACGATCTGTCGATGGTCCGTTGACGTCCCGGAGTTTTCCGAGAGATGGCGCTAGTCGTCTCGAATCGCGATGCCCTCGACCATTGGTCAAAAAATGCCGCGAATCCATTGAGTGTCGCGTCACCGCCATTATTTTTTGAATAGCAGATAATTATTCTGCCAGTTGACTTCCATCCGCCGCAAGATTAATTTCATCCGTTTAACTTTGAAGTTCATGTAGTGAACTTCGGAACTTTATAGTGTGCAGTGCAGTGTTGGACAATTTATTTCGCCTCGACACAACACAGGACTTGTAGTGGACGATACCAGCAGGCGCCTAGCATCAGTGGCAGACGATTCTTCTCCAGCCGGTCTCGATTACGAGGGGATGAAGGCGGTCATTTGCAGGTTAGTCTTAGTTTAGTTCCTGTTTATACGTCGCCACCAAATTCTTTCCTTTTGTATGATCTTCCCGCCCTTTCTTATTTTTCTTCAAAATCTTACGTGAGCAATCACACCCAGGAGTTGGCTATTTACACGCCACTCCAATCATCATCATAATCATCGTAACCATCTACGAAAGCCTATCATACGCGTGTCTCAACTCGCATTTGACAACTTATTTATACTGCCTACATTTATGTCAAAGTAAAGTAAAAATAACAACTTACTTACCTATTAATTTCCGGTACCCCAAATCCACGGTACAGAGGCCGCCATTTTTGGTAGCATCAACACCTATACTCTTTATCAATTCAAACATGTCTCCTGTGAACGGACAGATTGGAAATTAAACTAGTAAGTTAACAGCCTGTAAATGTTAATACTCGTATCTATTTTTTTGACGTCAAGTTCAATTGCGGGCAAAATTGGGCTAAATCTTGATAATATGCCACTTAAATAATTTAATTTATTAATTTGGGACATCTTACACACCGTCTCTGACCCCAAACTAGCAACGCCTGTATGATATGGCTGCCAGAGACTTATATACTACATATATTGTATTTAAACTTTTGCGATTTGAACACATACATTTTAAACAACGTGTAACGGAAAGACTGTATACATACTGAAAGTACCAAATCAGATAACGGTAACAAACTAGATGGGGGCATGTTTAGCTGTGTAAGTTCGTTTGCTGATTTTTAATCTTTTTTTTAAAAACTAGTCATTTTTATGACTAATTCACATTTGCACAGCACTATCACACTAAACAGCTGCGAGGTCAATAACACGACCTTCCCCATCAAAATCAGACCACACCTCCTTGTTGTGACATGTTTGTTTACGTGCAAAAAAATTTTCTAGTCAGTATATTTAATTTTTTTTAAAAAGTGAATGTTGTTATTTTGGCTCGGAATTTCGAATACAGCATCTATATAAGGTATAGTATCAACCCACTTATTATGTATACAGCCTTTCCGTTACACGTTGTATACTACGGGACTAATTGCGCACTAAAATTACGAGTTAAATAAATACCTCCTCATCCCGACGTTTCGGCCGAGTTGCATCGATCTGACGGGTCGCTTAATAACACCCAGACACAGAGCAAACACTTATGTTCATCACATAAATATTAGTCCTGGGTGGGGATCGAACCCACGCCTCTGACTCAGAAGTTAGGTTACTAACCACTGAGCCACCAAGGCAGTCATTGTAATATTAGTAGTACTATGGGCAAAGATTTTTCAAGTAAAAACTTCTTTAGCGGCGTTGTGTACTTTTTGGGATGGGTAAAAAATGTTAAACTCACATCAGGACATGACGTGATCGAAAATTCGTAAGACGGAGGGAGAGTACACCGCCGGTGCGGCGTAGGAGAGGAAGTAATATAGATAGATAATTCTTTATTAGCTTAACCAAATACAATACAAACACATGAAAAATAAAAACATTAAAAATTAGTTATACTAAATGGCGGCCTTATTGCTTCATGCGATTTCTTCCAGGCAACCATGAACGGACAGGAAATAGCACATTAACTAAAACAGCGGCCTTGGCAAATAATGAATTTAAAAATAAACAATGAACACTTATAACAAACAAAAATAAGCAGTACTAACACCTAACCAATAAATAAATAATATTTATTGAAATAAATATATATGCCTACCTAGACACATAAACATACATGTATTACATAATACAAAAATAAACTTACTTTTATAATTACATACTTATACTTACTTAAATAAATATATAAAGCGAGCAGAAACAATAATGTACCTAAGAAGACAGGTAATGCAATTTAACTCTTTGTTTGAAAACATTCAGTGATGAGGCGCGTCTGATATCCACCGGTAACTCATTCCATAATCTTACAGATTCCACAGTAAAAGATGAAGCGTAAAAGTTTGTCTTATGTTTGGGAAAGTCAAGTTTAAGATTCTCAGATGATTTTAAAAACCGGGTTAGAAGAGAACGCCGGAAAATAAAGCGTTCTTGAAGATAGGAAGGAGAAGAAGGACTGAAGAGAGTATTGTAAAGAAAAGAAACGATATGAGCATCCCGGCGTCGACGAATAGGAAGCCACTTGAGTTTTGCGCGATATTCTGAGATGTGGTCATATTTAATCAAGCCAAAAATGAACCTTATGCTTTGAAGTCGCTCAAGTTTATTTAGCAATTCCTGAGTGAGATCCAGATAGCAGACGTCAGCGTAGTCAAGGATTGGAAGTAGAAGGGACTGTGCAAGCGCAATAATATCCCCTTTCTTTCTACCGCGCGGCAAAACTGTATGCCTGATGCTGCTGTTTGCGCTTGCGCGACTGTGCGTGTGTGATATTGTACTATTTTACCACATAAATGATAGTACTTTTTTACTGATAGGTAAATAAAGCAATACGTGCGAAATTATTATTCCCTAAACATTCCAAAATATTCAAAAATGCACAACGTTAATGTTCATATGTTCACTTCTGCCGGCACTCCCGGAGTGCAACCCGTTGTTTTTAGGGTTCCGTACCTATGTACGTGTGTGTGTATGTCAAGACTCTTTATCTCGGGAACGCGTAAAGATATCGAGTTGAAATTTAAACTGTATACGTATATCTATGGTTTCTTGCAGTTGTCTAAAAGAAAAACTTCTCAGTTATCGTTTAAAAAGTTAGAGCCGTTTATGTCGTAAAAAGCCCGCAAATTTCGACACTCACAAAAATCAAAACCTACAGGGTACTTCCCGTTGACATATAGAACTATGAAACTTGCTAAGAAGCATTGTCTCAGAGTACACATATAGGAATAAATCTGAAAACTGTAAGTACTTACATTTTTATTTCAATCGCAAAAAAATAGGGCCTCATAATTCACAAAATATTGGTTTAAAATTCAAAGTGAGTAAATCGTATCATGTAAGGTATCCTATAAAAGAACTTCATTAGCACATCCTAAAACAAGTTTTTAATAATTTTAACAATGTGTTTTTACGGAACCCTCGATGTTCGAGCCTGACCTGACCGCACTTATCCGGTTTTTTAATTCATAACTATGGAGGTCCCGCGCAGGTGATCCTCTAAATCTAGCCCTGCTTTCAAGCGTCCATTTAAAAAAAAACCCTTTAACGTATACAGGGTTACAGGCTAAGGTCGACTTATTCCCGTTAAGCGTGTGTAGTTTACTACGTTGCTAACTGATTTGACAATGAAACACCATATCCTAAATATCACAGTTTTCGAGATATTTGAATTCAAATACTTTTTATAAAAGGTTAATTTTACGGGCAATATTGGGTAGTGAGGTCATAAAACATTATTTTACATGTAAAAATTAATTAAAAATAATATGCTACTTACGAGTTTCAAAATATCTGAGCTGATAGCCGAAAATTGGGAATTTTATAAATACCAATTTAAAATATCTGTATTATTATATTAATATAGTGTATTTCAGAGTCAAATTAGTCAGAAACAAATTAAACTACACACCCTTAACGGGAATTTTCTTAACTTAAATTACTCTATCTATTAAAAAAAAACGCATCGAAATCCGTTGCGTAGTTTTAAAAATATAAGCATACAAAGGGATAGACAGCGGAAAGCGACTTTGTTTTATACTATGTAGTGATAGTGATACGCTTAAGGATCAAACTACGCTTAGATGGAGGTAAGTTATACATAACTTACTTCTTAAGTGCACCTATAAGTGTCCAATAAAATATCATAAACATATACTAACCTAGTAAAAATCGGTGCAAGTGGCCAAGGATCGGTAGCCATCCAGGAAAATAGGGTGGATCAGACGTCCTATGTTTTCGAATATTAAAAACACACAGTAACACACACAGACAAAAACAAATTAATATCAACAAAATCATTTTGAAATTGAAAACCCCAATTAAAACACTATCGTGTTATATAAAATACAGAATTAAATTTAGTCAGATTACTAAATACTTATATGTAAAAAAATATATATTGTGGTATATTAATACACGTCCGACCAAATGTGATGTCGAACTAAATATGTAACCTACTGTCCAAGGATTTATATCAATATAAATTAATTTAGTAACAAAAAGCTATATATATGATGCCTCTACTTTCCGTTACTGACCATCTTAACCCTTTGTATCATACGGTAGACTGTAGGCAACATACCGTTCGAAGCCCTGCCAAATTAGTGCTAATTGTTTTGGAACCTATTCTTTTTATGTAATACATAGCCTACAGTCCATATTAGCAGATTAATCCCAAAAACGTTGGTTGGTTGGTGCTACTACTTTCAAATTCAGAAACATAATGTAACTTCCGCTATTTTATACAACTACAAACTTATTGATATTTTATTTATTTATTTATTTATTTACAGGCCAACAGCACAAAAAATTACATTAAACTTAATTATACAGATAAGTATATATAGCCAATAACAGGCCTATTCCTAAAATAAGATACATAAAGGAAAGAAAAAACAAGCCGGTTCAACCACTAAATACGTACTTAAAGTTTACAAATATGTGTGTAGGTATATATAACAGCAATATAAATTTTATAAATTACACTAAACAACTTAAATCGGCTTTGATAATTAATATTTATACAGAGTGCAAAAAAAAGAACAATGCGTATGAGAAGAAAAAAAAAATATACATAGATGAAAATATGTGTACCTACTGGATATAAAAATCAGTTAAAAATTAATTATAGTACTTACTTAAAAATAATCTATCAGTATGTTGTACCCTTTTACAATACCTAGTTTAATTCTAACTTTATTTTATTAATATATTAAAACATTACGATAAAAACTTACAATCAACTGACCTATATTTAGATAAAAGATTACAATGCCCAAAAATCAAATCGTGTTTACCTACTGGCAAAATAAAACTTACAGATTGATACCCTCGTTAAATTCTATTAACATCTCTAACGTATATAAAAAATAGGGGAAAGTATTAGCATGCGAGCCATTACCCACCCAAACAGTTATGCGAAGACGTATGCCTGAAGTATAAATAGATAGGTGCTGATAAGATGCAAGTAGGCACATCGTGCACATGTGTGCGTGCCGCGAGGATTTGTTATGATTCTCTGATGGACGCATTCAAGCACCAATGCGCAATTTAGTCATAATACTATATTTTCATAACATAATACAAAATGTAATTTTTGATGGTTACAATTCTAGGGTCGGCAGACTAAAGCACTTAAGTCAAAAAAAATGTTTTTTTTTTAATACACTAACGAAATTCTTTTAAATTAATTCATCGACCCACTAAAGCACATAAGTCAAAGCCATCTATTTCAATTTGAACTCTAATGGCGTACCTTTTCAACCTTATCATCTTCTCCACATCTTGTAGCGTTATAAACAACATAAATTGACTTAGGTCAAAAGGAACATGTAAAGTTTGTGCACTTTGCGGAATAAAAGTATGACATATGTCATTAGGATCGTTAAATGCGTCACCTTATCACTTTGTTTAACTTGAGGGTAGGCACTTGAACGTGTAATTTATGGAACAAAAAAATGAAGTGCCCGTTTCGTTTGAAACGCAAGATGTTAAGCTAGTCAGTAATGCTCTAATCTTTGACAGCTTTGGTTTTGTGTTGATTTAGTTTAATGATATTATAATATTTTTGCTACTCATTATGGATTCTCAGCGTGGAAAGAAATTAGTTGAGATGGCGTTAAGATCCGTAACTACTGAAAGTAAGTCTGATCATTTTATTCTTTAAAATACCATACATTTTGGTAGTGAATAAGACTCTTGAATTAATATTAATCTGCTTTCATCATCAGTTTTACTACAGTGCACTTTTGGCGTACATTTCAGTCTTGTCAATTCGTACATCGTTTAAAATACGTCGTTTTTTTAGGCGAGCGGAATGACCAGCAACTAGGAAGCATAACGGTGGAAGAGGAGCCCGTGCCTTCCACATCATCGGGGTTTACTGATAACATGCGTGTTAGTCAAGAAATTGAATTTTCAAGTGATGACTCAGTCCAAGATCCACATTATGTGTTATCAACAGACGCAGCAGTCTCGTCAAGTTCAAGTAATGGATCCACTCATCAAGATACACCCCTAAGCCCTAGTTCAACGTCTACTATCAGAGCAACTAAAAAAAAAAGCATTCAAGTCAGAAAACTCGAAAAAAAAGTGAAACGCAACACAGGTCAGTCTTATCAAACATTAAAAGGAAAAGTAATTGGTAGTAGAAAAATGACAGAACTTACAACATGTCGTATGAAATGCAAAGAGCGCATATTATTTTGCGATAGACAGGCTATTTTTAAAGAATATTGGCAAATGGGGACATACCTCAAAAGATCTACTTACATGGCTTCATTAATGGAGATTCAAGACAAAGCTACTCAAAGGCAGCGGACACATACAAATATTTTTTATTAATTAACGGAAAGCGTGAACCCATCTGCAGGGGATGTTTACTAAAAACGTTAGGCGAAAGTGATAACTTCATAAAAACAGTTGGCTTGAAAAAACGATCATCAGTAGGTGGTACTCAAGTGGACGATAGCCGTGGGAGAAGTATACCCAAGCACAAAATCTCCGACGAAAAAAGGAAAGAAATAAAAGAACACATTTTATCATTTCCATCTTATGAAAGCCATTACACGAGAAAAAGCACATCTAAGAAGTATTTACCTTCTCATCTAACCATCAATAAAATGTACAATTTATTCTGTGAAAACCGAGACAATCCACCGTCAGTAAAAATTTACAGCCAAGAGTTCCATAAATTAGGATTATCATTCAAAAAGCCCCGTGTCGACACATGTTATACATGTGATAAATACAAAATGCAAGTTCAGCTTTGTCAGGAAATACAACGAAAGGCTGAAATTATCGCTCAGCATGATCAGCACAAGGCAGATGCTGATCAAGCGTACGAAAGAAAGAAAAGTGACACACAGGTATACAAAAGTAACAACACTGTGCAAGTGTACACTTTTGATTTGCAGCAATGCTTACCCACTCCAGCACTAAGCTCTTCTGTAGCATTTTACAAACGTCAGTTGTGGACGTTTAATTTGACTGTTCATGACAACAAAACTGGAAAAGCTGTGTGCTACATATGGCATGAAACAATAGCTGCAAGAGGAGCTAATCAAATAGCCTCTTGTCTTTTCAAACACCTCCAAACATACCTACCTGAGAACACAAAACATGTAATATTTTATTCCGATACATGTGGAGGCCAGAACAGAAATTCTCATGTAAGTTCAATGTTTACTTGGGCTTTGCAAAAATTAGATTTGGAATTTATTGAGCACAAGTTTATGATTCCCGGCCATAGCCATATGGAAGTAGATACTGATCACGGGATTATAGAAAAGAAAAAGAAAAAAACAGAATTGCAAATCTATCACCCGCACGATTGGATACAACTGATAAAATCAAGCAGTAAAAAATTTCAAGTGGTTGAAATGCGCAATACTGACTTTTTGGACTTCTCTTCGCTTTTAAAGGGTCCGTTAGTATTAAGAACTAAAGATGTGGATGGACGACAGTTTAAATGGCTCGATAAAAGATGGTTGCGCTATGATTCTGACTTTGGCGTAATTTCTTACAAGGATAATCTAGAAGAGGAATCTCCATTTTTCAAATTAAACTTGAAACGAAGAGGTTCTACCGCACCTGACAATATCCCAGTCATATCGTTACAGCTTTTGCCTATATCTAAAGAGAAAAAAGAAGATTTGATTTCTTTACTAAATTTAATACCTGACGTTTTCCATAAATTTTATATTGATTTACCTACTGCAAACGATTTACGAAACACTGACCCTGATATTATAGATAGTGAGGATGATGATTAAATTAAGTATCGTAACATAACAATATAACATAAGAAATTATTTCTGATTATCTTATAACTTAAGTCATAAGTAAGATTTAAATTTAAGGATAAAGTAAGTGTTCTTATTGACATAAGTCACATAAAAAGCCTTCTGCTATTATGATTTAAGATGACATATAAATGCATGTTAGCAATAATTTAATACATCCCAATAAATCAAACAAAATAAAAAAAGAATAAAGAGTTTTTTTTTTATTTAGTTTTTTTTAGTTTCTGGAAACTATGACATTTTGACTTATGTACTTTAGTCTGCCAGCCCTAGAATTTTAGATTACGAAAAGTAAGGTGAAATAAAAGTTTTACCAAATTCATTAGTGAATGTTATAATTATTATACGAAGAGAAGTTAAGTAGGTGTATTTGTTTATTACTTAGTTTTGTTTTTATATGTTAGTTCAGTCGGTAAACTGTTTATTATTTATTTTTGTTGTATTTAAGTAGATATGAAACTATAAAAAGATAGCTATAAAGTTATTAAATCATAAAAACAATTAGTGTAGGTGCACCGGATGCGGCAACTTAGTTTTAATGAATAATTTGGCAATTTTATATTAATTTGGCAATTTTATATTAATTTGGCAATTTTATGTTAAAATAATATAGATGTTTGTTACTAATTTTGACAACAAAAGGCCACAATCGGGTCATTGACCACAACAAGCACACCCACTATATAGATAGATAAATAATTAATCGTGTTTAATTCTGTTTATATACAATAGAAGTATTTGACTACATTAATGTACTTATAAGTTTTTCGTGTACTTTACGTTTAAACGTTATTTTAGGAGTATTAAATACATCCAAATCAGAGAATCGTTTGTTATATGTTAAGCACAAACGGGCAACAGGTGCGTTCTTTGTGTAATTGGTGACCTTCAAATCAGATGCAAACAGCTTCGTCCTTGTGTGTCGTGTCCGGGTTCTAGGTATATTGAAAGTTATATAGGAAAGTAGGGTAGGGGTGTCCAAGTGAGAATTTATAATGTTATATAAGAGCATCATGTCTAACATCGTGCGTCTATCTTTCAAAGGGGTCATTTTATGGCGAATGCATCCTTTGTTGTAGTCTAAATATATTCGGGCTCGGTAATTAAGGTGTTTAATAAATTTTGACTGTATTTTTTCAATACGCTGAGAGTGCGTTATATAAAAAGGGCTCCATATACAACTTGCGTATTCGAGTACGCTGCGAACGTATGCATTGTATACTGATTTAATGCAGCTTAAATTTGAAAATGGCTTACAGGTACGAATAACAAATCCTAAATTTTTGTACGCTTTGTTTACTATAGTTTCTATGTGATCCGTGAAAGACAGCTTGCAATCCAGAATAACGCCCAAGTCACGGACCTTATCAACGTGCTGTATTGGGGTATTATTTAACTTATAAGTAAATTTGATCGGATTGAATCTACGTGTAAATGAAATCTGTTGACATTTAGAGACATTGACAGTGATTTTATTAATAGTATAATAATATTCGAGTCGATTTAGGGTTTCTTGCAGAGCGATACAGTCTTCCACGGAGCTAATTTTACAGAATATTTTTTTATCGTCCGCATAGAGAAGATATTTTGTAGTATTAAAGCATTTATATATGTCGTATATATACGCGTTGTACAGCAGCGGACCGAGATGTGATCCCTGTGGAATTCCTGAAGGGATCTTAATTATTTCTGACTTGTATCCACCCACCACAACTGCCTGGGTCCTATTGGTTACGTAAGATATGGTCCAGCGAAGTAGATCTCCATGCATACCTAATTTTGATAGCTTTTCAAACAAGATCACGTGGTCCACGCGATCGAATGCCTTTTTAAAGTCGGTATAGACCACGTCCACCTGCCCTCCACGTTCCATGTTATTTAGTACGAAGTGAGTAAATTCGGTGAGATTAGAGGTCGTTGACCGACGTCGAAGAAATCCATGCTGAGCATCACTGACTCCGTTAATGATTGTGTTGTATATTTGGTCGTACACGATCTTTTCAAAGATTTTACTAAAGGTATTTAAAATGGAAATTGGGCGATAATTTTCTACCTTAGATTTAGAGGACTTTTTATAAATTGGAACTACATGCGCTTCTTTCCATTTTGCCGGGAATTTACATTCTCGCATAGAGCGTTGAAAAATGAGTTTTAGAGGATATACCAGGGCCTCTGCACAGTTACGGATGAATACAGGCGGTATGTTGTCAGGGCCGGCCGATTTACTAACGTCAGATGTTTTCAATATGCTCAGAATATTCTCATCCTCTATTTTTACTTCACTTATACTGTGAGAGTCACTACAACTCGGTAAATTAAGTTCGGTCAAATCATATAGAGAGGGTGGTTCCACAAATATACTCTTGAAAAATTCATTAAATCCATTGCAAATATCAGGCCCATTACTGTAAACTTCTGATCCGTACGTTAATGTTTTAGGATATGAAGATTTACCTCTTTTAGATTTAACGTATTGCCACATTAGTTTAGGGCAACACTTAATTTTGTCTTGCAGATGTTCAATGTAATTATTATACAACTCACTATCTAAACGTTTTGCTCTTGCTCGCAGTAAAGAAAATTCTAAATAATCGAGGTGATTATTGAAACGTTTCCATTTGGCATGAGCTTTCCATTTTTCTCGATGTAGTTTTTTTAATGCGGTACTGTACCATGGTGGATAAGTCCTATTGTCTCTTTTGACTTTACGTTCCGGAATAAAAAGGTCGAAGCATTTGTAAATTTCAGCGTTAAAGAGATCCACTGCGTGATCGACATCGTAACCGGATTCAAATATTTTGTCCCAATTTAAGTCACCCAAGTGTTCATTAATTTTTTTATAGTCACATTTATAAAAATTACGGCTTGGTTTACATTGTTCTTCAAGAGGGCGCACAGTAATATTTGCAAGGTCAATTAAAAGACAAGTATGTGCACGATCAATTTTTGGCACTAGGGAATTACGAGCAGGTTTACAGGAAGAGGAAAAATTACTGAATACTAGATCGATTGTGTGATTATAAATGGTTTTAGTGAAATTACTTTGTTCCAGCCCCAGCACATTGAATTCATCGACTAAGTTTTTACCTGCGTCCTGCAATTCTACCGGCCCTTTTCGTATATGCAGTGGCCCAAGATGAGGGTCCCAATCCACGCAAGGAAGGTTGAAATCACCCGTGATTAAGAAAAAGTCGTGACAGTGCGAATTAAAAATGCGTGTTACATTTTGCACAACATCATTAATACCTTGAGGCAGTTGCTTGTCGGGCGGCGCATAGATAACACATAGGTGTAAGTCGGTGCCCACTGTGGCATTAAATGATTTAGAAGGGATTGTTAACCAAAGAATATCTGCGAGATGAGTAGTTCTTGCGTTATCTAATATGTGTGCGTCCAAATCCGTACGTACTAAGATCATAACACCGCCGCCCCGTGAGGTATTCGTGAAGGCTAAATCCCTATCCAAGCGAAACACATCGTATCGCGAGTCGCTAAATTCGCTGTCTAATATACCATCGTGAAGCCAAGTCTCCGTAATTATGATAACATCATAGTCATTACTAACTAATGCTCTGTGAAAGTCAAGTGTTTTTGTACGTAAGCCTCTTACGTTTTGATAAAATACGTTCAATTGTTTGTTAGCCATTGTGAAATGAATAGCATAGGTATAATAGTACATTATATTTTAAAGAACAATAAATCTGTATTCTGTTATGAGACTTATGTATATATAAATACGTGTTATAGTTAGACATGACTTGCAAATTACAATGCTTAGTTGGCACGCCGAGTCCTGCGTACATATCATAAAGTTTAAGCATAGCTCGCATGGTGCCAGTAGGTAAAATTATGTGAAAAACGTTATAAATTGAATTATCAAACATGTTAATGTTATGAAACTTAAGCATGGCTCGCATGGTGCCAGCAGGTAAAATTATATGAAAAACGTTGTAAATCGAATTATCGAACATGTTAATATTTAATTGTAGCATCTTATTTATGGAGAAGGTATTGCTAATTATGCTTCGGTACAGTGTTAGGTAGTCGCGTGGGCATACCACAATGATAAGGGTACAACAGCGATTATGTATTATTAAGTTATGTTTAAAGTGTTTTAATACTACAAATACATCTTTACCAGATATTGATATTTTAAAAAATAATAAAAAAAAATAAGTATCAGAGATTAATGAATTATTTTTCAAAAACTAGTGAGGATAGGATTTCAGCTTTACTGTGTAATTTAGTTTGTATTATTTTTATAAAATTTTCCCAATTATTTCATTAAGTAAGTAAGTTCGTATAGGCCGAGTGGCTAGCCCTGGTGTCAGAGTTTATTATTTCATTGAAATATTGTTTGTTGTCGGTATGCTTCACTAGGCAAAAAAGGGTAATTTTTTTGCTCGCCACATCTAACTTTCATAGGTATTTTGGAGTCTTTCAGGATATCTCTTGAATATCTCTCAATAAGGCTGCTGAACACAAAAACCTTCCAGAGTCAAACTGCTGACGTTATAGCAGATCTTTGGTTGATAGTAGGTGTGACTCTGAGCAAAATGGGTATATAAAACCAAGTATATCTGATTGATGGTAGCTAAAGGTGACGTTTTTAAGAGAAACACGAAAGACTTGCCCAGCATTTGCAGCCACAAGCAGTCTACCAAGACCAGATTGGGTACTTGCCGGAATGTTCTGAAAAAGTCGTTCAGGAAGTTTCCAAAGTATGTTGAATTTGGCCAAAATGTATGTGTACAACAATGTAGAAAAGCTTTATACTGCACGAAAGTGCTTCTGAATATTCCATCTTTCTTGATAAGTGAATTGACACAACTGCGTAATAATTTTTGACCATTATAATGCAGCGTTGCTTCTCGGCAACACTCCCTATTTTGAACTATTTCTCAGAAATTATTAAGAAAATTAAAAAATCCAATAATATGTGTCTCCTATTTTTATTTAATTAACCTAAGTCCAAAATATTAATGAAATTGGAGTTGTTGAGTGATAGAGGGTTAAGTACAGTTTCAATAATTTTATGATAATAATTTTATACATTTGATGTGAGATAACAGAATAAAGGTTCAGTACATAATTATTATTTCTAAAAATGGCATAACTGACTTCAAACGGAGTTTCGTTTTCCTTTTACTACAGAACCCTAAAACATGAGTAAAAACTAGTGTGAGTGTGGCACATGACACGGGTCAACATGAAATTTGACTTTGATTGCAAAGCATTAAATTTCGGTAGTTTAGGTCGTAATAAGACGGAAAAAAATATATGGCATGAAAAACTTTGCTTTTGTGCTTAGAAGACTGATTGAACGAAATTTTTAAAAATCTCGGATTTTAATTTTTGATTGAAAATAAAACTATTGAAATAAAAATGTTTATTATTTTTATTAAGTTTTACTATCAAATTAGCTTACAGAAAAGTGGAAAATAACTTAAAAGTGCACACTTTTACTTTTTCTTTTATGTTCATAGCTACTTTCTCTCAATAAACCCCAAATATAGTCGCCCATCATGTTTTCATTGTATTGGCCTTGATAGCGTTGTTCAAAATTCATGATGTCCTGATGGAAACGTTCTCCTTGCTCTTCGGAATAGGCTCCCATATTGTTTTTAAATTTATCCAAATGAGCATGCAGCATATGTACTTTTAATGACATCCTGCAGCCCATGGCCTTAAAATTTGTAAGCATATCCTCAACCAACTTTTCGTAGTTTTCAGCTTTATTATTTCCTAAAAACCAGAAACTACTGCTTTAAAACTGTTCCAACTTGCTTTTTGAGTACGATTCAGCAACGTTGGAAATTTATCATCGGCGAAAATCTGTCTTATTTGCGAAATATTAAAATCAATTAAAATTTATGAAAAAATTAAAAATGAGTATTATTATTATAACTATCACAAAAGCAAACTTTATACCGAAAAAAGGATTTTCTTTTCGTTTTTGTGCATAACTAACTGGAAAATAATAGTATAAACTTTAGGACAAAGAACGAAAATTTTTTTGTAGAGTCGTGTAATCATAGTACTGTACTGTACTGTATCAGCCTTTTTAATAGTCCACTGCAGGACCTAGGCCTACCCACGAAAGGTGTTTGGGCCATATCCACCACGCTGGCCCAGTGCGGGTTGGTGGATTCACATACGCCATCGAATTTCTTCTACTGACATATGCAGGTTGCCTCACGATGTTTTCCTTCACCGAAAAGCCCGTGGTGGGAAATTCCGTATTTAAGTTCCAAAGAACTCATTGGTACGGGACCGGGATTTGAAACCACGACCTTACGATTGCAAGGCGGGTGTCATTACCACTAGACCACCGCGGCTTTATTAATAACTCCAAAAAGTTTGTTAGTTTGTTCCTCTTTCACGCAGCAAAGGAGCAACGGATTGACTTGATTTTTGGCATGGATATAGTTCAAAGGCCGGAAAGAGACATAGGTTACTTTTTATCCCTTTTTATGTATGATTGTGTGAAACGTAGTTCGCCGGGTCAGCTAGTCCTATCCTACTAATATTATAAACGCGAAAGTTTGTGAGGATGGATGTATGGATGTTTGTTACTCTTTCATGCAAAAACTACTGAACGGATTGAGATGAAACTTTGCAATAATATAGCTTATATATCAGAATAACACATAGGCTATAAATTATAATGATATTGCATCAAAAATCAAAATATCATGCAGGCGAAGCCGCGGGTAAAAACTAGTTTATAATATTAGTAAGGAAAAGCATAATTTACATTTTGTACCGTAACTTTATTTCGTATTAAAATCCGTGATGGTTTAGAGGTAGTGACACCTGCCTTACAATAGTTAAGTCGTGGTTTCAAATCCTGGGGCCTTATTTTGTAAGCGCTCTGGCGTTCGGCTTCGCTTTTCCTCCTGCTCGCTCTCGCGGCGTGAGTAACTGGCGCGAGCAGGAGAAAAAGCGAAGCCGAACGTCAGAGCGCTTACAAAATAAGGCCGCTTGTCCCGCACCAATGAGTTTTTTTGGAATTTATGTACGGAATTTCACAACACTGGCTTTTTGGTGAAGGAAAACAACGTGAGGCAATCTGCTTACGAGCGTAGAAAAATATCGAAGGCTTATGGGAATCCACCAACCCGCACTGGGCTAGCTTGGTGGATAATGTTTACGGTCTAATTTATTATTTTTTATTTTATTGTATAAATGGTTGACTTATTTTAATTATTACCTATACAAAATAGTCCAGCGCATTGGCAAGTTGAAATGGCTATGGGCGGGACATAGATCGGGGGACTGATAACCGATGGGGCCGAAAGTTCTCGAGTGGAAACCACGTACTGGCAAGCGCAGCGTAGGACGTCCACATACAATATGGACGGATGACATCATTAAGACCGCAGGATCGCGCTGGATGCAAGCCGCTACGAACAGGTCTTATTGGAAATCTTTAGGGGAGGCCTATGTCCAGCAGTGGACGTCCTATGGCTGAAACGAACGAATAATGTACTCGTAAATCTAAACGTGAATTTGTTGCTTTGTTACTCTTTCACACAGCATCAAAGCATCGGATAAACTTAGTTTTTGGCATGGGTATAGTTCAAAAGTGGATTGACACACCTAGGCTACTTTTTATTCTAGAAAAATGAATTGTTCCTCTGGGACAGCACTTAAATCAAGCGGGCGAAGCCGCGGGCTAAATTTAGTAAGTAACGATTAGTAAAACTCTTTTACCCAATGTCAAAAGAAGGTATTTTAGGGCCTGAAGATGAAATTCAATGCACCTATTACGTCATAACCAAGTACATTTGTTCAGAAAGTAGGTACCTATTGTTCAAGGTTAATAATGAAAATCCTATACCCTATGTCAAAAGAAGGTATTTTAGGTCTTTAAGATGAACTTCGAGTATTATGTACCTATTACGTCATAACCAAATACATAATTTGTTCCGAAAATACCTTTTGTTAAGGTCTCTGTTCAGATTTTTCATTGTTTTATTTTAAGCATAATGAGGGTAAATTATGAAGAAAATACCCACCGGTATCGTGAGAACCGGCCGCGCTGCGCTACAGATAAAAACATAAACAGAAGAGTGGCGAACATCAATAAACAACAATTATTAATAAAACCCTTATTTCAAAACAAGCTTTTACTGAACAATTACTCGTCAAGACGAATCAACATTGACAGCTGTCATCAAATACGTAGGTCTCGTTGATGTCTCATACTTTTGAGAAGACAACAATGGTCTAAAACTGACAGTTACGGAGAAAACTCACTTTTAAGTATGATAGCTGTCATCCGTACTATAAATCTCGTTGAGTTCTCTTACTTTTGAGAAGACAGCAATGGTTCAAAGTCGATAGTAAAGGATATAATAATTATATCACTCTTAAGTTTTACAGCTGTCATCTGAAATGTAGATCTCATTGAGTTGTCTCACTATTGTGAAGACACCAATGATCTAAAAATGACAGTTACAGACATACACCACTTTTAAGTTTGACACCTGTCATCAAATACGTAGATCTCGTTGATCTCTCTAAAAGTATAAAAAAGGAACAGGTTAAAAAAATATATTTTGTCCTTATCTTGGTTCTAAGCTGCCTACCTACCAATTTTCAGCCAAAACGGTTCAGCCGTTCTTGAGTTATAAATAGTGTAATTAACACGACTTTCTTATATACTCGTATAAATCCTATCCTACTAATATTATACCTATAAACACGAAAGTTTGTAAGGATGTATGGATGTTTGTTACTCTTTCACGTTAAACTACTTAATGGATTTTAATAAGACATTATAATAATACAAGCATTTACATCAGAATAACAAATACGGCTACAATTCTTAAAGATATTTTGTAAATTGTACAAAATATAACGATAAATGTCGAGTATGTAGGAAAATTCTGCCAACTGCGAGCTATTCTAGCGTGCGCCGCAAGAATGTCAAAATAAACAACTGTCGAATCGAATAACTGTCAAATCAATCGATGACCAGCCCATGATCACATAAATAATAAACACTGTAATTTAGCACTGGGAAAAAATATAGGCCCTGCCCGAGTAGCACGGCAAGGGAAGAAAACCATTTTATCCACTTTTAATGTCAGCTGTCATTGTCAACCCATACTTTATTTCCTGTTCGAGGGGATAAAATGGTGGAAAGACTATTTTTCCCTTTGCCATGCTTCCCGTGCTGGTTGTATTAAACGTCTAGCCATGTCAGAGGCCTTCAGGCGGCTTAAAAAGTCAGACACCAGGGCTAGCCACCCGGCCCATACGAACTTACTTTTACTTAAGTAAAACTTAAAAGTAGTTTATTTCCGTAACTGTAACTTTTAGATTTTAGAGATCAACGAGATCTACATATTTGATTTTGAGGTTATGGGATAGCACAAAAATCTAATATTAAATTTTTGTATTTACTTTTTTCTATCCTAAACTGTTTTGTGGTAAATTCCCAGTTCTTCAGCTTCGTCGTAACTACTGATATGCCGATCTAGCTTCACTTTTTCAAAAATGGCATCCATTTTATCCATAATAGGGCGACCAGAACGACGTGCATCTTTGACATCAAAATTTCCGGATTGAAAACTTCGTGCTACAGACACTGCACTAGGTCCATAAACATCGCAATTTTTTTTCGCAGCTTGCGTTACATTTTCCCTTTTTGTAGTCAAATTTAAAAATGTATAGAATTTCTTCATTAGATTCACTCATCTTCAGTCTGCTCTGTTCCTGCGTGAAAGAGCATCTCTCGCTTTTCTCAATACAGCAATGGTATAAATTGACAGTTACGGAGATAAACCACTTTTAAGTTTGATAGCTGTCTGTCGAACTTGTTGAGTTGTCTCACTTTTGTGAAGACATCAATGGTATAAATTCCACAATAACTGAAATATGTTACCTTTACCGTTAATCACCCTTCATGAGTAGGCCTACGTCCTGCAGTGGGCTATTAAAAGGCTGATTACAGTACAGCACTGTACAGTTACCTTTAAGTTTGACAGCTGTCATCCAAAATTTAGTTTGTTGAGCTCTCTCACTTTTGTGAAGACATCAAGGATCTAAATTTGATACTTACGGAGATAAACCTCTTTTACGTTCGACAGCTCTGTCATAGAAAATGTAGATCTCTTAGATTTTATTTTATTTTTGTGAAGATATCAATGGTCTAGAATTAGCAGCTACGGAGATCAACTACTTTTAGGTAAGTTTGATACTGTCATCTGAAATGTAGATCTCGTTGAGTTGTCTCACTATTGTGAAGACAGCAGACATCAATGATCTGAAGTTGACAGTTACAAAGATACACTAGTTAAGTCAATCTTAAGTTTATTACAATTATGCACCTGTTGTGGCCACTGCCTGCTATGCTAGATTCATAATTAATGATTTAGCATAGCACTAGTCATGTACGAAAATATTCGGCCAAGTAAGAGTCTCGCGCTCACAGGGTTCCGTACTGAATGGGGTCCCTTAAATATATATATTTTTTATTTAATTATTTGTTATTGAATTGTATAATACAACTAAACATTTTGTGCATATGTCAAGCATCTACCTGTTACCATTATTATTAATTTCGTGAAAAACGTTTAAAAATTCAGATTTATTGTATGGCAGCCCCTTATATTAATTTTATTCTTTTTTTAGTATTTGTTGTTATAGCAGCAATAGAAATACATCATCTCTGAAAAATTCAGCTTTCTAGCTATAACGGTTTATGAGATACAGCCTGGAGACAGAGAGACAGACAGACAGACGGACAGCGGAGTCTTAGTAATAGGGTCCCGTTTTTACCCTTTGGTACGAAAGCCTAAAAACATGAACCAAAACAAATATACTTATTATTCTTTCGGTATACAATCAAACAATATTATATATGGTAGAAAAACCCAACAAACTTAAAATTAAAATAAAACTTGCTAGACTAATTTTGGTAAACCAATACACGCGCGGACTACTATGGTAGGCCCGCAGTTCTGCGACAAATTCACAGAATAATTATTAGAACTAAAGTAATAGAAACCGTACTAAGATAGCAAGATATTATGAACATCACTTCGTAGCACTTTAATTATGAAATTTAAAAGGTGTTAGAAAAAGTTGCACATACACCCGAACTTACGTGATTTCGAAGGGTTTCACAAACTGGCATTGAGCTATCTCGGCTATCCAAATTCAAAAAGGTAAAAAGTAGGAAGGTAAAATGATCAGAGTTCTGAACCTTCTTACTTGAACTAGACTCTAGAGGGTTCAAATTTCCAATCATATCGCAAAAGAAAAAGTGGAACCACTTTTAACCATTTTGACATTCTAACTTGTGATTTTGACGTATGCCCTCAGACAATGCATTTTTCTTGTTCCACTCACTCTCGCGTATGCTGTTTAACCAGATATAAATAAGACAGCTGTAACATAGCTTTTAATTGAGCAAAATTTAGTAAGTATTCTTATACTTTAGTTCTAATGCTATGGACAAATTATACAAATGTAAATACTCATATACGTCATGTGAGTTATCTGTCGAAGAATTTCAAGAAGGAGGCTTTCCTGGAATTTTGGCTGTCTAATCCGTAAACATCAAAAGATATAGCCAATAATATGATCATGGTCTACTATAGTAAGCCGCGCGTGTACTTTAGTGTTAAAATTCAAAGTGGCCAAAGACTACCCGCCTACCTGTACATCGACCGTGGTCACGGGTATAGTCTACCTGTGACCACGGTCGATGCAACTCGGCCGAAACGTCGGGATGACGAGGTATTTATTTATCTCGTAATTTTAGTGCGCGATTAGTCCCGTAGTATATAATAATAATGTGGCCAAAGACGACAATAAGATGGCCAGAACCGGTGCTTCTACCCTATCATTGGTTTCTAAGCTGGAGAGTGACGTGGTGTCCGGTGCCTTGAGGCTTGCTCAACACGTTCCATGTGAGGTGCATCCTGGTGATATCTCCGGATATCCGGTATCGCCGCACCACGTGGGCTAAAATCACTTTCATAGACATCATCGCGTACACTTTACCTGAAAAAAAAAGACAAAAAATATTTCTTTTGAAATAGGTAATAAGAATTTATTGGAAAATATTGGGTACTTTTTTGGAATTCAGCACGTTCAGGCGCTAGCCATTCACAGCGATGAGTTGCTAAAGCCTGATGAAATTTCGATTAGTACAGCTGCCTCACGACCAATGTTTAGGTTCGTGCGACGCCTGACTAACCCACCGACGCAACAGCGGAACTCCACTACCGTCGCCGTAACGCCTGGCTATACTGTGATAGCAAACGAAGCTAGGACATGGATTATTCTAACGGCTGTTAAGTCGCTGCGGGGGCCTACTCTGTACTCCTACCTCCCTAACATTCCCTACGTGTCCCTACCTCCCTAACGTCCCTAACCTACCATATGAAGTCAATAGATACTTGTATAGATAGGTACGGGATACCTGGACCGTGAGACCTATCAGCACCAGGCGGAGTGGGAAGGAATGAAGGATAGGCACGATTTTCCACTGCCGTGATTCAGACTCGAGCCACGATCACAGAAGGTGACGGTACTAGGTAGCTCTTGCCACAATGGAAGGAACAGATAGGTAACCTGCCCGCCAAGCGGAACGTATGCTGGGTACAGCGTTGTCCCCTGCGCTGCAGGCCTCTGAATGGGCTCCGTCTGGATCCTCGAAGGTCCGACGGCCGGTCGCCTAGTTGACCTGACTGCTGGCGGTGGTGGACCCTTGACTCCGAGTGCAGTCGCCCGAAGGTTCTCGCCACTACACCCCTCTTGACTCCGAGTGCACCCGCCCGAAGGTTCTCGCCACTGCATTTGATTGACTCATCTTTAAGTATGCCTAATTTAATGACCGTGCATCTTTGTATGCCTCGGCTAGATGGTTGACAATAAATCTGAGTCGCGACTCTGCAGATTTTGCCGGCTGACGCTATGCCCAGTATCGACACGCTAAACTGAGCATGTTCTTTATGGACACAGCATATAGCAAATTCAATATTTTAGAATTAACAGTTCACATTTTGAGAGCTTAACATTTTAGGATTAAACATAAAAAATAGCATTGAGGTCTCTCTAACGGTTTTTTATGATAGAGATATATGGTAAAAAAAATATACCTACCGATACAGCCTCTCCTACCCAAACCAAAACCACCAAAGTAGTTTTGATCGAGCAACTTGTCCGGTTCAAGCCACCTCTCAGGCCTGAACTGGTGCACGTCCCCCACATAGGATGACGGTGCAACTCGTACACAGCTATGAAGACACCGGTATTAGGTTCTATGGTGTAGTTTCCTATTATAAAACAAAAATGACACCAATTTATTACTAAAACTAAACTATATACAGGGTTATTTCTAATCAATTAGCATCCTTTTATGAGCTTATTCTGTACATCAGAACTAACAACTTTTGTCAAAACTCAAAAAAATTAGTTAGCTAATAGTATTCCAACAAACTATGGAGAAAAAATATTATACCTGTGTAAAGTGGCCAAAAATTTAATTTGAAAAAAATTGACACTGTCATATCAAGTAAACAAAATCCATATTTTTGTTTCCAACATAGTATGTTTCTAGTGATACTGGTTCACTGAATCATGTTTAAGACGGTAAGATTGTAAATTAACTTTGTGATTTATATCTAGATATAGGTATATCGGCGCATCCGCCAGACTGGCCCGACAATCTTCTTCATCCATTGAGGCATCGTTATAAATAAATAGGCAGCGAGTTATCAGAATTAGTTGTATTCTCCTTGGATAACTTAAGTAATTACAGTCACACGTTTTATATCTCAATTATTTCAACCTCTAATCTATTCCCGCCGTTTTCTACGTTTTTTTCTCAATATGAAACAAATGACAATCATATTCCATCTCAACTGTCAACCGACCATCAATTTTGCTATGGCGCCTTTTTACAGTGACGTGCGGTAGGCGAGCAAAGAGTTCCGTCGGCCGCCGAGAGAAACCTCTTGATAATAAATATTTGCAAGGAGTTCCGCTCGCCCATTGCACGTGCTGTTTACAGTGCTCTGGCGCCGTCAGGTACATATATTTTTGCTATAATGCAAACTGTGTGCTATGTGTATTACTTCAAAACTAACACCAATAAATGCACTTTAACGTCTTTTTTCATTCACGAATTATACCGTGTCTCCATAAATTTACTTAACATTCGCGGACGCACAATAGCGTTGTGTAGTTACCAATTCATATTACTGTTACCACAAATTGTATGTTGAATTCACGACTGTAAATTCGTGAATTCAACTTTTTGGCGACCTTACCCACCTACAGATGTATGTATTTAAAAACATGTTTAAGCTTACTAAGTTTCACTGGTTTCTCAGTAAATCTTCCAAGTAATGGTGTAACTGGATATAGTCTCATGGTCTCTTTCAATACTGCTTCTGTGTACACTAAATTAGATAAATCATCTTTATCTACGTCTCTGTTTGAGTTTCCAATAACTTCTTGAACTCTGAAAAAAAAAATTTTACAACGGGATTGCTCATCTGCGAATTCCTTAAGGTGCGGTACGAACCACAAAACAGCAAAGAAAGAATTCAGATTTGGCGTAGCTTATATCCTTACTTCCCTACTAATCATACTAATATAATTAATTTTAATTAATTTAATTGACATAAAAGGAATTTATATATTGTTATTAGAACTGACTTTTGAATAATTGCATTGACTATATTTTTATTTTTATTATTGTATAACTTTTAAATTTGAATTTAATTGACGTAGTATTTTTAATTGTAATTTTTTGACATTTTTTTGCCCTATACAATCATATAGTCACTGTATAATTAATAGTGTAGAGAAGTGACATGAATGGCATGCCTTAACAATATAGTTTCCAGTTTTTTAAGCGATGCCTCAATGGCAATCATTCAATAATTTTTTGACATTTCTCACATTTGACAGTTGCATGACCAAAATTGTTTTGTTTTTCATAAACTTTATAAGGTGTTTTTATTACGGTAAAGGTGTATTGAATTGAATGTGTAAATGTAGGTAAATTAGTAAGCGATAGAACCCTATTCTCACATAAAATATTGCATGCCAAAAGGCTGAGTATGGCGGACTATTTTGTACGATTATTCTGTAAGTACCAACCATTGTACACCCATATTATGCAATGAATAAATATGAATATGAATATATTATTTTAAATCCGAAAAGTTTGTTGGTTCTGTTGTTGTCGTTTAAATAATTTATTTTATAAAATAGGCTGCTATTTTTTTTTAAAATGACCCGGTTTAGTTCTTCTGTTTTCTTTTTTGGATCCAACGATTCCTAAAAATTTGAGTCATTATTCAAATTTTCCAAGGCTTATATCATTCGATTTTTTCACAGTTTTGTTAGAAAGAAGAAAGATTTTTTAAAAACAATTTGATATATTCACTGGTGTGATTACCTACCGACGTTTTTATGGAGTGATGAGCCACTTGTTTACTTTTAAACAAAAAATTCAGCTGTTCCATACAATAAATTTATTTACTTTTAGTTTACCTGAACTAAAGAAGCTAAGCTATTACTATTTTTTTTAATCATTGGCATTCATTAATTCATATTTTTGCGACAAGCCCATATATATGAATAACGTTAAATGTTCTTTCAAACTTTACGGTATCAATTACCGTTCTCAACTTAACATATTTTTTTATCATTTTTACCAACGCTGTAAGTTGGTAGAAATGATAAATACTTCACAAAATTTGGCGGGAGCGTCACAGGCAAACTAGCTTAGTTGGTAAAACATCGTGCTAGTGAACCGAAAGAGGCAGTTCAAGTCTTACGTTCATGACAAATTTTTCACTAAGTTATTTGATTTCGCCTGTACTTAATTTTTCACCGAGTTTTGTATACCTACTCTCGATAAACTTTGTCCTGGATATCAGGGTAAGAGCCCAGCAAGGTGAACACGAAAGTGAGAATAGCTGCGCTGGTTTCATGACCCGCCGCTATGATGGTGGTAGTTTCCTCCCTGATGTCCTCGTCGCTAAAGCAGCCTGTTTCGTCTGCCAGGTCCAGAATCAAATCCATAAATGGTTTCATGTGTCCTGAAATCATTAAAATCAAAAAACGGAGCCCATCCATCTATCAGCCACAGGATGTAGGTACACTGTATTTTCTACATGCTGAATTGATGCGGTACCTTTTTCCCACTCAGCTGAAAAACTGAAAAAAAACTGAACAAGGCGCTTCTTATTCTAACACATTCAATGTTTTACTTTGAAATTAGATTATAAATCTAAAATATAATATTGTAATTCAATGGAATTATGGAAATACATACATGTTGAAGCCGTGGTGGCCTAGAGGTATTGACACTCGCCTTGCTATCGTGGGGTCGTGGGTTCAAATCCCGATCCCGTACCAATGAATTTGATGTCAATGAATCCATTTCAACCTGTATGTACCAGCCTTTTTTTAATAGTCCACTGCAGGACGTAGGTCTACCCACGAAGGGTTATTGGGCCATATCCACCACGCTGGCCCAGTGCGGGTTAGTGGATTCACATACGCCATAGAATTTCTTCTACGGACGCATGCAGGTTGCCTCACGATGTTTTCCTTCACCGAAAAGCCCGTGGTGTGAAATTCCGTACATAAATTCCAAGGAATTCATTGGTACATGACCGGGATTTGAACCCACGACCTCACGATTGTAAGGCGGGTGTCACTAGACCACCACGGCTTAGATTAACATGCGACAACGCAAAGTCACGAAAAGAACTCTTTGCGACGAGTGAAAATGTGACAGAAATATACTCCGCCATAACTCTCTCGTTCTGACACGTCGAAAGAAATATTTTGCGGTGGGCATCCTTGCCCGGCTGGTCCCAGTGCAACGGGTCAAATTAAGTGGGCTCTCGCCTGCCACTTGTTTGGCATCAACGATCGGTCCACCCTCTCGAAGCTGCGGAAGGTAGGGAAAGTGGCAGTAAAGGTGCCAACACCAGCAGTCCTCTTCCGCAATCCTTAGCTGCAGTACGTAGTATTATTATATCTTCTTTGGCTGCAGTGCCTCCCATACGACACTGTAGCCCGCCTCAGTTGCATGCAGTAAATAACTAACTATGTAGATAATATATATGTATTTACCTGATTCCCCATTGACAGATTCAGTTTTCTTGCCGTTCCTAATTTTAGATTTTTTAGCTTCAATGATCTGAAAACAGAGATAAATAAAGAGTCAAATTGCTTTTTGACCGACGAACCGGAGGATGTCTTCAATTCGACGCGTATATTTTTTTTATGTTTAACCACGCATAACTTTTGATCGACATGAGTCATCCATGGATTCTCCGACTGTCCCGGTTTCCTAAGAGAGATATCTTTGCGTGTTCCTTGTCGCTACCCCAGACACAGAATTTCTCGAATCCTGGGTTGGCAACAAACTGCTAGGACCAACTTAGCCCTTAATTATCCGGCACACAGACGACAGATTATATCGTACCTATAATGATTTTAATGCTACTTTGGATGACCTCGATATCTTTAAAGATTCTCTCACCGCTTTCAAAAATAAGATACTAAAGTCTGAACTTGAGACGTTCAATGTTTGATTTTCAATAACATAACATTTTTTTTGTATTTCTTAATTGTGATAATAGTTTGTAACAACTAAATATGTCTAACCACTAAGTAGTTTTTTTTAAATGTTGTATACACCTATTAAAGGTGATCGTATCAGATCTTTGTACCTATACCTACCAATGTAATAGTTTACGATTGTACTTAATATGTTCACTGTTGGTATATCTATTTAAATAAATAAATAAATAAACTTTTTTCATGGTAGTCCGATTCAATAATTTTTTTTTATTAGTAAGAGTATACTTCGAAATTGGTTTCATTTAAATTTTATAGAAATCGGCTGAGCCTATTTTGATAAATCAACAATAATGTGAAAAATGCTATATCGATCGGTGCGAAATATTCGCGAATTCTGTACACGGGTGAAGTCGGTGATGCTATTTTTTGCATAAAAATTATAAATTGACAAAAAGGTCAAAGAATTCGGACTATCAAATTTGAAATAGTAATAATATTGCTTTGATACGAGTACTGTATGCTGAGTGTGAGTTTTGTCGTAAACATGACGCGCTCGCCGCGAGCGCGTAAGCATGTAATTTGTATGAAGAAATGTACAGCGCCACTAGCGGCGCGTTTTTGAAACACTTTGTCCGAGAGCAAGTTCATACAAATTACATGCTTACGCGCTCGCGGCGAGCGCGTCATGTTTACGACAAAACTCACACTCAGCATACTGTTGCTAAAACTTTATAATGGGCGTTTTTAGATAAATTGCATATCAATATTTTGGAGTACGAGCAAAAGGACATTAAAATTATATGTGATCCAAACATTCCGTACTGTCAACAATCCACTGCTGAACACAGGACTATCCACGAAGAGCGGTTGAGCTGTATTCACTATGCTGGCTTAGTGCGGGCTACATTTTCATACGTCAATAAAGTGTCTTCTAGATATGGACTTATCTTGGAGCAAGTATGTACTAGAGAAGCTATTAGCGTATAGGGTGTGAGAAAAAAGATGTTTATGTTTTTATCATATTCAGACTCTAGATAATAGTAAAAACCTGCATAATACTGATAGAAGTGATAGAAAATGGACAATAGTTCATAAATATGTTGATTTACTTAAGTATCTCATCAAAAATTAACAGTAGTTTTTTTGTCTGACTATAACGTCTAGGCCGAGCGTAGTAGTCAGACAAAAAACGTATACGCAAATAGAGACAAAAGATATTACTTTCGTCCTGTTCACTCTTTATACTTGCACATCACGCCTTACTTTTGTTATTATTATTATTTAGCGCCCTGTCTAGTTATACTTCACTATGGGACTTATGCAGGTTGCTTACGATGTTTTTTTCATGTGCAAGTTATTTGTTGACCTGTAAATACTCACGTGGTTGGATATATCCGTCATGTTACTAATGATCTTATCTTGCTGTGATTTATATCGCAACACACTAAATATTACGTCGCTTTGTAACCAGAATAGTTGGAATCTCTTCGTAAAGATCATCAGTACTTCCGACATTAACTCTATGAATTGTTTATTAAGGTCGCCATCTTTCTCTCTGTTTACTCCTATTGCGGCCACTGAAATAAAGTATTTAATCATATCTATGATGCACATTTGCACAAGTATAATAATACTAGCTGACCCTGGGAACTTCGTTTCACGCAATACCTTTATAAATTATAGCTTATGTGTTGCATTACAATCACAATGCGTTTAGTAGTTTTTGCGTGAATGAGAAACAAACATGCAAATATATTCACAAACTTTCGCATTTATAATATTATATGCAGGATAGCAAAATGAAAGTTCCAGCAGTCTTGTTGAGATCATCCGTCTATATTGTGAGTGGACGCTCTACGAAACAATCGCCATTACATAATCTCCATTCCCAAAATTTGCGGTCCCTTCGGTCATGCGTTTTGCGAACTATGTCCCCTGCCCACTTCCATTTCAACCTGATAATCTGCTTAGCTAAGTAAGTAACTTTCATTCAATTCTTCATTCCTGATTTAAACTCACACTCATGAGATCAAATCAGGAATGCCAATGAGCTACGAAAAGTAGGAGAGCTCAGTCTCTCGAGATTGAGCCCTCTCCGTAGCTTTTTGACTACTTGGAGCTTATCAATAAGATCCATAGTGAAAGAGATCGAAGAATCAGTGCCATAAGTCATTGCTTCGGAGATGGGGTGTAAGAAAGGCGCCTCCCCTTGCGGTGTTACTATGATTGGAATGAACCTTTGATTGCGCAAACACCCGGCCTGGGCCGGTCCAGCCCGAGACAATAAGCCCATCGAGTGGTGATTGACTAATCCTTTCACCACAGTTCACAACGGACATTCTTAGGCCCCCACAACAACAGCTCTTCTCAGAGCCGAACTTAACGGCTCTTCAACACTACCAGCTCTCACCAGAGTAATATAGTACTCAAATTAACCGAAGCGGCTCTTAACGTATCTCAATCAATGTCGAAGGGTTCCCCGAGAATAAGGCAGAAATACTATCGGAACCACATTAAATGATACTGGATAATCAAAGGTTAATCCATATTACGCTGGGTGAAATGTCCCGGAACCGCCGCTTTTAGGTACTCCTGAATAAAAAAAAGAGTAGATGGTACTGTATACTGTATCAGCCTTTTCAACAGTCCACTGCAGGACGTAGGCCTACCCACGAAGGGTGATTAGGCCATATCCACCACGCTGGCCCAGTGCGGGTTGGTGGATTCACATAAGCCATCGAATTTCTTCTACCGGCGTATGCAGGTTGCCTCACGATGTTTTCCTTCACCGAAAAGCCAGTGGTGTGAAATTCCGTACATAAATTCCTAAGAACTCATTGGTACGGGACCAAGGATTTGAACCCACGACCTCACGATTGTAAGGCGGGTGTCACTACCTCTAGGCCACCACGGCCGTTATTTTTCGATATATACACTAATTACCTACCACGCACCCATTACATCAATAGTTTTCTTTACGCTGATGATCTCGCCCTCACTGCCCAGTCGAATACCCCAATAAAGGCATTGAAGAAGCTAAAACAATCCTGACACGAGCTCTGGAAGAGGTTTGGGACGTATTATGCTGAGAACGCTTTACGACCGACCGAATCCATCAAAAATACAGTCCTGCGTCGTTCACCTCCGAAACCAACAAGCTGGGCGGACACTCAACATTCAATGGCGTGGCTCCAACATCCAGTACAGAAACAACTCAGTCTATCTAGAGGTAATTCTAGATAGATATCTCTCCTATAAACACCACTGCAACAAAACGAAATACTTATAACTTAGCTAGGGGCGCCTCTCCACAGGTACTCCGGACGTCAGAGCTGACACTCAGATTTTCAGTCCGCGAATACGCATGCCCAGTGTGGCACTGCTCAGCATATGTAAAAGCAAGCGGATATTGCCTTGAACGAAACTTGCCGCACGATAACAGGCTACCTCAAGCCCATCCCCTTAACATGTTATAATATATTATCGGATATAGCCCCAACCGTTGTCCGTATCATACACTTTCGACTTAAAGCACTGGGGCGTTACGCAATTTTCCAAACGCTGCCCAGTTGAGTTGGCTATAGATACGAGTTAGTTTATCAAAGACGATGATTGAAAATAATTGAGTTCTTACAACATATGGTATCCAAGTTATTGGTCCTCAACAGATGTTCGTGGTCTATTGGACGTCCCAGATCTTTAGACAGATATTGCACCAATATTATGGCCTGGTTGTTGAAAGTTTCCATAAACGTATTCAAAACTGTCTGACTGAAGGCAGGGTTCAGCAGTTTGCGATGTTTCCTCCATGTTGATACTAGAACAACATAAATATATAAAAAAATATAAATTATGTAATTTTTTCTCTCCTCCTTGTATAGTACCAGTATTGCCGATACTTATATCCCTTAAGTTCCCCGAAAAACCAAGGCATATTCCCCAAAGAGAGAAGAAAATCCAATTTTTTGGACTTCACATATTTCCCGCGTACGACACTATCGGGTTGATTGTTTACCAAGCCCCAGTGGAGGTAGGATTACCCGAAATTTGGGGAGTTTCCTATAAATTGGTGATTATTTAGAGTACATTACTTAATATTTGACAGATTTTTATACATACCTTTGGAAAGCAATAGTCCTCTCCCCAAAAGAGATTTGGCGAATGAATAAACTAGTTCTTTTTCCAAACACGTATTGGCTACGGTTAAACAATCTTCAGGATCTGTTACCACTAGGAGAAGAAAAAAAAAACAAATAACAAATATTGAAATACCCCTGTCGTGTACAATGAATACGCACGGCGTGTGTGAACGGGCTGTTTTGGCTCACGAGCTTTTTGATGATTCACGGCCAATGGCCATACATGTTTGAAATATGTAGGTAATATTATAATATTATATTATGAACGTTATTTTTTTTCAGGAATGTTCAATTAATTAGTTTGGTAGGTATACGTTTGAAATATGTAGGTAATATTATAATATTATATTATGAACGTTATTTTTTTCAGGAATGTTCAATTAATTAGTTTGGTAGGTATACGTTTATTTCACTAACTTTTTTTTTCAAAAACTGGCATGTAATACTGGTAACCGATGTTTGTCAAATCCACGAGTAGCCAAATGATTATTACACAAAAAATATTTAGCAAATTGTACCATCCATCCATCGACGATAAGAAAATTTTTGTAGGGCAAGGTTTCATTTGTCAGAATTACAGTGCCGCGGCTGTTAGAATAAAAGAGCAGGTGCCAGTAACGAATTGCTTTTGTAGATTAGGTGTGAAACAAAAAGTAGGTTAGGTTAGAACATGACAACTGATGCACAAGCCGAGCGAGCGAAGCGAGCGTGCCGCGGCAGCGGCCTGCGACTGCCAGTACCAAATCGGTCCTTTTTCACTAGATAATCGACTATTGGTCATATACTCATAATATAAGTACCTATATGGACTTAAACTTTTAAAATATTTATACATTATGGTAAATTTAAATTTATGTGAATCACAAAAATGTACAAAAAACAAAATATCATTCAATATGTCTCAGTGAATGTTTGCCGTATACATATATAGTTGGTTATAAAATGATGGTTTGTAAAATAAAACATATTATGTAGATATAAGATATCATTAAAATATATAAATAATATACGAAACGTTGTTCGTAAAATGAAACACTTTTAAAATGTAAAGTTATTGGAATGAAATTAAGGAATATTTTGCATAAAAATGTTTGTGAAACATTTAGTTTATGTGTAGATGGCAATAAATCCAAGAAAAAAAACGCGCGGTGACGGTTATAATAATAAATGCGGTAGAAATAAATTATTTATCATCCATTAAATAAAAAAATATAGAAGATTTACAACTTGTAATTACTGTTGTATGACTTGCTTTATACTTTATCTGTAATTTTTCCATTCTGTTTTGCAAAAGTGTCTGAATTGTTTTCATTGCCTACATTTATATTATGCCGTAGAGAGAAAATAGAGAAAAAAAACAATTACTTACCTATAATTTTCCGGTACCCTATGTCCAAGGTACTGACTCCGCCATTTTTGGAAGTATCAACACTCATGCTTTTTATCATTTCAAAAACGTCTTCTGGAAAATGATGCATCGGAAATTAGACAATAAATATATTATGTGGTAGGAATAATGGTACATTATAATCTTAAAAGTATCAGTGGTTAGAGATCCTGACTACGGGATCAAAGAGGGGTTCGATTCCCACCCAGAATGTGTTGAACATAGGCGTTTGCTCTGTGTCTGGGTGTTATTTAGGTATTATCTATAATAGTACTAGCTGACCCGGCCACGCGTTGCTGCGGCTAAATAAATTAAAATTGCGACTATAATTTGAGATTTAAACTATCCTATCTCTCAAGTTGGATCGAACTGCACATGGTGTGCGAATTTTATTATAATCGGTTAAGTGGTTTAGGAGTCCATTGAGGACAAACATTGTGACACGAGATTTATATATATTAAGATGTACATATTTAAAACTATATGTAGTATATCAATCATCAGCCATATTACAAGCATTGCTTAGTTTGGTGTCTCTGAGACCGGTCCCCTAATATTTATTTATTTATTTAATTAATTAACATAAAAAATTACTACTAATTACAATACAAATGCAATAAACTCCAATTACCTTTCACTGAAGTTAAATGGCGTATATGCAAATAGTATTATAACTGTATACCTGTACCAGCCTTTTTCTTTTTAACAGTCCACTGCAGGACGTCGGCCTACCCACGAAGGGTGATTGGGCCATATCCACCACGCTGGCCCAGTGCGGGTTGGTGGATTACAGTATACCTACTTGGATGTAAAGATATGAAATTAAATATCATAATAACTTTTCGCAAAAAATAGTAGAACCGCCTGCCATCGTGTACAGAATTCGAATATTTCGCTCGAATTGCTTAAATTATTGTTGATTTTTAAAAAACGGCTTAGCTGATTTCCATAAAATTTGAATGGGACCAGGACTCGGGAGTATACCTTTTAGAACTAAAAAATAACAAAAAACAGGACAAGTGCGAGTCAGGCGTGCGAGCAGACTCGCACTTTTCTAGTCATACATAAAAAAAAACACATTGTTTAAATTACTAACAACCTGTTTTAGCATGTGCTAATGAAGTTATTTTATATGATACCTTACATGATACAATTTACAGTTTTCAGATTTATTCCTATATCTATACTCTGAGACAATGCTTCTTGCCAAATTTCATAGTTCTATGTCAACGGGAAGTACCCTGTAGGTTTTGATTTTTGTGAGTGTTGAAATATGCGGTTTTTTACGATATAAACGGTTCTAACTTTTTTAAAGAATATTTAAGAAGTATTTCTTTTATGCAACTGCAAGAAACTATAGATATACGTATACAGTTTAAATTAAAACTCGATATCATTACGCGTTCCCGAGATAAAGAGTCTTGACATATACACACAGACGGACAACAAAGTGATCCTATAAGGGTTCCGTTTTTTCCATTTGAGGTACGGAACCCTAAAAATACATACAGACGAACATAAAACAAAGTCGGTTTAAATAAAAATAGGTACTAACCAAGTAAACATCGGTGCAAATGTCCGATGATCGGTAGCCTTCCAGCCACATATGGCGGATCAGACGTCCTAGGTTTTCCAGCAATAAAAACACACAGTAACAAACACAGGCAAACACAAATTAGTGCCAACAAAAACATTTTGAAATTGACAAGCTCAATCAAATACTATCGCGTTACTTATTCGAAACACAAAAAGTTACTCATTTCACTAAAATTAGATATATAAGCTCATTTCGAATACAAAACATCTAAAAATACAATACAAGAATTAAACTCATACCAAGTAAAAAAATAAAGACAGATTGTTAAAACAAGTGAGTCTGGCAAAACTACGCCTCGCCGTGTACAGACACAATTACACAGACATACACGTACAAGGAAAGTACGCCTTGGATTGTCAGTCGAACAATGTGGTGATATGAACTATACAGGGTTATTTCTAATCAATTAGCATCCTTCTAGGGGCTTATTCTGTACATCAAAACTAACAACTTTAGTTCTACAACTTTCGTCAAACTAAAAAAAATAATTTGTTGTTCTATAGAAAAATTTAGTTCACCCGTGGAACAGCTGATTTTTTTTTTAATTTTGACGAAAGTTAGAACAAAAGTTGTTAGTTTTTATGTACAGAATAAGCCCCTAGAAGGATGCTAATTGATTAGAAATAACCCTGTATATCACCACATGTATAAAAAACCTGCCTCATTTGTCTGTTCACGGCGTTCGTTTTGATTTTTTTATTTGGTTGGACACCACAAGAAATAAAACATAACAGAAGAAGAAAAAAACTACAGAAAAATGTTCAAAGGGCGGTCTTATCGCTATAAGCTATTTCTTCTAGACAAGTTATAGTGTTATTTATAACAGAAAATCAGATTACGAAAAGTAAGTAAAAAATATTTTAGTATTTTAATACACGTCTGACCTGATGTGATATCGTATTGAATATTATTGTGCAATAAAATGCATGATTAAGGATGTATATCAATGTAAATTTATTTCGTTCCTGCTTCTTATTACATACGAGTACTTAATTGCGAGTTCAAAAAAATTAAGTTAATACATAATTGACTGCCTCGGTGGCTCAGAGGTTAGTGACCCTGACTCCTGGGTCAAAGAGGCGTGGGTTCGATTCTCACCCATAGCAAATAATTATTCATGTGATGAATAAATAAATATATAAATATTTTTGGGACATCTTACACACGGCCTCTGACCCCAAACTAAGCAAAGCTTGTGATATGGCTGCCAGAGACTGATATACTACATATACATATTTTTAAATACATACTTATATATATAGTAACTAAATAACACCCAGACACAGAACAAACACTTATGTTCATCACATAAATATTTGCCCTGGGTGGGGATTGAACCCACACCTCTTTGAATATAGGTGATTGCTCTGTGTCTGGGTGTCACTTAGGTATCCTACTAATATTATAAACGCGAAAGTTTGTGAGGATGGATGGATGGATGTTTGTTACTCTTTCACGCAAAAACTACTGAACATATTGAGATGAAACTTTGCAATAATATAGCTTGTATATCAGAATAACACAAAGGCTAAAAATTATAATGATATTGCGTCAAAAATCAAAATATCATGCGGGAGAAGCCGCAGGTAAAAACTATTTATCTATATAAGTATGTCTTTGAAAATATGTATTACGTAGAATATCAGTCGCTAGCAGCTAGGTATATGACAAACTTGGCTTAGTTTGGGGTCAGAGACTGTGTGTAAGATGTCCCCAAATAATTACATAATTATTTATTTATATATTTGTAATTGTATACATTTGTAGGGGGAACCGGCTCGGGCTCCGCTCCGCTAGGAGTAAATCTATACCAATATTAAAAAGAGAAAGGATTCGATTGTTTGCTTGTTTGCATCAAATAGGCTGCGAAACTACTGAACCGATTTGACATTTTTTTCACTGTTAGAAAGCTACACCATCCCTGTGTAACATAAGCTATATAATGTTTAAAAAAATTAGGGATCCTTACTTAGGGAGTTTTAACTCCCATGATGTAACCGAAGGTGAAAAAATTCCCTAAAATATTCTTTACATCGCGTACGCTGCGAAAACTATTGATGATAGTATAAATTAATAATTAATTTGGGACATCTTACACACGGCATCTGATCCCAAACTAAGCAAAGCTTGTGATATGGCTACCAGAGACTGATATACTACATATACTTATTTCATATTATTAAATACATACTTATGTCGATAGTAACTAAATAACACCCAGACACAGAGCAAACACCTATGTTCATCACATAAATATTTGCCCTGGGTGGTGATCGAACCCACGCCTCTTGGACCCAGACGTTAGGGTCACTAACCACTGAACCACCGAGGCAGTCTAGAATAATGTAATGTACTACGACTTTGTAGATAACACATTATCATTTACCAAAAATGTTAACCTATGCAACGTGTAACGGAAAGGCTGTAGGTATACATAAAAAGTGGGTTGATACTATACCTTATATAAGTAGATGCTGTATTCGAAATTCCGAGCCAAAATAACAACATTCACTTTAAAAAAAAATTAAATATGACTAACTAGAAAAAAAAAAGGACAGCAGTTCAAGGAGGTGTGGTCTGATTTTGATGGGCAAGGTCGTGTTATTGAGCTCACAGCTGTTTAGTGTGATAGTAATGACTAGTTTTTCAAAAAAAGATTAAAAATCAGCAAACGAACTTACACGGCTAAACATGCCCACATCTAGTTTGTTACCGTTATCTGATTTGGTACTTTCAGTATGTAAGTATACAGTCTTTCCGTTACACGTTGTACAGGGTTATCCAGTTACACGTTGTACAGGGTTATCCAATTACACGTTGTACAGGGTTATCCAGAACTGGTGTACTAAGATGAGATGTGGTTCAGATCATCATTATGAACAACTTGTACCTACTATGGGGCCAAACCAAATTCGAGAAAAAAAATCTTCAGTTGCAGTTTTTACAGAGGCGCAAGCGTAACTATATTAGCTAAATAGCATAAGTTCTGTTTCTTTTTCACTTTAAGCATTCGATAGAGAGAACGATTTTTACGTTGCTAATTAATTTACGCTGGCGCCTCTGTAATCGGGCTTAGTAGTAACGTCACATAGGCGGTGCCCAATGACTAAAATGAAGTCATAAACGATTGCTATTACGATTGCTATTGCTTTAGGCGGTAGGGGGGCAGATTGTGCAACTCTGGGCGAACTCTTCGAAGTGTATCCGGTAAAAGGCGTTTTACCGGAATTTATGTATGGAATTTAACACCACTGGCTTTTCGGTGAAGGAAAACACGAGTGAGGCAACCTGCATGCGTCCTTAGAAGAAATTCGATGGCGTATGTGAATTCACCAACCCGCACTGGGCCAGCGTGGTGGATATGGCCCATTCACCCTTCGTGAGTAGGCCTACGTCTTGCAGTGGACTATTAAAGGGATTTTATTATTATAGATACTTTTAGTGATGTACCCAGAGAGTTCCTTTTTCCTTCCTTCATTTTTTCAGCATTAAAAGTAGCCTAGGTATGTCAAACCAACTTGTGAACTATAAATAAATAAATAAATAAATAAAAAGCCTTTATTGCTGTTCTTAGTTTTACAAACTATATCAAATTATTTAAACATGCCTTAAATACTAAGTTCCTTATGGAATTAAATTAATATCGGCAAACGGTGGTTGTGATATCGCAGCTTGTCCTTCGACAAAGGCCTCCTCTAAAGATTTCCACTGTGTCCTGTCCTTTGCTGTACGCGTCCATGTAGTACCAGCTATTTTTATAATGTCGTCCTCCCATCTTTTAGTCTGTCTACCTCTATTCCTTTTACCATCTCGTGGATACCATTCAGTTATTAAACTGGTCCATTTCTCCTTTTTCTCTCTGATCATATGTCCAGACCATCGCCATTTTAGTTGTTTGTAAGTTGTGTATGCGTTCTTAGTTTGTCTTGCTCTTTATGTCTTTTAGTTTTATTCGGTCTTTTCTTTTTACGCCTATTGTACTTCTCTCTATTCCATTTTGACAAATTTTTAATTTGTTTGATAGTTCTTCTGTCAACGCCCAAGTTTGACACCCGTACAGTAAGCATGGAAGAATACACATGTTAAATACTTTTCTCTTTTGTTTTATAGGCATGTCTTTATTTTTCATCACTTCGCTTAGCGACCAGAACCGTTTCCAGGTATTAGCAATTCTTCTTTCTATTTCCTTTTGCATGCAGTCTTCTTGAGATATAAGTTGTCCAAGATATATATATTCTTGTACATATTCTATTACCTCGTCATTTATTTTTATTTCTAAATTTGTAGAATTTGACATTATTTTAGTTTTTGTTAAGTTCATTGACAGGCCTGCTTTAATACTTTCATTCGATAGCTGTTGCAACATGCTTTTCAGAGTTTTTGGGCAATCCGAAAACAAAATAATGTCGTCTGCAAAGCGAAGATGACTTAGATTTTCACCATTTATATTAAGTCCCTTTGTCCATTTTAGGTTCCTAAATATCATTTCAAGAACGGCTGAAAATATTTTTGGTGATATAGGGTCTCCTTGGCGTACACCTCTATTAATAGGGAATTCGTCTCCTGTCGATTCTAGCTTCACTCGAGCAGTGCTTTTTGTGTAGATATTTTTAAGTATTCTAATGTATTTTGTTTCGACGCCTTGTGCTTCAAGTGCGTTCCAAATAAAACTGTGTTCTAATGTGTCGAATGCTTTGTTAAAGTCAATGAATCCCAGGTAGTAAGTTTTGTTATATTCTTTACATTTTTGTAGTATCTGTCTCAAAGCGTGAATGTGATCTATAGTTGAAAAATGTCTACGGAATCCAGCTTGTTCTTTGGGCTGATTTTCTTCAAGGGTATTTGTAATTCTAGAAAGTATAATTTTTGAAAAAACCTTGTAAATATTCGACATCAGGCTGATGGGCCTATAATTTCCTATGTTTCCTTTGTCGCCTTTTTTATGGAGCAATATAATTGTTGATTTAGTCCAATCATCGGGGATGTTTTCCGTGTTAAGTATTTCGTTAAATATATCCGTAAGCTTTGGAGCAATCACTGGTAATGTAGTTTTTAGAAGCTCGTTTGTGATGAGATCTGCACCAGGTGCTTTATCAAGTTTTTGTGTTTTAATTGCTTGCATTGTTTCAATAGTTAGTATTTTCGGTGTCTGCTCTGCATCTGTTGGTATGTTGTATTCTTTTTGAGTTTGTTCAACTCTTTGGCTTGTGTACAAATGGCGGTAATAATCCGTAGCAATCTTTAGTATATCGAGTCTGTTACCTGTCGTTATACCATCTTTCTTCTTCATCCTTGGTATCCACTCTTTCTTGTGGTTTAGTTCCTTCCTTGCCTTTTTTATTCCTCCTGTTCTTTCTATAAATTTTTCTATTGTAGATAGTCTCTTTGTTTTCCTTTCCTTTCTAAGTTGTTCACTTATCTTTTTGCTTATTTCTGTAATTTTTTGGCGGATTTCATTACTTTTCTTCTGTTGTATAAGTTCTTTACGTTCTTGCAGCAAATGTTTAGTTATGAGTGATATTTCTTTCTTATTGTTTGTGTTGGTTTTTCTTGTTACAGTTTTTAGTTGGTTGATTAGTCCGTTGTATTTTTCTTCAGTTGATGTAAGTTCTTTTTTCCCATGTCTGTCCTTCTTTAGTGATGTTTGGAGGTTTTCAAGAAGTAAATCTGTATTGCCTGTATATTCAATAGTTGTACACTTATTGTGAAATTTTCTTAGTTTCTTGGGACGTCTTCCTGTCAGTGTTACCCGAACCATTCTATGGTCTGTGTTGAAATTCAGATTATTTATTATGGTTATGTTTTGGAAAAATTTTTGATTGTTAGATAAAATGTAGTCGATTTCGTTCTTATAAAGCCCTAGCTTCGTTCTTATAAAGCACTAGGCGAGATCCACGTCCATTTTTTCTGCGGTTTTTTTGTATAAAAGCTATTCAGAATGCTTAATTTGTTTTCAGTTGCAAAGTTTACTAATCTTGTGCCGTTTTTACTTCTGAAGCCGAATCCATATCTTCCTATGATGTATTCTTCTCCATTTTTCTGTGTTCCTATCTGACCATTGAAGTCGCCCATGACAATTTTATTTTTGTGAGCGCTTTCCATAGTATTTTGAAGATCATTATAGAAGTTTTCTATTTTTGTTACATCTTCCTTCTTGTCCGATTCAGTTGGAGAATATGCCTGAATAATCGACCATTCTTCATCTTTTCCTTTTATAGGTAGTTTGATATTAAGGATTGCAATACGTTCTGAGATTCCTCTGAGCTCTTCTATATTGTCTGCAAGATTTTTCCTGACCATGAATCCAACTCCATATAGTCCAGGCGTCTCGCCTATATAGTGCAATATGTAGTTTCCTCGATCTTGTATGCCCTCACCATACCGTCTCATTTCACTAATCCCAATAATATCCCATTTTATTTCTTTTACTGCCAGTTCAAATTCTTTAAGTTTTTCTGATGTTCTTAGTGATCGACAGTTGATGGTTGCTATGTGAATATGTTTTGCCTTTATTTCTCTTCTCTTTTCCGTATCTATGATCTTCATATCTGAGTGGTTTGAGGTATTTTTATCCATCTTTAGAGGGTCTTGGTCTTTTGTGAACTATATCTATGCCAAAAACTAAATTAATCCTATGCTTTGAAGCTATGTGAAAGAGTATCAAACCAACAATTTTGGATTTATAATATTAGTAAGGTACGACGTAAGAATAACGATATACGTACCGAAATAACTGAATATATTTTCAACCCATTATGACTTGCACTTTAGTCAAATGTGTCGCTGACAACGCTGTGCGAGCACCAGCACCCTGTGATAACATATTATTATATGCAGATTTGTTTGTACGTACTGTATGTACATACGAATTTTCGAGGTCTAGTACGAATTATAAATATCCGTATGTGTGGTACGAGGCAAATAATCCCAAGAGAACAGGTAAAGTAAAACACTTCACCGTTTTCTTGGGATTACTTGGTGAAATATTTTACTAAAACCATAGAATAATGGCTCGGCTGGACAACGTTCTTAAAATTGCGTCATGTCTTTTCGTCAAACATACTTCAGTGCCTCAAGTCGAAAGTTTTCGAACAGTGTGTGTTGCAAGTGATGACTTATGGCACAGAAACGTGGTCTCTCACTATGTGCCTTATTAGTAAGCTCCAAGTGGCCCAACGAGCTATGGAGAGGGCTATGCTCGGAGTCTCTCTGCGGGATCGAATCAAGGATGAGGAGATCCGTAAAACAACCAAAGCTACCGTCATAGCCCAGCGGATTGGCAAGTTGAAATGTCAATGGGCGAGGCACATAGCACGGAGGACTGATGACCGATGGAGTCGAAAAGTCCTCGATTGGAGACCACATACAGGCAAGCGCAGTGTAGAACGTCCATCCATAAGATGGACGGATTACTTCATTAAGACCGCGGGATCGCGCTGGATCCGGGGTTAGTGGAGATCACTAGGGGAGGCCTATATCCAGACGTCCGATGGCTAAACGAATGATAGAATAATGTGAATACTAAATGTAGATCTCGTTGAGCTCTCTTTTTTTGTAAAGACAGCTATGGTCTGAAGTCGACAGTCGACATTTACGGGTAAACACCAATTTTAAGTTTGACAGCTGTTATCCAAATAGGTCTGTAGGTCTTATTGAGCTCTCTCTCTTAGGTGCAGACAGCTGTGCTCTAAAGTCAAAATTTACGGAGATACACCACTTTTAAGTTTGAAAGCTGACATCCAAAATGTAGATCTTGTAGGTAAGTATATGAGGTTAGGACACGCAATAGGGTATTATACTAATTTTTGAAAAGTATCTCAGTTAGATTATGTTGGTCCAATAAACCACTAAAAAATACAAAAAAAAAATTCGATCGTTATGTGTTTTAAAAATGCATTTTAATTTAACAATGTCAAAATTTCGCGCGTAATTTACGAAAACGATAGATGTCATTATTTTACTCTGTGGTTATGAATGACGTCATTAGGCTATGTAAACAATGCGAGTAAATATTTTTCACGATGGTGTCTTTGTTTGTAAGTTAGAGATATAAGTTTAAAATGAGATAATATAAATGGTTAATAATGAGTTAACGTTGGTGTGCTGTTCCTGGAATACTAGTGTACAAACACCGGACAAACTATTCAATGTTTACATAGCCGGATGACGCCATAACGTAGCGGCACTATTTTATGCACAGATTAAAAAAATGGAATATTTTGTTTTGATTTTTAATATGTATTTTTTTTTATTTTATGATCTCAAACGAACATTTTCCAATGGTTTTTTGCCTAAGCTATCTGAAAAATACACTTACAGATTTTTTCTCGGTCATAGTAAACTACCCTATTAAATATTTATCATATTTTTAAATTATTGCAATCAGTAATGCTAGAGAAACCCTAATTAAAGTTATCAAGGTTCACAACCTACAAAGTAAGTCAAAAAATGCAAAGCCGCGGGTTAAAGCTAGTATTATACCAAAAATCAAATTTATTCATTCATCTATTTTCTTATCAGGTTCCTTGAGCAAAAAATGCTCAAGGAGGGTCAAATATCCAAAACTCTCCCCTACACCCGTTTTTTAGTGCAAACGCAGGTAGAAAAGGAGACATTCTAGATCCAAGTTTAACACTGCAAACCTTGACTCTTATGAGATCTCGTGTTTTGCAGTGTTATACACACACACACACACATACACATGTGTTACACTCGTGATCGGGTGCTGCTTGCAGGTCGCCGGTCTGTTCGTGGCATTCACGCCGTACATCGACTAACTTAGGCAAAGATTTCAAGTATCTACTATACTAACTCTTTTTGTACAGTATAATCAAATGATTGTAAATAGTTAACAAAGAGCACAGACCGTGGAATCTGTGGTTAGTTATTTTTAAATTAAAAAAAATGATTATTTAATTACTTTATTCTTTTCTCTCTGCATTGTCAAGGCTGACCATTATCATAATATACGTAATAAAAATACAAGCATTGCATTGTTTGAATTGTTTTCAGTAATTATTAATAAAAATAGGCTATTTAAATAATTATAAATGCAACTTTATTATTATTATAAATAAAGGTAAAACTGGGTACCTAACACTGGTTACTTAAGGCAAAATGAAAACACTGCTATTTTAATTCAACTTTCTTTAAATTAAGTAATCACAAACTAGAATATTACCTACTATTTATCTATAATTTGCACATTAATTGAAATCTATAGTTGTTGTTTAGCTACAGAAGAAAAAAAATAGAAATTAATAGCACGGCAGCCCTCTCCTGTGATCTTAAAGTGATTAATAATAGGCTGAATCGTCGTGAGCAGGTTCATTGGGATAAAATTCCAGATTAGTCTTAGAAATAACTCTCGGTCGAGGTAGTTAAAGTACTGCGCAGTTATAAAACATGTCGTTTTGGTAGGGTGTCGATATTGTCACAGTACTCGTAACAGCAAGTTTATTATTTTAATATGGCGCGGGCAAAGTAAACTGTCCCTCCCGCTGGTGTGGAACGATTATATCGGGTGTTTCTAAGAGTTCATCAGAGACAAATATATATTTCAGCTTATGGTTAAAATTGACAACATTTCAAATTTTTAACATAGTTATATTTATTTATTATCTGAAAGAATATTGCAAAATAACATACCTATACGTATTTTTTATTTTTCCAATTTGACTTATATTTTCTGTAAAATTAAGTTTTGAAAAGTAGCTTATTCTAAAAGGACGTAACTGCAAAATTTAGGACTCATAAACCATTTTACTGAAGCCACATTAGAAAAAAATAGGTGCTAGCGTTGCTGTCACTGTCAATGCCAATCAATCCGTCACAATTCACAACAAATAGGCCAGGAGGTCAGCGCAAAAAGTCCACTATGTACCGCGGTATACCATGGGAAGAAAAATATAAAATATTTTTAACAACTGCCAATTACCTGAAATATGTAACAGGGTCTGCCATACAGGCTTTAAATTAGCACCATTTAAAAGAAGAAGAATAAGTAGTACTAGTTCCAAGATACTTATAAAATTCAAACGGATTCTTCCACCAAATGCTATGGAACCCAGCTGACTGACTCCAGGGTATTGATGTACATCATTTTGATAACTATGTAACAATAATTCAGCTTTTGGAAAGTATTTGCATTTTTTGCGTTTACCTCTCGGGCTAAAGCAAAATAAGTAATTTGAAAATGACACCGACATTTTATTTTTAAATTACATTTTATGTGTCAACACTGTCAGTGTTTACTGTCATTTTATATTGCTAGTATTTTTTTATCATTGGCAACTGCACTTTCAGTATAAATCCCGAAACGGCTTGGGTGAGAGTTTTTATCTAATATCTTAGCAGTTACTGCACTAAAAATTTTGGAAAAATAAACATAATGATCAGCATCCCGATATGTCGAAATGATTTTGGAATTTCATAGCCTTGTGAAATATGAAAACTTGTCAATTGTAGGCCATCAAAACATCACGGCGGGCCCTTTTAGGCCTGAAGCACTCCTACGGTGAACTAAGTATACTCAGTGCGGCAGGGGGCCGTCTCAAAAGGCCACCGGCAACCTGATGCCGCACAGTGCGCGCGTGCTGCCATTTAGTAATGTGCTGTCGAGCTGATCTAACGTATCGTTTGTACAGTAAAATCTAAAATGGCTAGCAAGAAAACAAAAATAACTCAATGGAAAATAGAGTAATTGACCCTGCGAGAGAATACTGTAATAGACAGTGACAGTGATAATTCGACTGCCTCTGTGGCTCAGTGGTTAGTGATCCTGACTTCTGGGTCAAAGAGGCGTGGGTTCGATCCCCACCTAGGGCAAACATTTTGTGTGATGAACATAGATGTTTGCTCTGTGTCTGGGTGTTATTTAGTTACTATCTATATAAGTATGTATTTAAAAATATGTATATGTAGTATATCAGTCTCTGGCAGCCATATCACAAGCTTTGCTTAGTTTGGGGTCAGAGACCGTGTGTAACATGTCCCCTAATATTTATTTATTTATTTATTTATAATTGTGAATAAATATTTTCTACTAATTAAAATAAGAAGCATCTGGAAACAAATCTCAATGTAACACCAAGTACAATGCTGTGCATTTAAATGTCAAACTTAAATAAACGTTTTTATCTACAAAAAAAATACTTAACTATAAACAAGCCCCCTTAGTTCGCGAACTAGATTTTTAATCTTGTTTATACGCTCCTGTAAAGTGTTGATTTTGACTCGTATCACTCCATCGCAGGAGGATCAAAATTAATTAACATAAAAATAGTTTCTTAATAATTAACATTCAAAATTGCCAAAGATGAGACCAAGATGGCCACAACCGCTGCATCCACTCTATCATTGGTTTCTAAGCTGAAGAGTGACGTGGTGTCCGGTGCCTTGCGGTCTGCTCATCATGTCCCATATTAGGTGCATCTTCGTGACGTCACCGGATATCCGGTACTGCCGCACCACGTGAGCTACGACTACTTTCATGGACATCATTGCGTACACTTTACCTAAAAAACAACACAAAAAATATTATTTTCTGGCAATATCTACCTAATGTATGAACGTTTAAAAATATTGGGCACTTTTTTGGGATCCAGCATTTTTCAAATTCTATATTTCAGGATTTACAGATCACATTTTTGAAATTCATATTTTGGGATTCAAAAATACATTGCGGTCTGTAATCCGGGAAGGTCACGTGCGAAGGGTTTGCGATGATGAGGGTATAAAATATTATTATAATTAAAAATAATATTACCGATACAGCCTCTCCTGCCCAAACCAAAACTACCAAAGTAGTTTAGATCCGGCAACTTGTCCGGTTCAAGCCACCTCTCAGGCCTGAACTGGTCCACGTCCGGGCCCCACATCGAATGACGGTGCAACTCGTATACAACTATGAAGACACCAGTATTAGCTTCTATGGTGAAGTTTCCTAAATCAAACAAAAAAAAAACACTGATTTATTACTGTGTCGCGGTACGTGCGTGACGAGCACGAGCACGAGTACATCTAAAGCACAAGCAGTAACTATAACATGAGCTAGGGTTTCGTGGTGCTCGCGGGTCGCGCTCTTTATTTACCGTCTATTGTGTTAGTTTTTTTTGGTGCTTTTGTATTAGACAACAATAGGAAAGTCTAGAACTTTCAGGTTGTTTACTTTGTCAAACACAATGGCATGGATTTTTCTAGAGATTTGAGGCAACTTTTATTTTATAATAGAGCAATGCAATAAGTTCCTCTCAGTTACCGTATTTACCACAGAAGCGAAAGCATCTCGTGTTCAGTGCAGTGACTAGTGTTGGTGAAACAATTGTGTCGTGTTTTTTTTATGTGTTCGTGTGCAATAAAGTGCAGTGAATAATCGGCATAATAACTGACTATATAAAAACACATCTCGTAACATTACTAAAAATAAAGTAGTTACTATACACACATCTGCAAATATGTGTTAATGTGATTGTAAAATATCGTAGTCAAAGCAAAGTCAGTAAAAAATGGGCATAACATTGCAATAAAGAGCCTCATGAGAACTCGGTTTTTAAATTTATCAGTTCGTACGGCCATCTATAGTAAGGTCACAACTCGGTTAGGCAATATTCGGAAAATTCGTATTTTCGTCCAATACCCCTCAGTGCTTCAACTCAAAAGTTTTCGATCAGTGTGTCGATGATTTACGGCGCTTAATAGTGATAATTCATTGTTATAAGTTAGTTAAAGTATCGCAACAAAGCTAAAAGGAAGGAATAATACCTACAGATGTATTTGAAAATATTATTGAACTTACTAAGTTTCACTGGTTTCTCAGTAAATCTTCCAAGTAATGGTGTAACTGGATATAGTCTCAAGGTCTCTTTCAATACTGCTTCTGTGTACACTAATTTAGATAAATCATCTTTATCTACGTCTTTGTTTGAGTCTCCAATAACTTCTTGTACTCTGAAAATGTTTTTTTTACCCATTACTTATGTATTTCTACACGAACACTAACGCCTTTTTTGACCGACGAACCACCGAAAGAGGATACAATGCGACGCGTATAAATATATTTTTTTTTATGTATAACCACGCATAACTTTTTTAGTAGTTGTCCGATTTCAATAATTCTTTTTTTATTGGAAAGAGTATACTTTGAATATAGCCCCATTAAAATTTTATCGAAATCGGCTGAGCCATTTTTAATAAATCAACAATAATGTGAAAAATGCTACATCGATCCGTGCGAAATATTCGCGAATTCTGTACACGAGTGAAGTCGGTCATGCTAATTTTTGTAAAAAATAATCTTGTTACGAGCTCTAATGCAAATTCCTTACACAAAAATGTTCCTTACAATAAGTTAATTTACTTACTTTCAGCCAAACTTATAGAGCTAATCTACTGGTATTACTTTTTTAAATATTTGGTTTAAAACTTAATGCTTGGTATTCAGATATTTTATATTTTCGCGATAAGCCTATATGTAAGAATAATGTTAAATGTTTTTTCGAACTTTACGGTATCAAATACCGCTCTCTACTTAACATATTCGTAATAAGGTCAGTAATCATATCGGACGCTATATGACTACACCTCTATTTTCAGATGCCTACAAAGTACATATTAGATAACATAACATGTTGTAAAACATTGTTGATCGACGAACCAACCGGAGGAGGTACCTACTCAATTCGACGCGTATATATTTTTTTTTTATGTATAACCACGCATAACGTTTTTCATAGTAGTCCGATTTCAATAATTATTTTTTTATTAGAAAGAGATACATCGAAATTGGTCCATTTAAATTTTATTGAAATCAGCTGAGCCATTTTTGATAAATCAAGAATAATGTAAAAATGCTACATCTATTTGTGCGAAGTATTCATGAATTCTGTACACGGGTGAAGTCGGTCATTTTTTGCAAAAAATAATTAAGAACAAATAAATCCTAATTTTACTATGCTAAATTTTTTTTATCATAAAATATGTTTCAGGGATGTCAACACTGAATGCCACGTTTTGTTATAATAAGTTTGATATACTACAATTATTTCATTATTTACGGGTTGCCTGGAAGAGATCGCCGCCAGCGATAAGGCCGCCTTGTGTTACACTAATAAATAAATATTTTGGGACATCTTACACACGGCCTCTGACTCCAAACTAAACAATGCTTGTGATATGGCTGCCAGAGACTGATATACTACATGTACTTATTTTTAAATACATACTTATATAGATAGTAACTAAATAACACCCAGACACAGAGCAAACACCTATGTTCATCACATAAATATTTGCCCTGGGAGGGATCGAACCCACGCCTCTTTGATCCAGAAGTTAAGGTCACTAACCACTGAGCCACCGAGGCAGTCATCCAAGTTATTTATACATTAAAAAAAACACAAGATATTATTATGATACAGGCCAAACCACACAACTTAGCGACTGTGATTTTGACTGCCTCGGTGGCTCAGTGGTTAGTGACCCTAACTTCTGGATCAAAGAGGCGTGGGTTCGATCCCCACCCAGGGCAAATATTTATGTGATGAACATAAGTGTTTGCTCTGTGTCTGGGTGTTATTTAGTTACTATCTATATAAGTATGTATTTAAAAATAAGTATATGTAGTATATCAGTCTCTGGCAGCCATATCACAAGCTTTGCTTAGTTTGGGGTCAGAGGCCGTGTGTTAGATGTCCCAAAATATTTATTATTTATTTATTTTAGAAAAAAGACGCGGAAAACCCAACCTGACTGTTAAGTTCACCTTACAGCTGCGCAAAGATAGGGTTATCGGCCGCTTCTAGCTAGCATCACAGTCACAGCCACCAAGGCGTTCGATTTGGCCTATCACAGCCACCAAGGCGTTCGTTTTGGCCTATCACAGCCACCAAGGCGTTCGTTTTGGCCTATCACAGCCACCAAGGCGTTCGTTTTGGCCTATTATCTAATCTGTTTTGACCTTAAAGAAAACGAAGCTTACTATATCTTTCTTTCTTTTAACGTATACTGTCTCTTTTTGCTTTGTGGTTTTAAATAAAGAGTTTTGTCTGTCTGAGTCTGTCTGGCCCACTCCTGTGCAAAGGTATCTCATTTATATGAGACGCGATCTATCGCAACTTCTTGCCAAGGTCTTTCGAATGAGGCAACACCGACTCGCCAGCGTTTCTTGGGTCTTCCCTGACTGCGTCGCCTGTCAGGCACCCACTCTGTGATGATCCTGCCTGGTCCTTAGTTCAGGGTGCCTTCTCGCCACATATCTCGCCTGTACTGTACTGTACCAGCCTATTTAATAGTCCACTGCAGGACGTAGGCCTACCCATGAAGGGTGATTGGGTCATATCCACCACGCTGGCCCAGTGCGGGTTGGTGGATTCACAGATGCCATCGAATTTCTTCTACGGACGTATGTAAGTTGCCTCACGATGTTTTCCTTCACCGAAAAGCCAGTGGTGTGAAATTCCGCACATAAATTCCAAAGAAATCATTGGTACGGGACCGACGATTCGAACTCACGACCTCACTATTGTAAGGCGGGGGTCACTACCTCTAGACCACCACGGCTTAATCACATCGGCTTAATCGGCATATCTCGCCTAACTCCACTTTATTTTGGCGGCTTTTCGGCCGACATCAACTACCCCTGTGATTGAACGCAGTGTGCTATTGCGGATTCTATGCTTTCTTTTAATTCCAAGCGCTGCGTTCTATTGCTCTTTGGCAGACCCCAAGTTCGTAATTTTGGTAATCGATTAGTGACCAAGTCTGGAATCCATAGATAAGAACGGACAAGATACACATATCGATCAATTGGCGTATTGTTTATATACATACTCTCGATAAACTTTATCCTGGATATCAGGGTAAGTGCCCAGCAAAGTGAACACGAAAGTCAGGATAGATGCACTGGTGTCATGCCCCGCTGCTATGATGGTGGTGGTTTGCTGTCTTATGTCCTCGTCGGTGAAGCAGCCCGTTTCATCTGCCAGGTCCAGAATTAAATCCATAAAAGGTTTCATGTGTCCTGCAATCATCAATATCTAGATATCTTTTTTTTTTTTTTTTTTTTTACATCTCACACACGGTCTCTGACCCCAAACTAAGCAAAGCTTGTGATATGGCTGCCAGAGACTGATATACTACATATACATATTTTAAATACATACTTATAGATAGATAGTAACTGAATAACACCTAGACACAGAGCAAACACCTATGTTCATCACAAAAATGGTTGCCCTGGGTGGGAATCGAACCCACGCCTCTTTGATCCAGAAGTCAGGTTCACTAACCACTGAGCCACCGAGCCATCCAATCTAGGTATATAATATCAGTTAGATGTGATAATTCGAACTCTTGGGCTAAAGAGGCGTGGGTTTTATTTTTACCCATAGCAAGCTTTTATGTGCTGAACATAGATAGGAAATAGGTGTTTGCTTTGAGTCTGGATGTTATTATTTGTTTATATTTAAAAATGTATAATTAGGCTTTTGAAAATAATATATGAAAAATACAACCCCAGGGGGTAATTTACTAAAAACATCGTATATAAATAAATGAGTAAGTTTTACCTGACTCGTTATTCGCACAACCAGTTTTACTGCCATTACTCAGTTTAGATTTTTTAGCTTCTATGATCTGAAACAGGGATGGATAAAAATGATTATTGGCGACATAACTTCAGCTGAGTACTTCAAACTTTCTTAGGGAGTGGTTTTGTGTAGATCGTCGTAGGGTGTTGCTATGACATTATATTAGGCGTTATTGAAATTTATATAAATGTTTTGGAACAGGTATTATATACTGAAATTTATAATGTGTTTAAATAGTTCACTGCTAGATATAAGCCTACACACAAAGGGTGATTGGGCCATATCAGCCACGTTGGCATGGTCGAGTCCAATTTTTTTGACCGAATGTGTCTAAATAAATTACGTAAGGTACTGAATGTCTAGATACGAATATATTAGGTTGCCTTAGGAGGACTGTGAGTCGACCACAGGTTATGCGTTTTCTGTAGAAGAATGAGAAACATTTCTGTACATTTTATTACATTTACGTTCCAGGAGAAAACCCTTTTCACCCATTACATTGTCATAAAACATATTTTTGGTTTCAATGGCATTGAAATGGAAATATTGCACGTTAGTACGTCTTATTTGCTTAAAAAAATAGTTTCTGTACAGTTTTAAGCCAAAGTTTTGAGTAAAAATATGACTTTTTACAACTAAGAATTATAAACCTAGCTATTAAAATACTGATAACATGAAAAAAAACGGACAAGAGCGAGTCGGAATTGCACACCGAGGGTTCCGTAGGTACAAATCCAGGAAATTTCACAATATTCGGAAGTCATCATCATCATCATCATCATCATATCAGCCATAGAACGTCCACTGCTGGACATAGGCCTCCCCTAATGATTTCCAATAAGAACGGTTGATAGCGGTTTGCATCCAGCGCGATCCTGCGGTCCTAATAAGGTCATCCGTCCACCTTATGGGTGGACGTCCTACGCTGCGCTTGCCGGTACGTGGTCTCCACTCAAGAACTTTTCGACCCCATCGGTCATCAGTTCTCCGCGCTATGTGCCCTGCCCATTGCCACTTCAACTTGCCAATCCGCTGGGCTATGTCGGTAACCTTGGTTCTTCTACGGATCTCCTCATTCCTGATTCGATCTCGCAGAGAAACTCCGAGCATAGCCCTCTCCATGGCTCTTTGGGCTACTTGGAGCTTACTAATAAGGCCCATAGTGAGAGACCACGTTTCTGTGCCATAAGTCATCACTGGCAACACACACTGGTCGAAAACTTTCGACTTGAGGCACTGAGGTATGTCGGACGAGAAGACGTTACGCAATTTTCCAAACGCTGCCCAACCGAGTTGGATTCGGCGATTGGCCTCTTTCTTGAAGTCGGACCTACCTAACTGGACTACTTGTCCCAGGTAGACGTACGAGTCAACGACTTCAAGAACCGAGTTCCCAACTGAAATAGGGGTGGGTACAACATGAGAATTACACATGACCTTTGTCTTATCCATGTTCATTTTAAGACCCACCTGTTGAGAGACTTGATTAAGGCCTTCGAGCATCGTGCTGAGTTCTTCCATCGACTTTGCCATGACCACGATATCGTCGGCAAATCGAAGGTGAGTGATGTATTCGCCATTGATGTTGATGCCGAGTCCTTTCCATTCCAGGAGCTTAAAGGCGTTCTCCAGAGTAGTAGTAAACAGTTTCGGAGATATTACGTCTCCCTGTCTTACGCCTCTCTTCAAAGGGATCGCCTCGGAGCTATCTTCCTGTACTCGAACCGACATAGTGGCGTTATTATACAAACACTTCAGCACTTCAATGTACCGATAGTCAATACGGCATCGTTGAAGAGACTCAAGCACAGCCCATGTCTCAACCGAATCAAAGGCTTTCTCATAGTCCACAAACGCCAAGCAAAGTGGCAGGTTATACTCCTCGGTCTTCTGTATAACCTGCCGCAGCGTATGTATGTGGTCCATGGTGCCAAAGCCCTTCCGGAAACCGGCTTGTTCGGGAGGCTGGAAGTCATCAAGCCTGCGTTCGAGACGATTCGTAATGACCCTTGAAAACAACTTATAAACATGGCTCAGAAGCGAGATGGGTCTGTAGTTTTTCAATAAGGTGTTGTCACCTTTTTTGAAGAACAACACCACCACGCTTCTGTTCCACGCTTCTGGCGTTATGCCCTCGAGGACGACGGTGTTAAATAGCTTCTGAAGGACTTTTAGTACCGGCGTTCCACCCGCTTTCAGAAGCTCTGAAGTAATTCCGTCGTCACCCGGCGCCTTATTGTTCTTAAGTTGGTTCAGGGCCATCCTAATCTCGTACAGGCTAATGTCCGGGATATCTTCGGTGAAGTGTCGGGTTAGCTTGGCTCTTGGGTCTTTGGCCGCGCTGTTTACAGGCTTTGCTACCGAGGCGTATAACTGTCCGTAAAACCTTTCGATCTCCTGCAATACCTCTGCCTTGGTTGACGCTATACTGCCATCTTCTCTCTTCAGCTTTGTCAACTGGCTTTGCCCAATAGACAAATGCCTTGCGAACACTTTGGAGCCTTTGTTCCGCTCTATTGTCTCTTTAACATGTTTAGTATTAAAGAGACGAATGTCGCACCGCACCGATTTTGAAATCTGTCTATTGAGCCGCCTGTATGACTTTGCATCATCGGAAGACTGCAGTCTTAGCGAGCGTCGTTCGGCCATGAGATTTAGAGTATGATCGGAGAATTTCTGAGGTCTATCTGACCGGCGGGGTCTAAAGAACTTAGAACCCACCGTTTGGATAGTTATTGATCTCGTCCACCGACGCAAAGTTCTCCAGGCAAGCAAAGCGATTCGAGAGCTCGAGCTGAAAGTTTTCGGGGTTTTGTATGTGGGCACGAGTAGGTCGGAGCGTAGACTTCATCAGGCGGGACCTTTCGAGTTTAACGTTGATATTCAGTTTGCCTCGCACGATTCTGTGATCACTGCCGGTTTTTACCCTGTGGATCACGGAGACGTCGTTAAATATCCGTTTCTCGCTAGTCATGATGAAGTCTATCTCATTTCTCGTGGTACCGTCGGGACTCATCCAGGTCCATTTCCTGCGAGGTGGCTTCTGGAAGAAAGAGTTCATCATGAAGAGTTCCTCTTTCTCCAGAAAGTCTGCCAGCATGTGGCTCCTGGGGTTCCGTTGCCCATATCCAAATTGCCCCACTCTCAACTCATCATCGCTTTTCTTGCCCAACTTCGCGTTGAAGTCTCCCATAACAACCGTGAAGCGGGTCTTAGACGTATGTATGGCCCGACTTACGTCCTCATACATAGCTTCCACTTCATCATCGGGGTGTGACGAGGTCGGTGCGTATACCTGGATGACCTTCAACGAATATCGTTTGGATATTCTGAGTATCAGGTATACAACCCTGCACGACACACTTTCGATGGTAATGATGTTGTTAACGAGAGACCTGTGTACGAGAAAGCCGACACCACTTGGGACCGTTGGTCACCTTCCCGGTAGTACAGTAGGTTGCCGGATTTCAGGGTTATCGTGTCCTCGCCCTCTCTACGGACTTCAGATAACCCCATAATATCCCATCGCAACCTACCCAACTCTTCTTCCAGTTCCGCAATCTTCTCATCAGTCCTCATGGTGCGCACGTTATATGTTGCCAGGGCCAGTCGTCGTCGGTTGGGGTGGCAGCCGGATCTCTGCCGGGGATTCTTAGCACCCCTTGCTCCGCCGTTACCGTGGTCGCTGCCGGAACCAGGACTAGCGGAGCTGCCGGGGACTGGGGGCCTGGTTCTATTTTGTACAATCATAAGGGGGGGGTTTGCCCATAATTGCCGCGCTGGGCAAGCGTGTTGGCAATCGCAGGGCGTAGCTCTCGCGACGGGGATGCTGCTGCCCATCCCCGCCCTGTTGCACTTGAGCTACGCTGTTCTGGATGGGTATACCGCCAACAGTCGGTTCCGTAGTACCTCAGTCGGCTCTTACGACACCTGGTACAAGAGGGGGGTGCTATTCTACTCTGCCGGCACCCCACGGCCAATTCGGAAGTAAGTTGTTATTCTTTGTACCATAATGATCAATTTTTTTTATTTTTTCGGACAGACGGACATACGGACAACAAAGTAGTAAGGAACCCTAAAAAAACACTCAAATTTAACATTAAGAGGTAGATAACAGTTTATTATGAACAATATGGCATAATTTCCACAGACAACATGATTGGTACGGGTCCGGGATTTAAACCTTCGAACTCACTATTGAAAGACGACGGCTACTACTTAACGCTAGTAGCCTTATGATAGTAACACAGCTTACTGTTACAGGATATTGTCTTAGTAAATCCACTGCTGGAGATATGCCTCCCCATGGAAACGGCTTTCATCCAGCGCCATCCTACGGTTATGATGAGGACATCCATCTACCTTGTAGGTGTACATTTTAAGCTGCGCTTGCCGGTACACCTCCATTAGAGAATTTTTCGACCCCGTCGATCATCGGCCTTACGTGCTCTGTTATACACAATATACCATCCATCAATCCATCAGCCTTGTTTTCCTTCACCGTAAAAGCCAGTGGTCCGTACATAAATTATAAAGAACTCATTGGTACGGGACCGGGGATTCGAACCCACGATCTCACGATTGTAAGGCAGGTATAACTTCCTTTTGACCACCAAGGCTATATATAATACACAAATGCTCAACACAAATTAATTAAAAGCCAGCAAACTCACTTGGTTGGATAAATTTGTCATATTGCTTATAATCTCGTCTTGCTCTCTTTTATATCGCATTATGCTGAATATGAAATTGCTCTGTAACCAGAATTGTTGCAATCTTTTCGAAAAGATCCTCAGCACTCCTGACATTAACTCTATGAATTGTTTATTGAGATCACCATCTTCTTTTCTGTTTACTCCCATTACTGTTACTGAAATAAAATTATCACGTAAGCACAATAATTACAGTCCGTTCACAGATATTTTACCTCTGATATTTGTGTTTAATCTGTGATGGTGTGTTCTCATCTGACTAAATCAACACAGAAATAAAAGAGCTAGCTCTCCGAGCTACAAAAGTAAGTTCGCATAAGTCGTGTGGCTAGCCGGCTATGTGCTGTGTGCCCTGCCCACTGAAACTTCCACTTGTCCCACTCATCTCGTGGGCTATGTCAGTTACTTTGCTTCTTCTACGGATTTCTTATTCCTGATTTGACCTCGCAGGGAACCTTCGAGAATCGCTCTCTCCATAGTTTGTAGGGCTAATTGACTTACTTATATATGAGCTTACTTATAAGGCCCATAGTAATAAATTACATTTCAGTGACACAAGTCGTCGCTGGCAACATACACTGGTCGAACTCTTACGACTTGAAGCACTGAAGTTCGTCGGTCGAGAAGACTTTACGCAAATTACCGAACGATACAGAACAAATGTGGTTTCACAAAGTCAGTCGATAATAATAATTGACTAACGACATATAGTGTCCAAGTTATTGATCCTCAACAGATTTTCATGATCTATTGGACGTCCCAGGTCGTCGGCCAAACATTGGACTAATATTCTGGCTTGGTTGTTGAAAGTTTTCACAAATGTGTTCAAAACTGCCTGGCTGAAGGCAGGGTTCAGCAATTTACGATGTTTCTTCCATGTTGATACTAGAACAAAAAAAATAGACGAATAAATGACTGAATGAATAAACAACTAAATAACTAAATTGTTTCAAATAAGTAGTTTTTGTGAAAAAAGAACTTTAAAAATTTATCGTGACTACAGGATTGAACCTGCATCTTTGGTTTTCCGATCCAGATGCGTTCCAGTTTTCTCCTTTTAAATAGATTATTGATCTCACTTCCAAATATACTCACGAGAATTCAGACGCAATTGAATAGTACTTAGTACGCATATGGTAAAATGATTTGATAAACAGTATTTTGGCAAAAATACGTATACTTACTATACTCTACAAAATTAAACTTGATCTCTGCGACAGCTGTCAGATAAATCACGCCTATGAAGTCCCGAATTTCTTAATAGTACAGGCAGATTTATTATTATTATTATAAATAAAACTTAATTTATCACTAATTTTACTATATATTTTAATATCATAACATTTTTTACATGTGTAATTATATTAAACCCAATTATATGTTACATTAGCATCGATAATAGTGAAAAACGTCGATAAATACTATCGTTACATTATTATGAGTATTTAATTAATATCATAACATTATTTACAAGTGTACATACTTGATTTTAAATAATAGTAAGAAATAAAATCCAATTTCTCACCTTCAACTACTCATTCGATTTCATTATAACTGTTAGCGCGGCCACCAAGTATTATGGCAGATCGCGCGGGACACAAAGGGGGTGCGGGAAGACGACGACTAACCTGAATACTCCGGGTCGGTGAGCACAGCTGCAGAACCTTGATCCTGGTTGCTCTTGGATCTCTTCTTCAGGCAGTCGCGAAGCGGCTTGAGTGGACTGTATTTGCGGAATGACACTACGTCCAGGACACGTATCACAATTACTTGTATAGGTAAGCGGTTTTACGAGACGGTGCTAGGCACACGTCAAGTGCGTGGCGCGGTGATGTATGCACCCTGTCCGGCGGTCAAGGGCAAACTGTTCGCCAAAGCAAACAGCGCGTCTCACCTATCCACGAAACGTACCTAGGCGGTCGTCGTCTAGGAAAGATGAGGGTAGGACATAGGAGTCGGTAAATGCGGGTGGATAGAAAGGTAGGCAGCTCTGAGGCGCCGTAACAACAACATTGTTTGAAAATCGATTTTTTCCACCACTATCTTAACATTAAAAATGTCAATCTTCTATGTCAATGTCGCTGTCGCAGAGATCACCTTCGAACAAATATCGACAGAGCTACAGTCCCTAAGTGAAAGTAGTAAAAAATGTCCAAGCGCCGTCATAGGTACATATCGACTCAGATATTTGCATTAAATTATTCACAATGACCCGTTTTTTTTTCAATCTCAGCGTTATGTCACCTATACTCTATAAAATTTAACTTGATATCTGCGGTAGTAGAAGATTGACATTTTTAGAGTTGGGATAGTGGTGGGAAAAATCGATTTTCAAACAATGTTGTAATGAAATCGAATGAGTAGTTGAAGGTGAGAAATTGGATTTCATTTACTTACTATTATTTAAGATCAAGTATGTACACATGTAAATAATGTTATGATATTAATTATATACTCATCATAATGTAACGATAGTATTTATCGACGTTTTTCACTATTATCGATGCTAATGTAACATATAATTGGGTTTTATTTATTTACACATGTAAAAAATGTTATGATATTAAAATATACACTCAAATTATTGATAAATCAAGTTTTATTTAAAATATCGTCAGTATAAACTATCGATATTTTAATTAAAACTCTATCTAAAACTCTGTGGTCACGATCATTCGTCGCCCATCACTAATCGGCATGCCCATAAAGTATGACATGGACAGGCACTGTCTGTACTATTAAGAAATTCAGGAGTTCATAGGTGTGATTTTTCAGACAGCTGTCGCAGAGATCAAGTTAAATTTTATAGAGTATAATTCGTGCTTGTAACCGAGCTCTTTAGCATCGCGCGGCGTTGTAGTCGGCTTGCAATCGCCTTACGACTAACTAGCCTCCCCACTATGTAGCTTAGGCATAGTTTTGCCTCGGACACATTTTACATGTGTTTTCCCGAAATTCTTTGTATTTTAGAGATAATACGGCTTAGGTATCAAATTATCCTACGACTTACATACCATTGGAAAGCAGTAGTCCTCTCCCGAACAGACATTTGCCGAATGAATAAACTAGTTCCTTTTCCAAACTCGTATTGGCCACAGTTAAACAATCTTCAGGATCTGTAACGACTAGGAAAAAAAAAATGTTGATATACCCCTGATGTTGTTTTTAAACTATCGCGATTTGAACACATTATTATTATATACTGCGGGACTAATGGCGCACTAAAATTACGAGGTAAATAAATGCCTCATCATCCCGACGGGTAGACTACCCGTAACCACGGTCGATGCAACTCGGCCGAAACGTCGGGATGATGAGGTATTTATATACCCCTGATGTCGCACTGTAAACTCATAAATATCGCTTTAAATTTTACAGCGAATCTTAGATGGGCTATAGCCCAAATCAAAATTTTATAGCGGCTTCGAAGTTTGCTACAAATTGCGTAAAACTAAATCCTGGCCAAAGCTCAAATTTTGAGTTTTTGACCGACGAAACGGAGAAGGTAGGTACTCAATTCGACGCGTATATGTTTTTCTTTTTATGTGTAACCACGTATAACTTTTGACATAGTGGTCCGATTTCGGTACATTTTTTTTATTGGAAATAATATAATTTGAAGTTGGTCCCATTCAAATTTTATCAAAATCGGCTAAGCCATTTTTGATATATAAACAATCCATCCATCCATCCATTAGCCAAAGGACGTCCACTGCTGGACATAGGCTTCCCCTATGGATCTCCAATAAGGCCGGTTGGAAGCGGCTTGCATCCAGCACGATCCTGCGGTCTTAATGAGGTCATCTATCCACCTTGTCGGTGGACGTCCTACGCTGCGCTTGCCGGTACGTGGTCTCCACTCGAGAACTTTTCGACTCCACCGGTCATCAGTCCTCTGCGTTATGTGCCCTACCCATTGCCATTTCAACTTGCTAATCCGTTGGGCTATGTCGGTAATAAACAATACTTAATGTGAAAAATGCTACATCGATCCGCGCGAAATATTCGCGAATTCTGTACACGGCTGAAGTCAGTCATGCAAAATTGCGAAAAATTATCATGTTACGCCCTTTACTAAGAATCGCTTGCGGAATAACTAAAAAAGGTGAATCAACCTATGTCACCTTAATTTAAAATTTACGTTGCGGGAGAAAACTCTTTTCACCCCTTAAATTGTAACAAAATGTTATGTTTTAGATGTCAATCGCTTAAATAAGAACAAGGAAGTTTCATACGAGAACACTTCCGTGAGTAAGAAATGCTGCACGTCCCTAAGTCCTACTTATTTTTCAGAAAGTTTTTAGTTTCTGTAGGTATACTTTTCAGCCAAATTTTTGCCTGAAAATATGACTTACTAGTTTTTACCCGCGGCTTCGCCCGCATGATATTTTGATTTTTGACACACCATCATTATAATTTTTAGCATATGTGTTATTCTGATATGTAAGCTATATTATTGCAAAGTTTCATCTCAATCCGTTCAGTAGCTTTTGTGTGAAAGAGTAACAAACAATCATCCATCCATCCTCACAAACTCACAAACTTTCGCGTTTATAATATTAGTTGGGTTAGTTTAGAGCCTTATAAAGGAGTCGGTAAACTTTTTATATGGGAGGCGGTCCTTGAAAACCGGCAGCGATGCGACCGTATTAATGTTTAGTGCCATATTTAAGAATATTATTTCACGCAAAAACATATTTTTGTGTATCGCCGTTTTATTATAATATCTCTTTTTTATTTCACTAAGTAGAAAATATTTAGACTGAACTGGTAATACTAAGAGGAGGTCTACGTATCAGACAGGAATCTTCAAACAACCAATAGCGGGCTGGTATTTTAGAGTTTGACATTTATTTATTTTTTAAAACATGGCGACCAGCCCTCTATTGGTTGTTCAATATTGACAATGTCATTTCCTTTTGCTGTTTCATAATGTCACTGTCAGGTTTTTTTTCAATTTAGGCTTAATGCAGTTATCTGGTGTAGCACATAGTTCATTTTTCTAATGTTTTTAGAACCCATTTGAAAATTAAATGGCGATGAAAAAAATTCTAAAAAATATGTGTTTGAAAAGATAATCATATAAGCTTTTTATTGGTATATATTTTGTTTCTGCAAGATTAAAAAACCGCATCTTTTCCATATCCTTTAAAGTCATTTAAAAATCTGTAAAAGTTAAGTCGTATAAACCTAGTTATTGAAGAACTAATTCCATGGAAAAATAAATATTCATATCGGATAGTAATTTGAAGAAGATATGAAATGGCAAAAGACCCGAGATTTATTGAAATTTTGCGCACTGACCGAGAGCCTGCGAAATAAATAAAAAAATTATAAAAGGTGGTATAAATAAAAAATGTAATAAATTTACTATTATTCCACAACATAAAATAAATTATACTTGATTTACTACACTTGTTGCAAAGTGTTTGAATTGTTACCATTGCTAAATTTATGTCATACTAATGGCAGCGTAGGACGTCTGCCCACAAGGTGGGCTGATTATTAAGACCGCATTATCACTCTGAATGCAAGCCGCTACCTACCGGTCTTATTAAAGACTAGTTTTTACCCGCGGCTTCGCCCGCATGATATTTTGATTCTTGACGCAATATCATTATAATTTATAGCCTATGTGTTATTCTGATATATAAGCTATATTATTGCAAAATTTCATCTCAATCCGTTCAGTAGTTTTTGCGTGAGAGAGTAACAAACATCCATCCATCCATCCATCCTCACAAACTTTCGCGTTCATAATATTAGTAGGAAGTAGGATCTATAGGGGAGGCCTATGTTCAGCAGTGGACGTCTTATGAGTGATGGATTGGATGGACTTCCTATAGCTGATGGATTAAATATTTAAATATATAAATATTTTTGGGACATCTTACACACGGTCTCTGACCCCAAACTAAGCAAAGCTTGTGATATGGCTGCCAGAGACTGAAATACTACATATACTTATTTTTAAATACATACTTATATAGATAGTAACTAGATAACACCCAGACACAGAACAAACACTTATTTTATCACATAAATATTTGCCCTGGGTGGAGATCGAACCCACGCCTCTTTGATCCAGAAGTTAAGGTCACTAACCACTGAGCCACCGAGGCAGTCAACTTATTAAATTGGATTGGACGGTTAGATGTCATAGTAAAGTAAATACATTTACTTACCTATCATTTTCCGGAACCCCAAATCCAAGGTACTGCTGCCGCCATTTTTGGTTGTATCAACACCCATGCTTTTTATCAATTCTAAAGTATCTTCTGTAATAAGACAGATTGGAAATTATACATAAAATAAATAAATAAAATAAAATTGTTTATTTGGGCATAAGTTTACAATAGTCTGAATAATTGACCCAAAGGCTCCTAAACTAGTTAGAAACTGTATTTCAGGAGCCGATGGACTCTCCAATACAGGGTGATTGGTAAACAATTAGCATCCTTTTAGGGGCTTATTCTGTACATCAAAACTAACAACATTTATTCTGCGACATTTGATAATAACTACAAAAAAATCAGCTGTTCCTTACATTTTATTAAGGGTAAATGATATTTTTCTATGGAACAATTTTTTTTTTTGAGATTTAATAAAAGTCGTTGAACAAAGGTTTTGATGTACAGAATTTCTCCTAAAAGGATGCTAATTGTTTACCAATCAGCCTGTATAGTCGCAATACATATAATTATATACCTACAAGGTAAACTAGGCGTGGACATTTTCCGTTACCAAAAAGCCGTTAAAATACGTAAGAAAATTATAATACAATATAAACCCAACTTTAGTGTTTTTCACCACAATTAGGCTCAATTAACTAAAATGAAATAAGCATAATTATATCAAAAACAAACATAATAGTCAATGAGATGGAACAGATAAATTTACTAGAGAAGAAAATGCAATTTATTTTTGGTTCTTAGCAATATACGAGTGTTTTACGAGACAGACAGACAAAACTCTTTATTTACAACCACAATATGAAAAATAAACACTATTCACACATATACGACAAAAAATATGATTATAAAGTGGCGGCAAGTGGTGGTAAAAGAAATAGTGGCCTTAAATAGATATCGACAAAGAAAACACCTATAAATAATAAACTAAATATACTTAATACGAGAAAATTTATAAATATTTTTAACAATGGCTGTTATAAGTACAATAAAGGATTAAACTTCATTAACATAAATAAATGTAAAAAATACAGGTATAACTACTGCAGGCAAGGTTGTTTGATCACCTAATAAAACATCAAGATTAAAATTAAAAAAAAACCAAACGCAAAATAAAAATCGGCTTTTTTGTTCGAGAGCTACGATGCCACTTACTGACAGACACACTTACTTACACACAGAAATAAGTCAAACTTATAACACCCCGTCGTTTTTAAGCCAACGGTACATTAAACAAATACTAACCAAGTAAAAATCGATGCAAGTGTCCGAGGATCGGCAGCCTTCCAGACAAATATGGTGGGTCAGTTGTTCTACGTTTTGCAATAATAAAAACACATAATAACAAACACACACAAATACAAAACAATATCAAGATTAACATTTTGAAAATGATTAACTCAACTCAAATAAGTACTGTTGCGGTATTTCAGACTCAAAAAGTTACTCATATCACTAAAAATATATAAGCGCAATTCGATTAATATAGTGTACACAAAAAATATGCCAGATCACTAAAAATGTGTAAAAATATTTTATTTTATTACACGTCTAACCAAATCTATTGCCGTATTAAAGTAATACTATTTCTAGTCTGTATTGTCAAAGGATTTATACCAATTTTATTACCATTTTATTATGTAAAAAAATCTATAATGACACTACTTCCCGTTACTGGCCATCTTAAGAGGTCGCTTGACGCCGTATGAGGTGCGACAACTGAATAGAGGTTCAGTATAAATATAATTATTTTTTTTTTCTGTCAACAGGGAACACGATGACTTCTTTGGCCTCACTGTTTTTTGTAGCTGAATTAAATGATAACATTACATTTATAATTTTCTTTTACTTTAAGATGACTTAGAAAATATTTGCGTCATAAATACTACATACAATCCGTAATTTTTGACTTCAGATAATTATGCTTTTAGTTTATAATCTTCTTAATATTTTGGATTTAATGTCTTCAGTTCTTTTGGTGGGGCGTTATAATGATTAAAATTTTGAAGTCGAATTTCGCACCTCATGGCACTAATAATTTAATTTAAAATCAGGCGACACCCCTGGTGGGGCAGATTCCACTGGTCTAAAAAGTGAGTGGAATCTGCCCCACCAAGATAGGATGAGTGGGGCAGATTCTACTCCAAAAAATGAAGGAGTGGAATCTGCCCCACCAGTGGGGCGCTTTGGTGGGGCAAAGTGGAAGCACTCTAAAAATCTTACATGATACGATTTACTTACTTTGAATTTTGAACCCACATTTTGTGAATTTAGAGGCCCTATTTTTTGTGATTCAAATAAAAATGTACAGTTTTCAGATTTATTCCTATATGTGTACTCTGAGACATTGCTTCTCGCCAAATTTCATAGTTCTAGGTCAATGGGAAGTACCTGTAGGTTTTGATTTTTGTGAGTGCGAAATATGCAGTCTTTCACGATATAATCGGCTCTAAGTTTTTTAAACGATAACTGAGAAGTTTATCTTATACACAACAGCAAGATACCATAGATATACGTATACAGTTTAAATTTCAACTCGATATCTTTACGCGTTCTCGAGATAAAGAGTCTTGACATACATACAGACGGACAGACGGACAACAAAATGATCCTGTAAGGGTTCCGTTTTTGCCGTTTGAGGTAGGTTGCAATTAATTATTCCTACTTAAATGCAAAGATTTTTTAATATTATTTATAGAATATTTTTTCCATAAAAAAGCCTTAGAAGACTTGTAAATTAGTTTCTATGATTGTTAATTAAAATAAAAGAGTGAATAATAAAGATACCGTCAACTTTATGAATATAATTATATTTTTTTAGAAAAAGTAACATATATTGTATTGAATAAAATAAAAAAATTATAGTAATATTACTCGGTAGAAATTGCATTCAATGACATTTTATAAACGTGAGCAAAATGGTCTACGCGCGAGTGCCCCTGCCACTTCTAGAGGCGCAAGTGTAATGTATTTGATACATTAATACAAAATGCAGTATTTTAGGTTTTATTAATTAAAATACGAAATAAGTAATCTAGACCAGTGCGAGCTGAAAAATGGAGGAAACAGGTTAACTAATCAGTTAAACCAGAGTTTCCTTTAATTATCTTTAGATTTCTAAATTTACTGTCCCAGACAAACAGCCTCTTGTTGGAGAGTGAGTAAAACCTGCTTCTACAGGTCCTGATGAGCACAAACTTGTGATAAATTGTATAAACACATATTATATTCACTGATATAAACACAAGTTTTAAAGAATAATACAATACGGCGACATGATTCTTCCGCGTTCCTGCCAAAACTACAATGACTTTGACGTAATTTTATTTGCGATTTGTTCACTTGTTGGACCAATTTGACGTACAGTATACATAACACACAGAACAGCAGAACTAGATTTATTTCTTTCTCTTCTATGAACTACCTGGTGGCAGTGTTGCCTACAGTAACTCTAATAGGAGCTTTACCATCATTACACTCTCGCCTCGCACTCACACTCACGATCGATCTTATATTTTAATGTTAAAATGTATTTTAAAGCCTCAAGTACTTGACATACTAATTACAAAATACCTCGGCGAAAATACCAAAATACTAATTCAAAATACCAATTACATTTGCAGGACGTAATTGAAATACAACCATTCGAACCATTTCCAATAATTGGAGGTGTCCGCCAGGGAGGCCCTTTGTCTGCCAATCTATTTACAGCACTATTGGACAGCATCTTCAGATATCAGTATTGGGATGGCATTGACCTGAACGTAAACGGTACTCACTTAAATAATTTAGATTTGCAGATGATTTCATTTTATTATAAGAAGATTCTAACAACTTGCATGCTGTGGTGCAAACATTAGCTGATAAAATCATAGACTAACCTCCTCCTCCTATTTAGTAGCTTAGTTTATGATAAAAGTAAAGAAATTGGATTGGAAATTAATGAAATTAAAACAAAAGTAATGACTAACTGTACAGAAGCTAATATAGAATTGAATGGAAATAGCATATAGTAGAACGAATATGTTTATTTATGGTAAATAATTGCTCCCACTGATATGATATCCAAGAAATTAGACAAAATAATAGCTTGTGGGTGGAAAAAAGTTTGGCCTCTTAAAGAATTATTAGAGTTAGGAATGAATGGATGTGGAAACGATGTTTGCCGCGTCAGCTAGTATTATAATACGTACCACAATTTAGACAGCTGTTAGTTTACTACTAGGCGCTTAATTTTCCTCAGCTATATTAGGTATTGCAAGCATCGTGTCTAGAAATCTAGTACGCATACATATTGCGCATTAATACTGATTTATACCTGCGACGCTGTGTTGTTAGCATATTAGAATACATTCCGATAACTTTCAAGTTCACCAAATAAATGAATAGCACACACAGGGTCTTCAAATCGAGAATAAATAAGAACATTCTGGGTAAACGTGCTATTCTGACGCTTTTTATAAGCTTTTATTTAGTTTCACCTGTCCCATTGTCTGTCTGTCTGTCTGTAATCAAATCTTGAAAGTTAAATTTATCCACTTTCCGGTTTCTGATTGAGCTGGAACTTTGCATACATATGTGAATTGCGTGACAATGCAATATTATGATGACAAGGTGCTGATGGAGCTGGAAAGTGGCCAAAGGAAATTTGCAATGAAACGACAACGTCATCGAGTTTGGGCTCATTCGAATCCTCTTGACGAGTAGTTTGCCTTTCAATGGTAACCAGGGACTGGAAGGCGGTCCTAAGAACTCTGTAACGAAACGACGCAAACCCGTCGAATTTCGGCTCGTTTGATTTGTCTTAGCGAGTACTTGTTCAGGCAAAGCTTGGTTTTATATTTATTTTTTATTATTTTTGTTTTTCTACATCATCATCACAGCCTTCTTTATCCCACTGCTGGGTATAGGCCTCTCTCGTATAGTGCCATCTGCCTCGGTCCTTTGCCAATCGTGTCCAAATTCGACCTGCGATATTGATGATATCGTCGACCCACCTTGCTGCCGGACGACCCACGCTCTAACATGTCTAGGCTCTCATCACTCTATTATCGCCTTGCTCCACCTTTCGTTACTTCATCTTGCCACGAGTCCTGCCCAGCTTCACTTAAGATTGGCTATGGTTCCGCTTTTTTTTTACGTGGAGCAAATTTACGTAAGATACCCGACTGCTTTAGGGTGCAGCAAGGTTATATAAGATTGTACCAACTAAAACCCCTTTGTTGGCTGATTTTTGTGCGCCTTGGGAGCTCCAGGATCTTGAGGAGAACGCACCAGAGCTCCCAGCACTTTGTTAGCCAACCTACACCTATGCTTGACGGTCTTCTACGGAAACGTGGCCACGCACAATGTCGTCCTCTTAAAGCCAAACGTGATATGCTCTAGAACACATCTTTGCTTAAGTTCCTAGGTCATTGACTTGGCATTTTAAAGAAAAAGCAAAGAAAAAAATAATAAAATCTACTAGGCTTAGGTTAGCGTGCAACAGTAATTTTTTTTTCTAAGTTTTTTGCTATTTACAGACAAACTATTCATCGTAAGTTTACGAAAACTTACTTTAAATACCTAACCTGATAGAAGTAGCCTGATTTTGAATCCGCAAAAAGATTTCGAGTATACTGGCTAGTGTATTTTGAAAACGCAAAAAATATTGTTTTTGCATGCAAACTGCAAGGATATTTTTCGGAATGTACCTAATTGTAATTAAAATAATTATTTTGTGTGCCTAATTAAAATACTTACATCATGTTATTGATGTACTTACTTTAAAGTATTGAAATCTATGTTTTGAATTAATATTTAGTGTATTTCCTCTATCTTGTTGTAGGCAAATAAGTTTAAGAGCATTAAGTGCATTAAGGACATTTATGGAAAGAAAGAAAAAAAAAACTACAAACAATTACTAATATTACAATAATTATACATTTAAAAACTTAATTTTACAAAATAGATAAATAATAATAAATATCACTTAGTTTCACTATACTCTATATTAAGTATATATTTTTAAAAATAGTAGGTAGGCTGATTCAATCAACTATCTTAAAGTATTGACTTTAATTACATATTTGGGTAAACACTTACCTACTGTACATATTTAGGTATTAACTTTCTAAACTATGGGCTAGATAACTAGCCAGATGTCAAAGTTTTTAAGCCGCCTCAAGGCCTCAAACATAGGAAAACGGTAAAAGCAACCAGTTTTTTTGGAATACATCAAAAACTAGGAAAACACTGTCAGGCACAAAAACCGGGCAACCAATTTGGAGCTTAATGATATACCTAAGCCGACTTAATAGGCTAGATGCCTCAAACTATACCTGATTAGTCCATTACTAAAACAGATTTACTAAATAATTTGAGGCAGTCGTTCCCAACCTTGTTTTTCACTTAGTCCACGATATTTTATCTGGTTTCCAGTCAACAAAGCTTACGGTTTGAGAACCACCATTTTTTGGTCACGCTCGTCGAGTCTCCGTGGACCATTGGCGGTCCACCTGGACCACTTTGGGAACCAGTGGTTGAGGGAATATTATATTATTTTACATTAGCACGGAAATTACCAATTTTATAAATTGTACGTACAATCTCAACGTAAAACAAGTTATTATTATTCTAACACAAGCTTGATGACTATGATAGGAAATTAAAAGAGAAGAGAAGTTAATAAAGTGATTTTTTTCAACGTTATGTATTAAATGTAAATAATAATAGTTCTCTACTTAAAACTGATAAAGGCATCCTTAAGAAAGGACATGTCCACAAAATGTATAGAGGCTGGTATAATAATAATCAAAAATTCTAACCACAACACTCGTTACATTTCGAGAAAGTTCATATTTTTCTGAGTCTATTACAACTGTTAAAAAAAAGAGCCCGAGATTTTTTTTAAATTAATTTTGAATTTATTAGGATAAATAAATATATTTGGCTCAATAGGTAATTTATCTCTATCAACCCTGATTAAGTAACCTCCAAATAGTTAAATAAAAGCATTTTACCCATTAGATATACTTTTAAGTGTTTTTTTCTCACATTTTACCTACTAACTGGTCACACTGGTAGGTTATAATTTTTAATTTTAGCAAATTAAGATATGAATGTGGAAGGATCAGCTACGAATGCAAGTAAAATGACGATAGAAGCACTTTATTATTGCTAAACTAGAAAAAATAATAAGCTGTATTGTTATTTTTCATGCAATTTATTCTTCGCATTTAAAAAAAATTGGAGGGGTGAAAAAATCTAAATAAATATTTTTGGGAAGCCCATAAAACAAGCTTTCAAATGATGTGTATACCATCTCGGTTCAATTTTTCTCTGAATAATATACCACTTGTGGACGTCACCTTTTAATCAGTAATTGAGTTAGCCATGGTCATCGAACAGGGATAAAAACCTTAGTCACTGCGGCGTGAAAGGGTAACAAACCAATAAACTAATAAACATACTATTTTTGGATTTATAGTATTAGTATAGTAAGGAAGTAAAGATAAAGTTAGTAAGGATAAGCAAATAAGGTTTTTAACACGTTTTTGTAGTAGTTTGACTAGGTGATTGTCAGCGATCACCGAAATTAAGCAACGTTCCGCACGGTTAGTATTTGGATGGGTGACCGCGGGTGGCATTTTCCAACTGAGCGCTACCGTGGCTCGGATGACACGTTAAATTGTAGGTCCCGGTTGTTCTAACCGTTGAGCCATGTCAGAGGCCTTCAGGCGGCCTAAAAACTCTGACACCAGGGCTAGCCACCCGGCCTATACGAACTTACTTACTTACTTACTTAACACGTTTTTATTAGTTTCACCTGTAAGTTTGCTTGTTGTAAGTAAGTTTTCCTAAGCAACCCCTTTGAGCTTGATTTTGCCCTACTTTGGGCGATCAGATTTTCTTTAAACTTTGCACACCTATCAAACACCGATGAAAATGCATTTATTAGATTACTAAAATGTCAAAAAATACATAATATAATTTTCAATCCAGGCAGAAAATAATAATGAACGAAAAATATTAATACAATTGTAAAAAAAGCGTACTGTACTGTACCAGCCTTTTTAATAGTCCACTGCAGGACGTAGGCCTACCTACGAAGGGTGATTGGGCCATATCCACCACGCTGGCCCAGTGCGGGTTGGTGGATTCACATACGCCATCGAATTTCTTCTACGGACATATGCAGGTTGCCTCACGATGTTTTCCTTCACCGAAAAGCCAATGACGTGAAATTCGGTACATAAGTTCCAAAGAACGCATTGGTACAGGACCGGGGATTCGAACCCACGACCTCACGATTGTGAGGCGGGTGTCACTACCTCTTGACCACCACGGCAAAAAAGCGTGGGATGCTCGAATTACAAAAAATTAAGGCATTTGTGCTTTTACTGCGCCCCGTTAGTTGAATAATTATTTTACACTTTTTAGTTAGATATGCTATGAAAGCGTGTTGTTTAGTTTTTTTAACTATATTTATTTTCATACCCGCCCCGTTACAATACATTTAACCTTTTAATGACGTCACCGATTGTTACCATGATTGACCACGCTCAGCTGGACAGTCCGTCTGGATGACTTTGTACTGTGCTCACGTATGCGCATCCGTTTGGCGCGCACATCTTTCACTTAGCGTAGGGTGACTATTTATTCTGTACTTTTCAGGACTTTTCTGTATCGTAATTATATGTTTATACTATCTATTGTAGGTACAAAAACCTCGTTATTGATTCTCAAATTAATTTTTACAATAATTTTCAGCCAGTGCTGAAACCTTGCAGTTAAAAAAATGAAAAAAAAAATTTAAATTTTAACAAGGAAAATTTGCGTGGCATCACTACCTGTGGCATCTATCACCACAAAAGCAAGAGACAAAAATAAATCTTCAAAATCATGTTCGGTTGACATCGGCGCGTTCAAAAAGCAAATAAAAACGATGCACACATAAATATGCATTATTCTTTCCATATTTTATTTCGTGCCTTTTCTGATACCACATTTCACCCTTATTAAGATGATGTGATTAACGGGCGAACTTAAAATGAAAAAAAAAAATATGGTTGTCTGATGTCAGTTTAAGGACGATAATTGTACGTCATAACGTCCTAAAAAAACATTGTGAATCAACAAATGGAACAAGCCGAACGTTCAGGCCAATTGTGCCTCGATCTCTATCGCTTGTTCCGCCCTCTCGCTTGCACGTTTGGTTTGGCGGAACGTAACATTTTTTTCTTGCGTGCAGTCATCGTTCATCACTATCACTATAACTACATAGTATAAAATAAAGTTGCTTCCCGCTGTCTGTCCCCATGTATGCTTATATCTTTAAAACTACGCAACAGATTTTGAAGCAGATTTTTTAAATAGATAGAATGATTCAAGAGGAAGGTTTATATGTACAATACACCTGTGCGAAGCCGGGACGGGTCGTTAGTCGATTTATAAGACGTTATAACATCAAAAAAGAAAATAAATTACTTTAAAAGGTAAAACAGTAAATTGACATTTAAAAGATAGAAATATGTTTGTTATTACAACTTCTGTGGCTGATACCAGAGGAAAACCTGACGAATATACAAAAAAAAATCGTCGTGTCCACTAATTTCCAAAATGATAGTTGCTTCCCGCTGTCTGTCCCCATGTATGCTTATATCTTTAAAACTACGCAACAGATTTTGAAGCAGATTTTTTAAATAGATAGAATGATTCAAGAGGAAGGTTTATATGTACAATACACCTGTGCGAAGCCGGGACGGGTCGTTAGTCGATTTATAAGACGTTATAACATCAAAAAAGAAAATAAATTACTTTAAAAGGTAAAACAGTAAATTGACATTTAAAAGATAGAAATATGTTTGTTATTACAACTTCTGTGGCTGATACCAGAGGAAAACCTGACGAATATACAAAAAAAAATCGTCGTGTCCACTAATTTCCAAAATGATAGTCACCTTAAATTCCCGGTGTGACCAGAATCAACAATATAAGAAATGCGTCTTCTTACGTAAGGAATGGGAACGCAACGCCCGTTGATCTGATTATTTTGTCGGTCTCACTTTCTTTTATATAATGGTCATTGTAAAACTACTAAAACACGTAAACAAAGCGTAATGTGACGGAGTTGTAACCACGTGTAGATCTCGTTTGGTTTTTTTTTACAATTCACTATTATAAATTTTGGAAAGGTGACTAGCGGTATTGTCTAGGATCGGTACCATAGTAGGTACTTATCATTATAGAGCGCATACTGTACTGACTCACATCTCCCACAATTAAACAACATTACCTACTAAGACACAAACTGTTGACGAAACATCTACATATGTATATATTCTGACATGTATAAGATCACCGCACTGATATTACTAATCCATTTTTCAGTTGGAAAAAACTGAGACTATCCACAATAAGAAAAATAATTATACATCATATAAAAATGTAATGAAATAATAAATGTATAAATATAATAAATAAATGGTAATCGGAAGTTACTGAAATCTTTGGCCTAGTGTGAGTTCCCTAAATGTATTTAAATACACACACACACACACACACAAACAAACACTCACATATCTTCTTGAAATTCAAATTGTTTGGTTCATGCTGAAAAAGACTATGTTTTGGTTTGATTTTACTGTTTATATGTACCCACTAATAGGGGAAGACACTGACTGCTGCAACACAGCTAACGCTAAAGCAGCAGGCAGGGTTTCTATATTTTAAATATGTTTCGTGTATTTTGAACAATAAAATTATTTTGTATTTTGTATTTTTGTACCTAGACATACAAGTACTAACATTAATCTAATGCGTTTACTAACATTCTGTATAATAATAATATAAGCCATTATTCTGACATTTTTTAAATTTAGATTTTTTTTTTTAATTAAATTAAAATTTTCTAACATTCTGTATATCTTAGAAAAATAAAGTATTTTCATTATCACTAAATTTTAGACCCAGTGAACAAAGTGAGCGAAGCGTCTCAGCTTTGACTTCACATTTTTGATTTCATCTGTCCAAACGTTAGTACCTAGTCTTCTCATCATCATTATCATCCTTAGGACGACCACTGCTCGACATAAGCCTCCCCTATGAAATGAAATGAAATATTTATTTCACTAAAATAGAGTACTTACATATAAATGGTGTTTCAGATTGATTCGTTCCTTCTATTTGCCATTTACTAGCATATGGAAAAAAGCACTTAAGTAAATAATAAAGTTATAACAGATTATTCCTAAAATTAATTACAAATCATGTCAAAGTACGGTCAAATTAAATAAATAACAAAATGAAATAAAATAAAAATAATAAGTCAAATTAAATAATAAACATGTTGAAATCAAACAAATTAATAAATGTTATCGTTTACGCATAATTAAAAATTCGATTAGGCCATAGTAACATTTTTCTATTAGCCATGTCTTAAGTTTACGGCGAAACATTCCATAATAGTTCTTTCAATGATACAGGTAATTGGTTATATACGGTGACACACATGGCATAACAGTTCTTTTGAAATAATGTCAATCTAGGCCGTTGTTCAAAAATTAACCTTTTCCCATATTTTACCTTATAGATTTCCAATAAGCCCATTTGGAAGCGGCCTGCATCCAGCGCGTTCCTACGGTCTTAATAATATCGTCGGTCCACCTGGTCGGTGGACGTCCTACGCTGCGCTTGCTGGTGCGGTCGTAGTCTTCTACCGGTTGCATTTATCCAACGAATCTCGACGAAAGTTGTTGCACCAGTTCTATATATATTTGTAATTTATTCGTCGTCAATTTTTCTTTGGGAAGGTATTTCCCTCAAAAAGGATTCCCTGTAGAGTTGTTGGCAGCTGATTTCGATAATATTTAGCAAGACCGTTTAGCACCTATCCAAATCTTATCAAGATATCCGAGTGTGAATCTAATCGGTCAAGCGTGAATCGAGATATTGGCTAAAGAAGATTCAATTAAAGAGATATGAATTAGTAATGAGGATATCCGTCGAAGAACCAGGTTACTATTGCAGATCTAAAAGGAAAGCCTATGTACCTATATATCTTGCATGAAACAGCAGATTTTTTTGCAATAAAGCCTTGATCTACTAAACATTTTTTACAGGAACTGCTCTGAGCGAGGCTTGGTAAAAGAAAGGCCTCTACAAACCGACAAACGCGTCCCTTGCTATTTATTTTTTTTCCTAGCTGCGGTCGAGTGTAGCGAGACCAATCATTAATGTAAATATTTATTGTATTTCTGGTGGAAACGCTGCCAAAAATGTCAATAATAATAATCATTTATTTAATAATTACTATTTACACGTCAGGTTAATTCATAATCAAATCAAAATCCTACCAATATTATAAACGCGAAAGTTTGTGAGGATGGATGGATGTATGGATGTCTGTTACTCTTTCACGCAAAAACTACTGAACGGATTGAGATGAAACTTTGCAATAATATAGCTTACTAGTTTTTACCCGCGGCTTCTCCCGCATACGTAATATATCATTATAATTTATAGCCTATGTGTTATTCTGATATATAAGCTACATCCATACATCCATCTATCCATGGACATGGACTTAATATTTTTGTTTTTTTTGTGATATGTAATTTATTATATTGCTAACCAAATTTGACATTGACGTGATGTAAGTAAAATTTGTTATTTATCATTAGTGTAATTGGTTACTGTTACCGTGCTAATTTGATATAAATGAATAAATAAATCCATCCATCCATCCATCCTCACAAACCTTCGCGTTTATAATATTAGTAGGATAGGATATACCAGAATAACACATAGGCTATAAATTATAATGATATTGCGTCAAAAATCAAAATATCAAGCGGGCAAAGCCGCGGGTAAAAACTAGTAATACAATATAATAGATCCAATGTCAAATAAAAATTATAAGTAAGATAAGTAAAAATACTTAATGCAGTACAAAATTTTTGGAGCCCCATTGTCCATCTGTTGTACGAAGTATGTGCCCTGATCATTGCCTATTTCACTTACTAATCCGCTGAGCTGTCTCAGCGATTGGTCTACAAAACATAGCCCTTCTATGGTTTTCATGTCATGCTATTTTGATCTTATAAGACTTACATTGAAAAACCTGGTCATAGAATTATTTTTGGTTTTATTATGTGATGTGTTTTTATGATGTGTCCTAGACAACCCTGGCAAGGATAATGTGATTGAGAAGGTCTATGTTTGGCGGTAGATGTATACATATAGACTGAATAGATAAATTGAATAAATCCAAGCTTGACCGCCATTTCTGGAGTTTATCATATCAGCCTCTAATACCAGAACGATGGACCATTGGCAGGTAGGTGAACACAGATTTCTACAGCAATAATATTTTTCCATGTAGGTACGTAAGTAAACTTCTTTTAAAGTTTTCCATAAGTCAAAATATCAAAGACTGTGTGTCATGAATTTCTAAAACGCAACTTATTTTTAATTACATCAGAGATCAAGATAAGAATCTGAAGGATTCTTAAATTCGCAATTTTGTATAAGACTAGTGGCGAGATGCCTCATTTTCTAAAAGCCTCTACAATACTAACAATATACGTAAACTTATTCTTTCTTCGTCGATATTACTTAATCCATTGTGTTAAGGAATGGTGAAATTTATTTTTACTGAACTTTACCATAGTCATGTAACTGTGCGAAATTAGCTAAATTTCCACATAACTAATTAAAGGGCCTACCGCACAGTTAACTTCAGCAAAGTGATAGTTTTCCAACACAATGTCGCCTCTTCCAAACAATTAACATGTACCGCGAGCCAAGCCGCATGTATCGCCCAAGATAGCCTCCGCGCATTCTGATAACACCTCACGTATTAATGCTCGTATATAAACCAAGCCCTGAACTTCGATGGCATACATTGTGACCGTTTATCGGACGGCAGTCAGTCGCTTCTGCCGTCAAATAATAATTAGTGACAGTGACCATGGCTAAATTAATAGTGTTCCTATCTGTAGTGGCCTTCGCCAATGCCTACTCAGCTTCCAGTTTAGCAAGGAATATTTACGACGAATGCTTAAGCCAATATTCCATTGAATGTGTGAAACCGAGGACCCTGCAGTGGATATCTCAAGTAGCGAACGACGATGAGATCAAAATCACTGAGGATTTGTCTGTTGTGAGGACAGCAACTTTGGAAGATGCAGAAGTTGACCCGAGGATGGCTAAGGATCCCACTTTGGCGCTGTTCGATAAAGTTGATGGCTTTCTTCAGACTCATACTCTAAGAGTCAAAGTGCCTGAAGAAATCTCGAGGAGTGCTGCGTCGGAATACGTGCCAAGATCACTGCTGGCTGATCTTCCTTCGGAGTTGGACATGCCTTTGGATGGAGAAGATGAAGTTTCAACCTTCGAGGGAAGGAAGAAAAAGATCAAGCTTCCCAAGCCTTTGAGGATCAAGAGCAGTCAGTACATCTCTTATCAAATGACTTTTTTTCACTACTAATTAGTTGTTATAACAAATTGTTTATTTTTCAGAGCATGGATTCATCAAGAAGATCCTTCTGCCTTTCCTCCTTGGACTGAAATTCAAAGCTTCAGTGCTGGTCCCTCTCGCCCTCGCTCTCATCGCTCTCAAGACCTGGAAGGCCCTGACACTTGGTCTCATTTCTCTCGTTCTATCTGGTAAATATCATCATCAATCATCATAATCATGAATATTTTAGCCATAGGACGTCTTCTGTTCATCACGGCTTCCTTTTATATCTTTAAAAGACCGGTAGCTGTGGCAAAGCATTGGAAAAAGGTCTTATAAAACACAGATCTGAATCATCGATACGACGAAGAAGAAGAATTAGATCGGATCCAATGCACTGTTAAAAATGTATCTAAAACTTCAAACTCAAATCATTTATTGCAACATAATGAAATTTAAATGCAGTTCTTAATAACCATATTTTCTATAGTTAAACATTAGTCCCTCTAAGGATATAGTTATTTTATTATTGGTATTGGTAATTTATTATTATGTTTTTAAGATTATCATTAAAAAATCGTCTATGTAATAGCATTGGCTAATAAAATAACTTTTAATTGTTTTATGAAACAGATTTCCTTTTCAATATCTTAAAGAGTAATTGGCAGTTTACTAAATATTTTATAGCCATTGAATGTTAGTTAGAACTTTGCATTTCTAAGTTGGACTTCTAAGTAGTTTGATCAATTTATGGTTATTTTTGTCCACAGGTGCCATGGTTATCTTCAAATTCACGAAACCCAAGGTCGTGAACTACGAAGTCATCCACTACCCACAGCACCACGTTGAACACCACGTCGACCACCACGCTCCCGCTTGGGACGCCCATGGACCCTACCAAGCTCGCTCCTTCGAAGACGCTCACGAAATCGCATATTCTGGCCAAATATAAACCACCAACCAAAGTAGCTTTAGAAACGACGGACCTCTGACTAATTTATTTATTTATTAAATTATTTATTATTACGCTGTAAATAAAACATGTAAATTAAGATTCAAATTTAACTGTGAGTTATATTTATTTTACCTGAAAACCACTACCTCATCGTGGAGATTATCAACGCTATTTTTAGCAAACCTGTCGTTGTCAATCCTATTGAGAAGGGTGGTATCATCATTTGCATTATAAATATTAGAGAGCTTAGAATCAATAATTTTTCTATTTAGTTGAACAGAAACTTCATTGTTATTCGATATAGAAGCCAGTACGGGTGCAGCATTATCAACTAAGAGGACGTTCGTGTCATGAATATTATTCAAATGATTACTTTCCAAACTTCCGATTGCAACATTTGATTCTTTATTATCCGTTTGAATAGCTCCAATAGTATCAGCAATCAAATTTTCTGAACTACCCTTGTTTAAATCAACTACACTACGTTCTGTTTTCTTCCATTTATCAGACTCGTATTTAATTATCTTCTCTAGCCGATTAGAATCATAGACATATTTTCCTTTATCCTTATTTCTCGTTGCAATATACTTATTATTCATCTTGGTGTTCGCATTAGTTTTCGAATTTGACAACAAAACTTGTTTGTAGAACGTTTTGTATATGTTCGAATTCTTCAGGGGATTCATTTTATATAAATTTATTAATGCATTGAAATTGTTTAAGTGAGATCGTGTGCATTTCACTATTTCGATTTTTAAATGACTTGTGAACTGAAACATTAGAAACATAATATGGTTAAATACATAATTATATGGTCTTTCATACCATATACACGTATTCATACCATCAGATTATAATGGCGCCGTGGAAAAAACTTTTTTAGAAGAAATTTCAATAATTTAAATAAACCCAATAATATAATGATATATAATTTCAGTTATGCTAATTTGACTTCTAAGCAAAACAAATACTTAAAACCAAAAGATAAGACAAAATTTTTAATATTGTTGATTGTTATGTAAGGATGAAGAACATAATAAAGTAAAACAATGACTGATAAAAGAAGACGACGGTTCATTCAAAAAACATAAGCCAACTTTTAAATTGCATAGAGCGATTTAAACAAATGTAATCATTTTAATATATACTCCTTTCGGCTTACGAGTAGCATAGCAGTCCTACCCATCCCCGTATTTGTATAGTTAAATAACTTTCACATTGCATCCTTGATACGTCCTTTGCCTTTACAATTAACTTTCTCCCTTTCTAATATAACGAGGACTGTTCCTTAGTGAGAGAAAGGAAAAGTTTTAAATAGTTTTTCTAACACGGTTTGGCTTGGAAGGATAATCATTATCATTATTTTAACATTAGGACCTCTACTACTAAACATTAGGCCTCGTTTTGACTAGAACAAAATTTAAGCGGCTTAAGGTACCTACCTTAAACAACATGATAATCAAACGAATATCGTATGTAATAGAAGAACAGGTACAAGAAAAGAAAGCAAAGGAAATACCGAGAAGAGTATTCATTGGTCAAATTAAAGAGAAGATAGATGTCATGTCGTACAGGAGGTAAAGACATTGTACCGCGAGACATGGTAGTTGCCCCACTGACAATGCCTTGCTTTAAATATTCTACTCTGCTGCTTTTGCTGTTTTGAATGAATAAATTCAGCGCATTTCTGCAGTGCTCATTACATCCATCCAGCACCCAACCAGCACCACCCGGTGTACATTTGACAATGACAGGTGGTCCACGTTTGAAGGCCGCGTGTCAATCAGTCAACGTGAGGTGGTCCACGACTAGTCGCAACAAATAGAGCAAAAAATAGATTACGTAGAAAAGATCCACCCATCAGTCATAGGACGTCCAGTACTGGACATAGGCCTCCCCTATAGATCTCCAATAAGACCGGTGGGTAGCGGCTTGTATCCAGCGCGATCCTGCGATCTTCATGAAGTCATCCGTTCACCTTGTGGATGGACGTCTTATGCTGTGCTTGCCGGTGCGTGGTCTCTACTCGAGAACTTTTCGACCCCATTGATCATTAGTCCTCCGCGCTATGTGCCCTATCCATTGCCACTTCAACTTGCCAATCTGCTGGGATATGTCGGTAACTTTGGTTCTTCTACGTAGGTATCTACGCATTCCTGTTTTGATATCGCAGAGAGACATAGTACGTAGAAAAGATAGGTTACGTAAACAAGCAAGAGCGCAGGCATCGGGTGGTGACCGAGTTGACCACCCGCTGTTTGTGCGTGATCAACCTGCGAGGTGACGAGGTACGAAAATGATGCAGTGAGCGGTAATCACGGTAATCATATCTAACAGTATTGTGACTCAGCCCTGTCCTTGAAATATATACCAACAGCACCACGTGGATATATACGTAGAACGTATCACGCGCTAGGGCTGCCCGCCTTCAGTATTTAAATTTCATCTAAGTACTTACTCTTGAGCTTTCGCTTGAGTAAGTAAATTTTCTTTCTAGTTACTATGATATAAATTTATTATATTTATTACAAAAAAAGAAATTCGGTGTGAATGAAGAAAGACTCGTTCAATAAAAATGTATTATATTGTATTTTTTGATGTTCTTAGTGTTCCGTAGTCCTAAAAACGTAAATCGCTACCAGTTACAAATCCACAAGTTCGTTCGTCACTTCGGCGCGCCGCGACTGGCTGGCATACCGAAAGCATACTAACCTCCGAGATGCGTAGGTATGATTTGCGTTTCGACCGTTTTTATGAAGACGGAATATTGTTCGATATAATTACCGTAGGTACATATGTACAAAATTACAAGCTGCCCGAAGAAAACCGGTGCTGATAGGTGGCTAAAGAGCTCTGATCTTTAATCACGTCATCCGTCCACCTTATCAATGGACTTTCAACGTTGCTCTTGCCCCTACGTGATATCTGTTTTAAAACTTCACTAACTCATCAGCCATTCTACGTGCAGCACGGAGTACTGATGACCGATGGGGTCGAAAAGTTCTCGAAAGAAGACCACGTACCGGCAAGCGTAGCGTCAGACGCCCACCCCCAAGGTGTATGAATTACCCCATCAAAACCGCAGGGATCGATATCCCCTGAGTAAAATATGAAAAATAACCTTACCAACACCATTGCGACGATTGCAAAATTTCTCATAAGATTTCGCATTGCTAGAGTAAAAACAACAGTTCGTTATCGAGAAAGTAACACAATGGCGCATGAGTTAAACAGTTACGTTTACAAAATATAGGCAGAGTTAAAACCACCGAGTAACACACGGAGTCGTAGCCTCGGACTCTGCGGATGATCGCTTTCACAAAATAAATCATAACAAGTGTGTAATATCTAGAGTTTAACATTGCGTGCATGCCTTGAGCTTTCATTCTCGCCATCGATGGCTCCTTGTTGCGGCGGCGTCGTGTGTCGGGTCGTTCTCTTCCCTAAAATATGGTCGAGGAGAGCGATGGCTGGCACATGCGTCACACTCGTGATCGGGTGCTGCATGCGGGTCGCCGGTTTGCTCGTAGCTCATAGCAATGCACCGAAACTACTAACTTAGGCAAAAATTTAAACTAACCCATCTCTATTGTACTAACTCTTTTTGTACAGGAAAATCGAATAATTGAATATTTTAGTTAACAAAAGGCACAGACCCTGGAGTCTGTGGTTTGTAATTTTCTAATAAAAAAATAAATAAAAAAACTATAGGCGGCCTTTCTAACTTCTATTTAGACTTAATCATCGTCGTCGTCGTTTTAGCCATAGGACGACAACTGCTGGGCATAGGCCTTCCCTATACATCTCCAAAATACCGGTTGGTAGCGGCTTGTATCCAGCGCGATCCTGCGGTCTTAATGAGGTCATACGTCTACCTATTAAATACCTAACCAAAATTTAAAGGAGTTGACACTGCAAAGCGTACTTCTCTGCCAAAAGTACGCGACCGGCGGTCATGCTCTTTATATAAATATATCGGTCTGGTTGCGCTTGTGTTGCGTTAATTTTCAGCTAGTGTTAGTTAATTACATTTGTGTGCGTGTAAACTTGCTTATATTTTAATTTGTGTGCGTTTCTTCACCCCCCACTGACTTGGCAGACTTCAATGCTTAGGGGTGTCGACTCCTTTTGGTTAGGTACTTAATGCGTCTACCTTGTGGGTAGACGTCCTACGCTGCGCTTGCCGTTGCGTGGTCCATACTCGAGAATTATTCGACACCATCGGTCATCAGTCCTCCGTGCTATGTGCCCTGCCTAATGCCATTTCAACTTGCCAATCCTCTGACTTAAACGTTAGGTACTAATCAAGACAGCTGGAACTCGAACTCGATCTTACTAAGGGTACGATAATCGAGCGGAAACCACGTAAGCAAACTCAAGCGCAGCGTAGGACGACCACTCACGAGCTGGACAGATGACCTCATTTATTGGAGATCTATGCTCGGAGTCGCTCTGCGGGATCGAATCAGGAGCAGATACGCAGAAGAACCAAAGTAACGGACATAACCCAGCGAATCAGCAGATTGAGATGGCAGCGGGCAGGAAATATAGCCCGATAAACGGATGTCCGATGAGGATGTAAAGTTCTCGAATGGAGACCACAGACCAGCAAGCTCAGTGTGGGACGTCCACCAACCAGGTATAGATTGACGACATAATTAGGATCTCAGGAACGCGCTAGATGCAGGTCGCTTCCAACCGGCCTTATTGGAAATCCATAGAGGAGGCCTATGTCTAGTAGTGAACGTCTTACGGGTGCTGGATTGCTATTTTACTGCAAGATCGTGTTGGTTGGTATTATTGGAAATCCATGAAGTAGGCCTATAATTCACAGTTCCCGTTCTATCGCTGGCGCATTGATGAGCGGATTTTGGATATATTTTCATTAGGTTTCATCCCATTTTCAGCACGTGCGAATAACTACAATATATTTTATATGCTAAAACTACCTACACTACTACTACATAGAAAGCAGTTGGATCATCCACAGACCCTTGAAGGACCCTTGCGAATTATACCTATTGAAACTTGATATACCTAGGTACGTAGGTATATTAAGTATAAATAGGTATATTATACATATGGCCGTTCATATTTTCTCTGTAAACGATGTAAAGAAACGACTGGTCTTTTTTATTAATTTTAATTTTGTCACATAATATTTTATTGACATTCTGTTATAAATAATATAAGTTACATTAACATATAATTACATGCGTTTATTGAAACTTAATTATTGTTTTATTTGAGCAATTTCTACTGTCCTAATGACTGAATATTTGATATACCTACTACTTAGAATAAAAAAGATTGACTAAAGAAAACCGACAGAATAAACAAAAATTTACGAAAAAATACCGTAAAATTGGCCCAAAAATGTTTGCCACCCCTTTTGGGAAAATATGCCGCTCTAGGCACCAGCCCACTCATCTTATTAATAAATCCGCTATTAATATTTACTAGCATAAATAAATAATTACTTAGTAATATACAATAATAACTATTACAAATCTATTCAATAATTGTAAAGTAAATGCAATATTATTTGGAAATTAACGAAAAAAGACAATGAAAACTCCATTCTTTTAAGTAAGTTCGTAAGTTCAAAATATTTATACAAATAAATATACTTAATAGCTAATTTTTATTTTATCATTTTACACATTTTTTAAATTTAATATACAACAGTAAAACTTACTTTAATTTCCCTTATACTCGCGTACAGACCTCAGTCCAGTATGCTGAGTGTGAGTTTTGTTGTAAACATGACGCGCTCTTCGGCGAGCGCGTAAGCATGTAATTTGTATGAAGAAATGTACAGCGCCATCAGCGGCGCGTTTTTGAAACACAACAAGCTAATACAAATTACATGCTTACGCGTTCGCCGAAGAGCGCGTACGACATAACTCACGCTCAGCCTACAGGTTTCGCGTAATTTACATATATACTTTCGCGTTCGCGTGTGGCTCCATACATTTTGGCTAGTTCTTGTTTGTTTCCGACAGGAAACCATAGGAAGCTATACGGAAACAGATGTAGTCTCAATTTAAGTGTAAACCTGGACTAACCTCTCAGGTCAGGACGCGCTTTCTGGGCATCTGGAGTACCATAATAACAGCGGGAATCGTACGCAGTAGTTACTTCGCATTGAAACTATCTATCCCCCTCGATTGCGACCCAAAACTACCCAAAAAATATTTAATTATTTTTTTAGAATAAGTTTAAACTTATTCACACTTTTCATATGACAAATTCGTTCGTAAAAAATAACAGCCAAACATGACAGTTCGGCCAAAAACTACGTGCAGCATATTTTGTTTATCATAAAAATACGCACGTATTGTGTTTTCGTTTTTTAATTTTTCAATTTTTGTAAAAAAAAAGAAACGAGGGCACGTTTTTTTATCTTTTCTGTTATATGATAATACCCATTTTATTAATATCTACATTATTATAGATGTTACGATTGGTAAATTTTTAATAGTTTTCAGAAATTCAATGCTGATTTACTCTAACTTCTAAATCCGGGAGTGAGACAGCTGTGGGCAGTTGAAATACCATTAGTCGCTTGTAAAGGCCGAATCAATCCGTCTGTGAAAACGAGGCGAGTCGTTGCGCAGTAGAAAATTCACATGTCCAAGGCGCCGTGGAGTTGGAATTTGCGCAGCTTGTAGTTAACTTCACAGATACCATCAAGCTTATGACCACTAAAGCTTCCTATACTTGTAGATATTATTACAGTAACGAAACTTTAAGATTGCATTCATTCACTATCCAGGGGTGCGTTTACGCACTCCATACTTAGATAAAAATTATCCTGGTTAAGTTTATGTCACCTGTTTAGGGCATCCGTCAGGCGAAACCTCCTTGCCAAAAATTAATCTGCCCGTTCACGTACTCCCAATCGTATAATTTTTGTCCTGACTAGGCTTGTTTTATCGAGGTTTTCGGGTAGATATATTATACCATGTCTCTGATTGCTCAGCTAGTTGTCATCGAATCGAATTTGACAGATACAAAATACAAATACAAAATAATTTACTACCACAACAAAAATATTTTTTTTACAATTGCCAGGGGGCCTCAAACTCGGGTAAGCCTGTATCTTGAGGTCCGGTGTAGAATTGAGCAAGTAGACTTTATGCGCGCGCTTTTCAAGTAATATTTAGAAATTATATTACTAGATAGTTCCAGAGTTTGACGGATGTGATTAGTTTGTAATAGATTTAAGAGCTGTGATTGGTCTAGAGCTATGACGCCGTTCACGGACGCCCTTGAGAATATTTTTATCGAGCATAAAAAATATTTATAGTACGTAAACGCACCCCGGACCTAATTGATTTCTATCGCTTGTGGTTATAGTTGACATCGCATTGCGGGTAGGACAACAAACAGTCTTTTTGCTCCTGGCCGTCTCTAGCAGCTTGCACGTAGCGGTAGAAACGCAGCGCCATCTTGCTGTCGGCCGCTGGAATCAGCTCGGTTGAGTCTCTGTGATAAAAAGGTTATTTTTATAGCGGTAAAGCGGACAGACATTTAAGCAAAGGAAACGAAATTATGAGGGTTTTTTAACTACGGACTTATTCTTAACAAAACCTATAATTCCACACTTTTTTTTAAGTAAAAACTTTTTATGGCCTTGTGCACTTTTTGGGATAAGTAAAAAATGTTAAGCTCGCGCCAGGACACGTGACCTGTGATCGTGTGACGTGATTGAAAATTCGTAAGACGGCGCAAGACTTGCGCGAGTGTGCGTGATGTGATAATGGAAAAAATACATTATCACATTAAATAAATACAGGGTTATTTCTAATCAATTAGCATCCTTCTAGGCTCTAGGGGCTTATTCTGTAGATCAAAACTAACAACTTTGTTCAACGACTTTTGTCAAAACTCAAAAAAAGGTCTTCTTGTTGTTTATAAAAATGACTGATTCTTTCTCCAATCCAATCAAAAATGATTGTAACTGACTGAAAAAATAATCAACTTACTTGCTAAGCTCATTCGAAATCAAGTTGCTGTACGGCGCGTGTTTGAAAGGGTCTCCATACATAGAACATATTGCCCTTTCTTTACAGCCGGCGTCGATAGCTCCCATAGGTGTCAAAATTGCGTCCACTTTCTCTATAATAGCCCCGTAGAACTGTTCAGCAGCTATTGTTTCCTGCAAACAAATATGACCATCATTGACATGACCACTGACTTTGATAAACGAGGAAACGTAGTAAACATCTAACATTTGCCTTAAAACTATATTAAACTGCTACTTTACTGGAGTATTTAGTTATTACTACTTAGCAAAAAATATCAATTACTTATTTGGCTAGTTGACGTTTCGGACACAAGATTTTGAGACACGTTGTCCGAATTGTCTTTTAAAATCTTTAATTTATTTTCCAATGAAATTTCAGACATTAAAATATCCTAAAAGTTTTGTGCCGCCATTTTCGTCATAACTATTCTGTAGACGTGCACCACAGTAATTCACCACACGTGTACGAGCAAAATATTCAAGAAATGTATTTTTTTGTTTGTAGGTATTCATGCTGTTTTTTTTCCTAGACGATGGACATATTTTAAACAAGGATGTCATTGTTTTCATCATTATGACCAATGTTTGACTCTCACTATGGGCCTTATTAGTAAGCTCCAAGTAGCCCAACGAGCTATGGAGAAAGCTATGCTCGCAGTCACTCTGCGGGATCGAATCAGGAATGAGGAGATCAGTGGAAGAACCAAAGTTACCGAGATAGCCCAACGGATTAGCAAGTTGAAATGGCAATGGGCAGGTCACATAGCGCGGAGGACTGATGACCGGTGGAGTCGAAAAGTTCTCAAGCGGAGACCACGTACCGGCAAGCGTAGCGTAGGACGTCCACCCACAAGGTGGACGGATGACCTCATTAAGGCCGCAGGATCGCGCTGGATGCAAAGCCACTTCCAACCGGTCTTATTGGAGTTCCAAAGGGGAGGCCTATGTCCAGCAGTGGACGTCCTTTGGCTGATGGATGGATGGATGACCAATGTTTTACTTATGTATCCATTCATTACAAGTTCTATAAAAGCTATTGACAATGGAAAAACTCACTGGATCCTGTGCCGCAAGGATTTGCTGCTGCTGCTTCACCAGCTCCGTCTCAGTCTTAACTCTGTTATTCTCCTTCAGTTTGATAGTGGACACCCGGAGGATCTCATCTCTGACCGGAGAGGGCGGTGCACGCGCAGCTATGGACGCTGCTCGAATCTGAAATGTGTTTGGTTAGAGTTGAACTTTCCAGTTATATTTGTAAACGATAAAAATGGGCAAGTGCCTTATTTATTACAACAATATACAATACTACTACTACACTATAAAAGTCAATTGGATCATCCACAGACTCTCGAAGGTCTATAGATAATAATCTATAGTTATGTTCAAGCCCACTGCCAGTTGGCAGCATGCCCAGCATACTGGCAGCACTGCCACGCTGAATGGCAATGCTTAAAAATACTTATGTCAGTTAAAGTTAGTCCTAATCATAAAATATTAATCCTACTAATATTATAAACGTGAAAGTTTGTGAGGATGGATGGATGGATGGATGTATGGATGTTTGTTACTCTTTCACGCAAAAACTACTGAACGGATTGAGATGAAACTTTGCAATAATATAGCTTATATATCAGAATAACACATAGGCTATAAATTATAATGATATATTGCGTAAGCGGGCAAAGCCGCGGGTAAAAAATAGCACCTAATAAGCATTAAAAAAGCCAGAAACATTTCTTACCAATGCTTCTTTTTCAGCTTGCAGTGGATCTTTTGGTACGTTCTTTTTATTTCGATAATACAGATTTGGTGGTCCAACCGGTCTGAAATCAACACATTTCATAATTTATTTATTTTACGGTAATTATTTATATATCTCTCAAAATGTACGAATGAACAATTGAGGCAGCTGCCAAACCCTATTTCGCCTTAAGTATAATTTGAAAAACTTCAAATCGAAAGTACCGCATTTCTGATCAAGAAGGATGCGCTCAAACATGAACCCAACTTAAATAAAAAACTGTAGAGGTCACGCCAAACTCAAAATTGTAGTTGTGCAAAACACCACCCCTCTCTTTCTGCGTTGTATTCCACATTACTGAGGGTGGTGATCTCCACCTTACATTAGATTCTCTTTCACGATGTTCCTCAATCGTTCTCTATCTTCAGCAACACGCAGCGCCTCATAGACTGATGAGTCTAGAGTGGTGCGAATCTGATCGACCCAATGAAATTAAATGAAATAATTTATTAATATGTCGAGTTACAACCACTTCCTAAATTAATAGTCAGTGTTGAGCATCAGAAAATATCTCGTCACAAAAATGACAAAATAAATAATAAAATATAAACAGTAAATTTAACAATATACATCTTAAGAACAAATGTTAAAACATTTTAGCTGTAAAGGGGTTACTGATAACATACATAATATGTATGTGGTCAATTTTAATTCACTGTAGTAATTATCAAAGTACTCTTTAATTGTGTAAATAGTCCTGTCTAACAGAAGCCATGACGGCGTTAAGAAATTGAATTTCATTTGTAATTGTCTTTAGGTGCTCTGGAAGTTTATTAAATTACAATCGACCCATTGTCATAGGTAATTTTTCGGCCATATTTTATCGTGGAAGTGTTATATCAAGTAGTACTCTATTATTCCTTATGGTCCGCTTGCTCTTAACAGTCTTTATTTTGCATTCGTCCATATGTTTCTTAATATATTTAAGGATCTCTAAAATATTTACAGATACTGGAGTTAGTATACATAACTCTTTAAAATGTCCTCTGCATGCACGAAACACTCTTACTGCACGCTTCACTTCTTACTGCACGCTGCAGAGTACTCTCTTATTGCACGCTTTTGCATCTTTAATACCCATGTATCGGACTACGACCTCATAACCGCTTGCCGTCGACTTTCCCTGTGAACTGACTCATAAATCTCCCCACTGACCCTTAAATTTGCTATTGCACTATAACTTGCTTCGTGTTTTGAATCGTATTATACATCTGGGTTATTTGCTTACCCTGAACTAAGCCAAATAGGAATGATTAAAGTCATCAATATGGACACTTTTACTATAGAGCCAACCCGAAATTCTAGAAAAAAAATCAGCTGTTTCATACGTTTCGCCGATTCCGAGTTGCAGTTTTATGTGTAACAACTGATTTTTTTCTCGAATTCCGGGTTGGCGTTAAAGTAAAAGTTGTTCAAAATGATGGTCGGAATCACCTCCTTTCCGCTTGATGCATGGATTCTGAATAACCCTGTCGAAGATGGTAAAAGTACGTACCTCCCAGCAGCGGTAGCTATCTTTTGGCCTGCAGTAGGAGCTGCATTCGTATTGCTCGATGCTGCAACTTCTCCTAAGTTCATTGATGGTCCTGAAATGAATAATACCAAAATATAATAAGTAGAAATAGTCCAAAGCAATCTCTTGGGATCGTTCCTTGTTGTTTTGCAATAGAACATCCATCCAAACAGCAATGACTGCACTGCTGAGCATATGCCTTCTCTATGGATCTCCAATAAGTATAGTTGGAAGAAGCGGCTTGCTTCCAGCGTGATCCTGCGATCTTGATGAGATCAGCTGTCCACCTCGTAGGTGGACGTCTTACGCTTTGCCTGCCGGTACATGGTCTCCACTCGAAAAATTTCTACGCCATCGGTCACCTGAAATCTTCTGAGCTATGTGCTACTTACTGACATTTCAACTTGCCAATCCGCTGGTCTATGTACTACTGGTTCTTTGATAATTGAAATAATCAAAGTACTGGCTACTAACTACTGGGCATGTAACTTTGGTACTTCTACGGATCTCCTTTTTCCTGATTTGATCACGCAGAGAGACTCTAAGCATAGCCCTCTCTATAACTCGTTGGGCTACTTAGAGCTTACTAATAAGGCCCATACTGAGAAATCCCGTTTCTGTGCCATAAATCATCACTAGCCACACATTTGGAAGCAGCTTCAATCACCGCAGGATCGTGCTGGATTCAGGGTGTAAGCCGCTTCCAAAAGGTCTTATTGGAGATCCATAAGGGAGGCTTATGACCAGTAGTGGACGTCCTATGGCTGAAGAATGGAAGGATGGGTGAAATAGCGCGCCAGATGGAGGCGACATGTTATGTTTTATGAATATGTATGGTCGTCATATAAACTAGGAGTAAGTATAATTATTTACCTGGAGGCATTCCAAGACCCCAGGCGTTGATATCGTTGGCGTCATTGACGTGGGGCTTGAAGGAGGCTATGGCATTACGGTGTATATCTGATGCTAGATATCTGAAAAAATAAACAAAAAATAAATGTATATTAGTGTCGGTACTTTTTGTAGTGGTTCTCTTGTAGAGCCTGCAAAAGCTCTGACTTCAGCAAAATTTGAGGGTTCTCAAATTAAATAATAATTATTGGAGAAATGTTGAGATATTACGATATCAAGGCAGCTTTTCGTGTGCAAAAAAAATCACCACCGTCTTCACCCGTGTACAGAATTCGCAAATAGTTCGCTCGGATCAATGTAGCAATATTCACACTATTGTTTATTTATCATTTATCACTATTGTTATTCACACTATTGATGATTTATCAAAAATGGCTCAGCTGATATCGATAATTTTTTTTTTTAATTTCAAATAGTTTTGCGTTTTACTGCACACTGGCTGATGTTAAGCAGATATGCGGTCTAGGATGTAGCACGTTTACCTTGAAGATACCTATTTACTCGAGATTTGAAGACACCTACATTGTACTTTAACGACAACTTAACGATACATTGTACTTTGACAGACTCAATGGAGAAAATGGAACCAATTTCGGAGTCTCTACAAACAACTCTACAAACAAAATCGAGTCGAAATTCCTCTCAAGTCAAAGGGAGGTCAAATATGGAGTGCCACAAGGCAGCATACTGGGACCTTTATTGTTTCTGGTCTACATTAATGACCTTCCCAGTGCCATAAATCACCCAATGGTTATGTTTGCTGACGACTGCACCGTAATTTTTGCAGATGACAAAAGTGGTGATCACGAACATGACATTAATAATACTTTAGAATCTATAATTGACTGGCTTCAAAGCAATAATCTAAAAATTAATCTTGACAAAACACATATCATGACATTCAAAAACAATAATTCTAATTTTGACATTTTAAATATACATTATCATGGCAAACCCATCAATGAAATTCAGACGACTAAATTTTTAGGAATTCACATCGACTCAAATCTATCTTGGAGAACGCATGTAGCTCATGTGTGCTCCAAGCTCAATCAATTTTCTTACGCGCTGTATATGTTACGTAAAGTGGCTAACGAAAACACTTTACTAAGCGCCTATCACGCTTATGTTGGATCAACATTAAAATATGGTGTTTTAGCCTGGGCAAACTCCGTAGAAAAGCTATCAGCGGGACAATTCCGTTAGCCCATCTCTTTATTGAAGTGATACGTTATGTTAGCCGATCTCGTTTTTCTGACAGTTCCGACAGCTCAAAACTGTCAGAAAAACGAGACAGGTTCAAGAACGGTTCACCTTAGTAACGAGATCGGTTGACAGAATTGCCCCGCAGTTCTAATAGCTCAAAAGAAATGTATTAGAGCAATATGTGGGTTGAAGCAAAGAGATTCCTGTAGACCTTATTTTAGGAAATTAAAATTGCTGACTCTTCCTTCCGTATACATTTATGAATCTGCCGCACTAGTCAAGAAAAACTTAGATAAGTATGACAAATTAACGAGCAAACGGCACAAAGATAGACTGCGTGAACCGTACCGTAGGACAGCCCTTTATAATAACAGTACGTTCATGATGCGATTGACTATTTATAATAAATTGCCGAAGATTGTAAAAGACACAAATAATATTGACATTTTTAAATTAAAACTTAAGAAATTATTAATAGACAAGACATATTATTCCATAGATGAATTTTTGAATGACAAATCTTTGTGCAAATATAGTATTAGTAAATGATTCAATCTCACAATATTTAATGTATGATAATATTATTCGTTTACCTTTAAAATTAAGAATGATAATTTTGCATGCCCTAATGCTAGAGCATGGTGCACATAATAATGTATCTTAACACCTACATATTACCCATGTCTCCGCAAAATAAATATTTTGACTTTGACTTTGACTTTGACTTTGAGTATACCCTTTCCAATAAAAAAAATATCGAACCACTCTGTAAACAGTTATACGTGGTTACTTGAAAAATATACGCGTCGAATTGAATGCCTCGTGGGTTTTTTCGTCGGTCAGAAGGGATCCATAATTTTTTGGAATGATCGCGTAACATGCACACAAAAAAACATTTTCAAAAGAGAATTTTCTTTTTGATAATCTGTAAAAAATACAATTACCTATAATTCAGGAATGTGTGTACTCACTCACTGCCAAGCCCAGGGCCTGATAGCTCCCAATCCTGAGGGTAGTGCTCGAACGTGGGTGCCGGGGCGGACACAGTCCCCGGTTTCACCACCAGCGAGCCGTGCGCCGAGTGACCTCCGTACGGGTGGTGGGGGTTCTGGAATAACAACATTCAAAAATATGAATAAATGTGTAGAAGCCAGTCTCAAGCCCTGGTTTGTATAGTTCCGTACCCAAAGGGCTAAAAATGGGAGCCTATTACTAAGACTCCGCCGTCCGTCTGTCTGTCACCTGGCTAGATGACAGACAGCTATATCTATATCTCTTGAAACGTGATAGCTAGACAGTTGAAATTCGTTCATGACTGTTCCGTTGAGCTATGTCGTTTCTAGAACTATATACAAATACAAAGATATTTATTTTCCCTAAAAATTCGGGCGTGCGTGCGGGTGTGTCTGTGTGTGTGTGTGTGTGTGTGTGTGTGTGTGTGTGTGTGTGTGTGTGTGTGTGTGGGTGTGTGTGGGTGTGTGTGTGTGTGGGGGGGGGTGTGTGTGTGTGTGGGTGTGTGTGTGTGTGTGTGTGTGCAGAAGCGTATAGGCAGTTTCTATAACTATTACGTTATATCATATGCAGCAGTGGACTTTTAAAATGACAGTATACTGAGAGCCACACAAATCAGCAGATGAGATGTTAGCCGCAGATGACACTTCGCCGTGATTGGCTAATTATTGCGCATGTGTGCACAATTCCAACGCCGCGTGTCGTAGTGCGTAGGGAGCGCGCGGGAGACATGAGGTTTGCGGGCGAGTGTGCCCCGGCGTCTCATTTCCTTGGCTCCCGCGAATGCCTATATTTCGGCTTTTGCGCAGTGCTCTGCGCATAACTTCCCATCCGTCGATTTGTGTGGCGCTCAGTGTACAATAGTAGGTGCAATATAAGTCAAAGAAAATATAATAAGTATACCTTATGGTGATGAGTGATCAAGTGGTGATGATGGTGATACTTCGTCGTATGGTAACTCTGGTGATACCACGAACACAGCTTGAAGATATGGCTTAGAGCAGGGAAGAGGAATAGCAGCAACTTCAGGAACATTTTCTTGGCTGTGGTCACTCCCAATATTAGCGGCAGCACGAATATAAGCTTTAGTGCTATTAGCTTAACGACTAGTATGATTGCTATGGCCGCTGTTACGAGTTTTTTTCTTAGGTATTTTTCTGAAAAATAAAAATATTATGTAAGTAAGTTAGTATCGACCAGATGACTATAGCCTTGATGTCAGTTTCTGATCCGCCTAAAGGTCTCTGACATGGCTAATCGGTGAAAACTACCAGAACCGACAATAGGGATTTTTACTAAAAAAATATAATTGTCCGTCAAATAGATTGTCAAAAAATATTAGACACGTATTTTTTCTTTTGTCAATTGAACACAAATTGATGAAGATAATATCTTCATCAATTTGTGTTAACAGGCTATATTATAGCCTGTTAAAGTTCCGCGTGACGTCACTGACCGCTATGAATGTACCGGCTAGTGCCGTCACGAGCCCCCACTCTCAAACTTTGACAAGGTTTATCTTAGTCACTAATTGTTTGGTTGACAAAAGAAAAAATAAGTGTCCAATATTTTTCAGTAATCTAAATGACGGACTAATTATAATAATGATTTTCATACCCAGTATCCCTATTGAACGTGTCATCCAAGCCACGCCAGTGCTCAGTTCTTTCATTTTTGATAGGTACCCAAATGAAAGTTAAATAACAAAAATATTTGGTTCGACAAATATTGACTTAAATTGAAATTATTATTATAATATACTACGGGACTAATCGCGCACTAAAATTACGAGATAAATAAATACCTCCTCATCCCGACGTTTCGGCCGAGTTGCATCGACTGATGCAACTCGTCCTGAGGTACAGCATCGACCGATGCAACTCGGCCGAAACGTCGGGATGATGAAAAATTTATTTATCTCGTAATTTTAGTGCGCGATTAGTCCTGTAGTACCTATATAATAATAATGTGTTCAAATCGCGAAAGATTAAAAACAACATTAACTTGAAATATCGAATTCGAGAAATTGAAACATCTGTGGATTACACAAGCCTTTCTCAGCCTTTTGTTGAGATTTTTGGAATTTATACACAGATTTTCGGACTACCTTTCAGGGGTTATTTTAAGATCCTTCCAATGGACTGCGCCATTATCATAGAGCGACTTTTCTTCATGTTTGGGCGCCCAAATAAAACTGTTAAACAATCGAAACATACTTATTTTGTGAAAGATCAATCGACTAGTTCCGTGCGATTCTTTCCTTGGTTTCAAGACGATATGCACGAGTGCGCCAGTCATGGTCAGAGCTCTAGGAGACATCTTCAACGTTGCTCTTGGAAAAAAATATCTGGTAGAGTGAGCTTCATGTCGTGGGTGGTGAGGAATTTGACTCCCTTGTCGTAGCGTCTTTCACTTTCAGCACACTAAGGACTCAGGAAGCGCAGCTCAATAAGGTTGTCTGATTAAGTAGGCTAGCCATACCTATAACTCTATAAAATTTAACTTGATCTCTGCGACAGCTGTCAGAAAAATCACGCCTATGAAGTCCTGAATGTCTTAATAGTACAGACAGTACCTGTCAATGTCATACTTTATGGGCATGCCGATTAGTGATGGGCGACGAATGATCGTGACGACAGAGTTTTAGATAGAGTTTTATTTAAAATATCGATAGTTTATACTAACGATATTTTAAATAAAACTTAATTTATTATTAATTTTATTGTATATTTTAATATTATAACATTTTTTACACGTGTAATTAAATTAAACACAATTATATGGTACATTAGCATCGATAATAGTGAAAAACGTCGATAAATACTATCGTAACATTATTATGAGTATTTAATTAATCATAACATTTTCACATCTTAAATAATAAGTAAGTAAATAAAATCCAATTTCTCACCTTCAACTACTCATTCGATTTCATTACAATTTTGTTTGAAAATCGTTATTTTCTACCACTATCTCAACTCTAAAAATGTCAATCTTCTATGTCAATGTCACTGTCGCAGAGATCAAGTTAAATTTTATAGAGTACAACACCATATGCCAAAATGGAACTGTCAGAATAGACTGTCAGAAATGGCATCACCTATACTACAGAGGCGGGGCATCTCGACGCCCAGCGTTGAGCAAACAACCTGAAGAACAACAGGAAAGACTTACTTATTTTGTGAAAAAACAACCGACTCGTTCCTTGCGCCTCCTCCCTTGGCTCTAAGTCGATATGCACCAGCGCGCCGGTCTTGGTCAGAGCTCTTGGAGACACCTTCAACGTCGCTCCATCGAAGAATATATCTGGCAGAGTGAGCTTCATATCGTGGGTGGTGAGGAATTTCACGCCTTTGCCGTAGAGCGCATCTGTCACTTCTTCTATTGGCGATTCTGAAAAATAATAAAAAAAAATTGCTAATAGTTTTCCAAACTAAAAACCGCTCATATATCTGCTGGAACTAGTGAAAATGATCCATTTGTTAAACCTGTATCTCAACTTGCTCTACATCGATTTTATCATATTCGCAAAACTTATTAGAACTTCGATATTGCTCAGTTTTATTTATGTGCTGCGTTTGGCCACTAACTCGCCAGATGGAAAGCGAAGTTGTAGACGAAGATGTAGACCTAGAAGACCTATTCACTCTTGACTTGAAAATATCCAAATTAACGATGACGGAGGTAAGACATTCCAATCCCTGGCGGTCCGCATTCCTAATATTATCAAACTTGGGTGATACAGAAAATATTTTCCATTTTTTCAGGAATATACCCTTAATTAAGGCCTCCCTTTCCCACCCAATCGAAAATTAACGTCTACAAAAAAATCGAAAATAATATTTAGAGTATGTGTACCAAAGATCTTGCAAACTCGGCCCAAACTTTGTACAGTAGCCCAAAAAAGTGTTAAAGTAAGGTAAACACATTTGTAAACTAAAAGCAACGGTATTTAATGCTTAATTCTGGAATTTCATATTTTCCAATTAAATTTTGTTCAACGCCCCCATCAGCCGCTCATCGACTTGTTTTTGTTTCATATTGATGACACCGCTATAATATATTTGACAACGAATGTCAGCATTAATTATGATCCGAAAATTTGAAATTACTAAAGTAATGAAGATTGTTAAATATAACTATAAATGGATTTTGTTAAATATATTTATAATAAGAAAATAATTAAATTTAAAAAAATATTTAATTTATATATTTAATTAAACATATTTTTTTAATAATCTATTTTATTTAGTATTATTTAGTAAGTTCCATTCAGTTTTTCCATTGTCGAATAATAACCATATATCTATTAGATAGAACAAATGCACATAAGAAATCAATATGATTTTCCCTGCGGATCTCCCATTTCCCCAGTATTGTTATATAATTTCCCCACGTTCTAGATTTTCTGATTTAATTTCCATTTTTCCCCTTCAACGTTGTATTACGCGGGTTCACGTCAGATTTCTATTACAAAACTATGTGAAGAGCGAAAACTATTGTGAACTAAGCTAGTATGGAGTTGTATAGTAAACGAAATCTATTTCCGTACTTGTGTGGCTTCATAATTTATATTATATTTGAATTCTTCATTATTTATTCATAGAATTTAAAAAGTAAAAGTTTTATTTAATTTTATAACTTAGTCTATCTATGTTATGGTATTTCTTAGCACCATAAAGTAGTAATATATTATTCTAGAACTTATGTTACTAAGTTACCATATTACCTATTTTTATGTTCCTGTAATAATTATTGAGACATATAAAAGGAGTCTGTAAAAATAATATTTATTACTATTGCTTTTATAGACATAGGTAATTATAATTAGTGATATAAACAAATTTTCGTATTGGCTAATTGTGTCGTTGCTAAAATATAAAAATATAAGATCCTGTCACCACAATTTATACAAAGAAAGAATTTTGAATTTGAATTTCGCCAGGTGCTTTACAGAAATGTGTGCAACAACACGGAAACTACTGTACTTGTAGTTTTTGTTCACGAATATATTTTAGACGGAAGGCAGTACAGTGTTGTTGGTAGTAGTAATACAATACTTACATTACACGCCTTATAATTATATATTCCTAGTTCCTGGTTCAAATCCAGGAGCCACAAATTGTCACGACACCAAGAGTTCTATAGAACTTATGTACTGTACAGTATCAGCCTTTTTAATTGTCCACTGCAGGACGTAGGCCTTTCCACGAAGGGTGGTCCAGTGCGAGTTGGTACGCCACCGAATTTCTTCTACGGACGTATTCAGGTTGCCTCACGATGTTTTCCTTCACCGAAAAGCCAATGGTGTTAAATTCCATTTATAAATTCCGAAGAACTCATTTGTACTTATGTACTCGTACCTAAAGGTCATAACACAGCTCAGTTTTCGGTGAAGTAAAACCAGTCGTGCATACATTGATACGTCCTTGGATAAAAATTGATAGCGTTTGTGAATCCACCAACCCATATTGAGCCAGCACTGGAGAGGGGAAGATATGGTCCCGTCACTCTTCGGAAAAAGACAGGCACTTTAAATTTTACAAAAATAACCATATAGAGAATCGAGATTTATCTCATTGTAGAAAGTACCTACTTAATGTAGTACAAAACGCACGTAAGTGATTATTGAACTATTTCATACTCACAGAACACAACAAAATACAATAACTTAATGATATTATGCGATTACACAACACTTCATTCTTTATTCTTTTTTTGCTGTGGTGGTCGAGAGGTAGTGACACCCGCCTAACAATCGTGAGGTCGTGGGTTCGAATTCCTGGTCCCGTACCAATGAGTTCTTTAGAATTTATGTACGGAATTTCACACCACTGGCTTTTCGGTGAAGGAAAACATCGTGAGGCAACCTGCATACGTCATATGTGAATTCACCAACCCGCACTGGGCTCGCGTGGTAGATATGGCCCAATCACCCTTCGTGGGTAGGCCTACGTCCTGCAGTGGACTACTAAAAAGGCTGGTACAGTACAGTATATAATATATTCAAGTGTCTACGCTACGGAAACAGGAAATACCATTTAATATTTAATATGATCATTTACTATTGTTAAACATTTCTGATGATCGGAAGAACAGTACTTAATTTATTATAAATAACAATAATTAAGTAATGCCTATTGCCGAAGTTTATAATCGGAAGAACAATACGTATTAGTTTTTATTAGTAGGTACTTGAGTAATGATTATTGCCGCAGTTTATAATATTTATTTAATGTATTATTGTAATTGGTTCGGCAACAGACAATAGGCTATTTAGAAGTATAAGAACACTTCATTACACAACATAAATTTAAAAAGAAAACTTCTTCAATAATAGAGTTAATAATAATTGTGGAAAAAATATAATCAATCAAATCGATCGTTATCTATTAAATTAGATAGGTGGGTATAGAAAATAAAATTAAATATAATTGAAATATTCTGCAGTAAGTTCGTATTGGCCGGGTGATAAGCCCTGGTGTCAAACTTTTTAAGCCGCCTCTGACAAAGCCAAAAATGTTAAAACAACCAGCAAGCTTAGTATAAAACCACGACAAGAGTTTTGTCAATGTGTGAACGATATATATAAATATCTGTTACTTTTTGACAGATTTATAAAGTATAATTAGGTATATACTTTACCCACGGAGCTATTACAACTAGAGAGATAGCGCTGTGGCTTGAGGAAATTCTCAACCTCAAAAATGTATGGAAAATCTTGCCCAGAGCTGTCAAAACTAACAAATATGTATTTTTGTAATTTGATACTACTGAGAGAAAAATACGGCAACTAGCCACTGAATCGAGATTTGTTTCATGTCTCTTTCTAACTCATGCGATATTAAATCATTGCATCTCTTGGTCATCCATCTAACGACTGATGACCACTCTAAGCGACGCTTAACTTCGGTGATCGTTAATAAAAACCTAGGCAAATTACGCTTCTTAGAGAGTGAAGCGCACAAAATAAATACCGTGTCAAGCAGATGCTAACTACAGAAAGAAACTACTTTGGTACTGACTCACGTGGTGGGACTGCAGTGTACAACTGACTGCCGACTGACGTCACCGATACAATCAGTGACAATATATTTAAAATTAAATTTAAAAAAAACTGGTTCGTCTCGAAGACATATTATTCTATTGACGAATTCTTCAAAGCGGAACGAAAATGTTATTCAAATCGTACCGGCCGAGATCTTGTGACTTAGTCAATCGTATGAACTGTGTGTAATAATTATTAAACTTACTACGATTGAATTTTATTATTATTTTAATTTTGTTTAATTTTTAATTACTTACTATTTTTTAATTCCAAATTAAATGAATTTTGTAATTTTAATTTTTACGTATTGAATAATTTTTTATTTTGTTTAATACTTTTGTATTGAATCTACTTAACAAATGAATGGTCTAAATGATTTAACTAAGATTTGAATGACATGTAATTTTTAAAACCAAATTACCAATAAATATGTTTATCTGTTTACCTATCGCAACAAAAAGAATTAAAAAAATAGGAAACATCTTACAATATAACCTATTATATAATAGGTTATATTGTATATATTAACTTATTATAGCATTATTATTATTATTATCTAAGCAAGATCTTGTAATATGGCTGCCAGGGACTGATACAAGTTATACTTAGTTTGGGGTCAGAGATCGTGTGTAAGATGTCCCCTAATATTTTTATATTAAAAATACATATTTTTGAATAGATGCGTATATAGATAACAATAACAACTAATAACACCCAGACACAGAACAAACACTAATGTTCAACACAAGTGCTTGCCTTGTATGGGAATCGAACCCACCCCTTTTGAGTCAGGTTGAAGTCAGGGTCACTAACGACTGTGCTACCGAGGCAGTTGATAAAATAATTAGATAATAAACACTTTAGGCATTACATAGAGATAACACTTTTTACGTTGCTATTAAATATACGATGTACTGTACTGTACTGTATCAGCCTTTTTAATAGTCCACTGCAGGACGTAGGCCTACCCTCGAAGGGTGGTTGGACCATATCCACCATGCTGGCCCAGTGCAGGTTGGTGGATTCACATACGCCATCGAATTTCTTCTACCGACATAATGCAGGTTGCCTCACGATGTTTTCCTTCACCGAAAAGCCAGCGGTGTTAAATTGCGTACATAAATTCTAAAGAACTCATTGGTACGGGACCTGGATTTGAACCTACAACCTCACGATTGTAAGACGAATTGTAATTATACTAATAATTTATGATGGCGCCTTCATAATTGGGCTCTAATCTCATTTTAAATAAGCATAATTATATCAAAGTTAAATTACGCCTCATTTTGAATCGGAAACTCTACAAATAAATTTTTAAAAGTATGAGTATGTTACGGTCCACATAAAATTATTTTTTAGTGTTTGTGGCTTTTGCGGTAAAACGAATGAACTATTCGACTATTGTAGCGTTATAGGTTTGTGGCTGTCTTCCATTGTTGTAGCCTATTAACCTACTGAGTAAATAACCATAGATTTACGAACACATTAGGTAAATAAATAAAATCTCGAGTATATTCACTCGTAGTATCTTTTAGGTAGTATTTAGGCAGTATTTAGTCAAACGCAAACCTATGTATATTACAAGCTTTTGTTTAACTTGCAATGGGTCATTTCTAATCTCTTATTCTGTAGGTACATCAAAACTAACAACTTTTGTTCCGCAACTTTTGTCAAAACTCAAAACAAACTTTGTATGTTGTTTGCATTACCATGTTTTCTAACAAATAAATAATCTTGATTTTTTTATGAGTGATGAAAACCTACCAAACCAAATGCCCAATTGCCGATCCACTTTGGTAGATTTTCCTCAGTCAATAATAAAAGAAAGAGAATGTCAAATTGTAACAAATAATAAAATAATCTTGCATGTTAAAGGTGACGTCTACGAGTGGTATATTATTCAGAGAAAAATCGAACCATGATGATATATACATCACTAGCTTAAAACCCACGGCTTCGCCCGCGTTGTCTTAGTATATAGGTACTTGATTAAAATGAAAACAGTTCGCGGTTTCACCTACGTTGTCTTTGTGCTTGCTTATAAATAATATCTAATAGTCCGCGGTTTCGCCCGTGTTGTCTTAATACTTGGTTAAAATTATAATAGCCTGCCATTTGGCCCGCGTTGTTTTAGTACTTACTTGCTTAAAATAATAGCCTGCGATTCAACCCGCATTATTTTGACACTTGCTTTTAATAATATCTAATAGTTCGCGGTCTGGCCCGCGTTGTCTTAATACTTCCTTAAAATTATGATTGCCTGCTGTTAGTCTGCGTTGTTGTATTACTTGCAATGATAATAGCCCACGGTCTGGCCTGCGTTGTTGCGTTGTCTTGGCACTTACTTAAAATAATAACAGCTCGTGGTTAAGGTTCAATAGAGAGTACACTTTTTACGTTGCTATAAAATTTACGATGAAGCCTTCATAACTGGGCCTATTGTCATATTACTTGCAAGGATAGGATAAGGCCTACGGTTTAGCCTGAATTGTCTAAGTATTTGCCTAAAATAGCCCATGGATTGGCCTGCATTGTCTCCATCCATCCATCAGCCATAAGAAGTCCAGTGCTGGACATAGGCCTTCCCAAAGGATCTCCGATAAGACCGGTTGGAAGAGGCTTGCATCCAGCGTGATCTTACGGTCCTAATGAGGTAATCCGTCCACCTTGTGGGTGGGCGTCCTACGCTGCGCTTGCCGGTACGTGATTTCCATTCGAGAATTATCGACCCCATCGGTCATCAGCCCTCCGCGCTATGTGCCCTGCCCATTGCCATTTCAACATGCCAATCCGTTGGGATATGTCGGTAACTTTGGTAATAGATCTCTTCATTTCTGATTCGATCTCGCAGAGAGACTCTGTGCATAGCCCACTCCATAGCTTGTTGGTGGGCTACTTGGAGCTTACTAATAAGTCCCATAGTGAGAGACCACGTTTCTGTGCCATCAGTCATTAATGGTAACATACACTGGTCGAAAACAGCATTGTCTTAGTATTTGCGTATTTAATTTCTCGTACTTGTATCTAAATCTTATTACGGAGTACGTGAATTTTCAAATGATAAATTGCTGAATTTCTGTAATTATTTCAATACTAATAATAATTGTACGAGTGCCAATGTTAGAAATTTCACACTATTGGCTTTTTATTGATGGAAAACATTGAGGCAACATGTATAGGTACATACCGTAGAGAAAAATCAATGTCGTATAAAGATTCCGCAACCCGCGCTCGGCCGGCGTGATGGATATGGCCGATGGCTCTTCGCGGGTAGGCCTACGTTCAGTAGTGCACTATTAATTAAGGCCGGTATATGTATTCGACATGTTTCATTCAGTCATTAGAAGTTTAATTTCGATTATTCTGAACTCATTTTTCCCGACAGATATTGTGACAATCTTGCCCAAAACCGGTCACCCAGTTAAAAGTGATCGTGTACACGATCACTTTTTAGGACTTTCAGACGTTGTCTGACCCCAGGCAGATGAAAAAATATATATTATTATTTTCGAAAAACACATAGTGTATATCTAGACAGTCAGTCAGTTCAAGGATGCCATTATACTCATCATTTGACTAACTTTTATTATGGTACCAACCCCGAAATCACGTAAATAAAATCAACTGTTCAACACAAAAAGTTAATCGACCCGCGACAACGTGTATGGAAGTAATCTTCGCTTTTTAGGGTTGATCCCATAGTACAGTACATAATTATATTGACCCGTATGTACCCTAAGCTTAAAATTATTGGCCCACAAAATAAAAAAATCGTAAACTACTATGGACCCATTTTGCCCCAGATAAGGATAAATCATTATCTTAATTCTATTCAAGATATTTCACTATGTTATTAAAAAAAACTTTGTGATTATTTTTTAAGCTTATTCAGGGTTACGATTGGTCTAGCGCACAAGGAATACGGGACTTTTCTCAGAACGTCAATAGCTAGTCATTTATTAGGTAAAATGGTGGCTATTTTAACATAAAATTGAATTCATTCAGATTTTCAAACAGTTTTTAGTGTTGTTTTAAGAAATTGACATCCCGAAGGACCCACTCAAATTTTCCAGGATAGCAGTACCCTAAGTGGTAATTTGTGTTATTGTCTAGCTTCGTTCCAAATTTCGTTAGAATTCATTTAACCATTCTAACTTAGCTTTACATTATAATTATAACTGATTAATTTTGGCTATCCCTAAGAAACCTGAAGATTTTCCGGGATAGTAATAGTTCCAGTATTAAAAGATGTCGTGTGCTTTCTACGTACCCGTTTTCATTCGTAACCTTTCAGCTCCTTGGCTGTAATCGATGCTTTTTCACCAACTTTATTATTCCTTTATCTGACCCCTAAGGAAGTTTTTTATGGAAAATTCAGAAAAACAGGAAGAACCATATTTTTTATTTAGTATCAAAAGCTTCTTTACAAAGTTTCATGTCAATCGGTACAGGAAATAAAAAATCACATGCAAACGAAAAGGGCCCGTTTTACCCCGAAAGAGGTCGATTTTTCAAAATTTTCATCCCTTGTGCTTCATGATGTTGTATGATGTACGTATATTCTAAATTTCAAGTTTATATCATCGACGGTTTGGGCTGTAGCCTAAACTGATTAATATTGGCTATCCCTCAGGAACCCTACAGATTTTCCTGGATATTATTAGTTCCTGTATTGAAACCTGCTGTGTGCTTTCTTCATACCAGATTTCAACCATAACCGTTCAGCTGGTTGGATGTAATAGACGCTTTTTTCACCAACTTTGGGACCTTATTTGACCCCTTAGATAAGGAAAAATTGGAAAAACAGGAAAAAACGTAACTTTTATTATGGTTGAAAAGCATGTCTACGAAGTTTCAAGTCAATCGGAACAGGGAATAAAAAGTTACATACAAACGAAAAGGGCCCGTTTTACCCCCTTAGAGGTAGAAAGTTCAAAATTTTCGTCCTTAGTGCTCCATTACGTCGTTCAATGTTCCTATATTCCAAATTTCAAGCTCATATCTTAAGCGGTTTGGGCTGTAGGCTGTCTGTCAGTCAGTCACTCAGGGAAGCCTTTTATATAATAGATTTGAAAGATTGTTAACATATGGGATTCCTAAAATTATTTCATTTAGATTTTTCACCCTTCCGATTTTTTTTAATGCGAAAAATAAATTGTATGAAAAATAACAATACAGCTTATAATTTTTTCTAGTTTAGCAGTAATAAAGTGCTTCTATAGTTATTTTACTTGCATTCGTAGCTGATTCTTCCACATTAATCTCTTAATTTGCTAAAATTAAAAATTATAACCTGCCAGTGTGACCAGTTAGTAGGTAGGTACAATGTGACAAATAAACACTTAAAAACTGTGTCTAATTGGTAAAAATGCTTCTATTTAACAATATGGAGGTTACTTAATCAGGGTTGCTAGAGATAAACTACCTATTGAGTCAAATATTTTTTTTTATCCTAATAGATTCAAAATTAATTTAAAAAAACGGAGGGCTTTTTTGGTTTTAACTGATGTAATAAACTTAGAAAAATATGAACTTTCTCGAAATGTAACGAGAGTAGTGGTTAGAAATTTTAATTATTATTATACCAGCCTCCATACATTTTGTGGACATGTCCTTTGACCTACTTCCCGGTTTCCGATTGAGCTAAAGTTTTGCAGGCATATATATGTATATCGCGTGGCCATGCAATATTATGGTACCATGGAGCTGATCTTATGATGAAGTCTGCAGGTGGCTATAGGAACTCCTATACTTAACAAGATAGACCCGTCGTGTTTGGGCTCGTTTTACTTGTCTTGGCTAGCACTCTGCTGCTACATGAAGGAACACATTGATAAAATTTGTACAAAACTAGACCGATACGTATACGTTTTGAATCGTATGCAACGTGCACCCACGACACAAGCCGCACTCAGCGCTTACCATGGCTATGTGTCATCACTGTTACGTTATGGTTTGGTTATATGGGGTAACTCTGTTAACCGGGAAGATGCATTTAAAGGACAAAAAAAATGCATCAGAGCGCTGTGCGGCGCACATTTCCTAGCTCACTGTAGACCTCTGTTTAAAAAAAGTTACATTTTACCCTTGCCTTGCCTTTCTACATTACAATTATGAAATGTGTTTATTTGTTCGACGTCAGCATTCTGAGTTTCCATTAAATAGCAACGTGATTGGAAGGGACAGACAACAACGGCGTAAATATAAGTTGGCTGTACCAGGTCAAAGGGTATGTGTGTATAGTAACAATGTGTATTGTATGGCTATTACTATTAATTCCTTGAAACAATCAGGCAGTTTATTGTATTAAACTGCCTGATTGTTTCAAGGAATTAACTTTTAATAGATTTAAATCGAAATTATTTAAATTTCTCATTGGCAAGTACTATTATGACATTGATGAATTTTTAAAAGAGCGGCTTAAACTAACAAATTTTTAATAATCAAATTTGACATGCATATATATTTGACCTTGAAAAAAAAAACAATATTTGTACACTTGCAGAGGTAGAATATTTGATACTATCTTTTCTCGCAAATAAACTGATGGATGTATGGATGATAAGATAAAGTAGTAGAATGAAGTTGAATATCTGCTCAAAATCAGTCACTGAGACGGACTTACTCAGGATAGAGACGAGTAGTGAACTACAACGTGGTCGCTTCGTTAACAAAGATAGAAAGAAAGTACTTATGAATTATTCATAGCCTCCTTCTCTTAGGAAGTCAATTGAAAATATATAAAAAGTTATCGAAATAGGTATGATTTGTATGTGGCATAGCTATTATTAATTTATGTTTCACGCTCTTGAACGCCATGGAAAACAATTCAATTCACCATTATTACATTTGAATAAACACTAGGTTTGTTAAACTATTTAGAATGTAAAAGTACAAAACAAAAAATTTAGGGTTCCGCGATATTTAAAAACTTTTACATTGAACTTTATAGTTTAAGAGAGGCTATTAGGCTAGACGACTAAAATTAAGTCTATCAGTTTGATAATCAAAATACGTGTGTAATATATTTAGGTATGCGTATTTAAAATGGTGCCGTATTTTTAGGGTTTCGTACCCAAAGGGTAAAAACGGGATCCTATTATACACGTATTTTTTCTCTTGTTAATTAAACAAAAAAATATGAACACAGAGCTCGTTAAAGTTCCGTTTCTGGGTGGTCAAGCATGCACGACTCATCAGTTTGGAAGCATAGCTACTCAAATTGTCTTGGTTGCTTGGAAGAAATCTCTTAAAGCGATAAAGCCGCCATTAGGCATAACTAATTTTTAGTGTTTTTGTTAATGTATTTTGTAATGTGGTTAAGCTAAACAAGGATTATCAGCTAAGTATCTTGTCAGTCTAAAATACAAAAATAATCAGTGGAACTTTTCTTTTACTACATAATATATTTCAACAACTTCTACAGAACTATTGTCTTAACGCGAGCCCTGAACTGTGCGAACTTATTTCACATAGACTCCAAAATTGCAGAGCTATTAATAACTATAATCAAAATCTATCAACACGAAATTACTACTGTTCTCATTCGTAAACAAAACAACACGGAAAGGCCTATCACGTCTCTATTATTTTATGAATGAGATTTTAATGGTCCATCTTAGAGTAATTTCCATTTGCATTTCAATGTCTCTCAAGAACGTACACAATCGACTAAATCAAAACAAAATTACAATGCAGTTGCGCAACTCAATAATAACTCTTATTACATCGTGATACGAAATAAACGATTGCACAATAAACACCAACAGTCAGTAACGACAGTAACCAACCATCCATACTATTTCTCAACTCAAAAACACAGACCATTCCAAATCTTTTGCCAATGAAAATAAAGTCCTCAATGAAATCCATTGTTTTAGACTATTTTGCTTTCACCGAAGAATGCAAGATGAATATGTTTACAAGTATTCGTGAATGTAAAAAAAGGAAAGTGGAAAGTGATAAAAAACGCTAATTTGATTAGAAGAAGTATGCTAAGTAAAGAATAAACGTAATTCTAGAGAGAACTTGTTTTAAATATGCAGGTATAGAAACTGACTAAAAGAACGGAAATAGTGAAAATAATGTCAGAAATAAAATAATTAACAGCTTTTGAATTAAAATAAATAATTTGGAAATTAGCTATATTATTACAAAAGTAGTAAGAAAATATATTGACAAATAAATAGAAAGGTTTAGCTTACTCAGATTATTGAATTGACGAATAAATACAAATTTACTATAATTAAATCGAAATAAAAAAGGAAGTCACCTATTAACCAAAGAGAATTAATGTATAAAAATACCTACTTATTTTACACCACAAATTAATTGTAATGACGAAATAAAACTACATACAGTTTCATTTTAGTAATATGAACATAAAATACACAATTTGATTGGTTAGTACTAAAAACACATTCACTTGATGATAAACACGGTCTTGAGATACTTTAGTTTTAGTACAAAAAATATGTTGAATGTAACGATGTCTTCAAAAATTTTACTACAATAGATTTTGTAGAAAAAGTAAGTATGCGTTAAAATGAGATCAAAATAATTTGATTGGTTTATACTAAAAATACATTTACTTGATAAACACGACCCTGATATACTTATGTATAAAGAATAAGCCGAATGTAACGATGCTAGCAAAAATATTACTACAATAGAAATTATAGAAACAATAAGTATGCATTAAAATTAGACCAAAATAATTTGATTGGTTTGTACAAAAAAATACATTTACTTGATGCAAACATGACCCGAGATATTTAAATGCCAAGAATGAGTCTAATGTTACAATGCTTACAAAAACATAACTACAATAGATATTATAGAAACTGTAAGTCCGCGTTAAAATGAGTTCAAAATCAAAATCCACTTGATAGGTGAAGTAATTTGAAACGATAACAACAATACTTCTCAATGACGCAACTGTACCGCTAACGGCGTAGGTCAAGGTGAATCTCGAGACCGCATCAATTCATTCTATATGCAATAACAACATAACACTGGCAATGGCTTTAGCAATTGACTGACATAAGATAAGAAAACAGTACTGTAGATACTGGTAGAGTTTTATGGACCACGAGATAGACAGATCAACGAAAAGTTGAGTTGAAATGGCAGTGATAGCATAGTTCGAAAAAAGGATGACTAATGAGGTCGGTTGGGGTCGTAAAGTTCTCAAATAGAGACCAAGGACAGAAAGTGTACCGTAGAATGTCTACCGGCAAGGTAGAATCACGATACAAGTAATTAAAACCGCAGGAACGCGCAAGATGCAGACCGCTGCCAACCGACATTATTGATAATTTCATACACAATGAATGCTGGATATATCCAGCAATGGACGCTCAATGACTGATGGATAGATGAATAGACAGATAAACGTTCTATTAATTTACATCACGTGTACAACATACTTGGAAACATAAATCATACAATGAAATGACTGGCTACTCTATTAATTAAAATTATCGCGAGGTGTACTCGTATAATAATTGTCCTGACTTCAACCGTGTACAGAATCCGCGAATAGTACGCGCGTTGATTTATCAAAAATGGCTTAGCCGATTTCGATAAAATTTCAATAAGATCAATTTCGAAGTATACTCTTTCCAATAAAAAAACTTATGATGTATGAAATGAAGTATATACTTTTCAGATCATTTTTGAAATCGAATTACTACGTAAAAAGTTATGCGTGGTTACACGACGTATACACGTAATAAATATATATATATATAGAGTTGATATATATATGGATTGAGTAGGTACCTCCTCCATTTTGTCGGTCAAAAATAGGAAAATGCCAAAAACAAGCTGTTTCTAATAATATAATGTTTCTACATTCTTACTGAATGAGTGTGGAGGACGATAGGGGAGGTGGGTAGATAGGAAGATACACGTGAGCCGGTTGTGAAAATCTAACGAGCGTTGTCAAAATAATTATACTTTTACTTTTACTATTAATTATTATGTATTGTTTTAGGTCAAACCCTACACCACCCCAAATTTACTTTTCAAAGCTAGTCATAATAATATTCAACAGTGAACTATTATGGATGTAACTGATAATACAATATCAGATAAAATAACAAACCGTGTACAAAAAATCAAAACAATAGTGCACTTAAACATCCAAGAGATATCTGATGCTCTAATAGATATTCTGATTTTCAGAACAGAAAAAAACTAAACAAATCAAAGATCATATTAAAAAGTTAGCTTCCTGAGGTTGTAAATCCGCCTTTGAACTAAAGTAGTGCAAAAATAATGGAGTCGCTTAATAAAAAGCTCAAGATGTTGGACAGTATTATTGGACATTATCCTAAGATGGAAGAAGCTTGTTAGGTATCAGATATTGAATGTATTAGATCCCAATCCAGAGCAAAGTTATTTGATAATAAATTATTTTATCAAGAAATGTGCGAAGAGCTTGTATCTAATCTGTATGATCTAATTTCTTCCCAAGACGTATCAATATCAGACAGTCTGTAGCAATAGAATCCATCTATTCATCAGCTATGAGATCCAGTGCTGGACATAGACCTCCCCTATGGATTCCCAATAAGGCCGATTGGAAGCCGCCTGCATCCAGTGCGTTCCAGCGATCTTTACTCGTATTATATCGTCAGTCCACTGCGCTTGCTGGTCCGTGATCTCAAATCGATAACTTTACTGCCCCATCGGCCATTCGATCTCCAAACTATAAGCCCTGCCCACTGCCACTTTAATTTGCTAATCCACTGGGCTATGTAAAAGTAAATCCGCAAACGAACCAAACGACTCCGAGGATAGCCCTCTACGTAGCACGTTAGGCTATCCTGAGCTTATTTCCCGAACGATGCGCATCTGAGAAATCAGCTAACTGAATTAGATTTTGTTACTAGAATCCATCAACTTAGTGTTTGCGTTGAAATTATCTAATTGAGTAGTTGTTTTTTGATAATCTAGGTCTTCCAGTCACTAGTAAATTAGTGTCTCCAAGTCAGACGTCTTTGTCAACATTCAATAAAGAGATTCATGTCAAGAGTCATAAGAACAGCATTTAGACAGGAAAAGGTGACGTCCACAAGTGGTATATTATTCAGAGAAAAATCGAACCAAGATGATATAAACATCATATGAAAGCTTGTTATAGGGGCTTCCCAAAAATATTTAATTTAAATTTTTTCAGCCCTCCAATTTTTTTAAATGTGATTTTATTATTTTTTCTAGTTTAGCAATAAGAAAGTGCTTCTAGCTGAATAATAAAGTGCTTGTAGCTGATTATTCCAGATTCATCTCTTTATTTGCTAAAATTAAAAATTATAACCTACCAATGTGACCAGTTAGTAGGCACAATGTGACAAAAAATCGCTTAAAGAGTGTGTCTAATTGGTAAAAATGCTTTTATTTAACAATTTGGAAGTTAATTGGAACTTAATCACGGCTGCTAGAGATTAACTACCTATTGAGCGAAATATATTTATTTTTTCTAATAAAATCAAAATTAAGTTTAAAAAAATCGGAGGTCTCTTTTTTGTTTGTAACTGTTGTATTAGACTCAGAAAAATATGAACTTTCTCAAAATGTAACGAGTGTTGTGGTTAGAATTGTTGATTATTATTATACCAGCCTCCATACATTTTGTGGACTTGTCCTTTAAACTTTTTTTAGCAGAAACATCTAAAAATTATGAATTCAGATTTAAATAATAAAAAGAAATTAAACATACTTCAATATCTATTGAATATTGTAAGTACAGAATGTTGCAAAAACAAATCAAAGTCGAAATGTCACCAACTATTGCGCGCAACTTATTTCTGCTGTCATCGTTTCATTTTAGTTATAGTAAGTGAAAAAATAAATACCTTTATGAATATATTAAAAAAAAACTCATTAAACTTAGAAAATTAGCTATCAAAGTCGATGCACGAAAGTTAATTACCAAAGAAAATAATTGACATTGACCTTTCATATTATGCAAATGAACACCCAGTTATTGGCAATTAGAATTCATAACACAGGTGGCTAAAGAAAGCAGGTTGACTCGAAGGACCAGTTTATTTTGGCTGAGGTGCCAAGCCATTATTCAGAAACGAGGGTCTAACAAAACTGGACAATGTGTCCACAAAGATTTCTAGCCACGGATGTGACATGACATGCATATAGACGACTCTTTGTTTAAACGCAAACTTGTTTTCACACTGCTAAATGCTTTTCTAAAGTCTTGTCTTGTCAAACATTTACCTGATAGTGCAAATTTTTGTATAGGATCTATACATAGAGCGATACTGACTTTTCAATAAGTGTTATTTATTTATTTATTTGGTACACAAAACAGAATACAGTCAATAATATGCTTAAATATTGTAGTGATAAGAACTACGAGCTAAACCATATTCCAAAACATGTGAACACATCATGATTATTATAAAACAGTACTTAAGTATTTGTTAAAAAAATATCCGTCTTACCACAAACGTTTTACGATCGATTTAAACAGTTTTTAACAGTGCAAATTGAACAGTAAAACGGTGTTTAAAGCGTGTTTAAAATTTTTGTGGTAAGACGGTAGAGGTTTGGATAAAATTGGTGTCCATAATATGAAAAAGAAAGTTATGTTAACTCAATAAAAAAAAACCGGGTAGTGCGAGTCAGGTTCGCAAATCGAGGGTTTCGTACAAACACATTGTTAAAATCTGTTTTAGCATGTTCTAATGAAGTTCTTTTATTGATACCTGACATGATACGATTTACTTACTTTGAATTTTGAACCCATATTTTGTGAATTTTGAGGCCCTTTTTTTAGTGATTTAAATAAAAATGTATAGTTTTCAGATTTATTCCTGTATGTCCACTCTGAGACAATGCTTCTCTCTAAATTTCATAGTTCTATGTCAACGGGAAGTACCCTGTGTGTGTTGATTTTTGTGAGTGTCGAAATATGCGGTTTTTTACGACATAACTTTTTTAAACGATAACTGAAAAAGTTTTTCTTTTACACAACTGCAAGTAACCATAGATTTACGTATACGGTTTAAATTTCAACTCGATATCTTCACGCGTTCCCGAGATAAAGGGTCTTGACATACACACAGACGGACAGACGGACAACAAAGTGATCCTATAAGGGTTCCGTTTTTTCCGTTCGAGGTACGGAACCCTAAAAATGAACTGGCAATAATAAGCCTCGACAAAATCGTCTTTCGGTGAAATTATTACGATTGCCGTATTGAGCTGTTTAAATGGTCGCTGTTATTTATTCTGGTTGCGAATATTATGCTTAAGTGTTTTATGGAGAAATTGAATACTGACAGTAAATAACATGCCAATCTCTGAACTTATCCATAATGTATAAATACATAAATTACGAATATTTTGAAACCTAAGAAATTTTTATAAATTTTATAATACGTACAATTATTCAAATAAATACCTGGTTCATAGTCGTCTTCAACTTCATTATCTTCATCCAAATATCTTTCACTGTCCTGGTCTTTGCTACCAGTGAGGTAGATAATATTGGCTTCTTTCGTAAATTTATTAATGTCCACATTGTTCTTTTTAAAACGCATACCACTAGTCACATTAACGTCACCGTCAAAGTCCAATTTATCGTTTATATAAGTGTACACATTTTTCTGTAGACAACTCATTGACGGCTTAACACTGCACTGATTTAAAATATTATCCCACAAATAATTACCAGTTCTAAAAGTACCATTGCTATAAACATCATTAAAAAATCTACCCGACACACTTTCGATAATTTTTAGCCTTCTCGCTATGTCATCTTTCTCTGAAACTTCACTGGAGTCTGTCACTTTTGTATTTATCACTAAAATTAGTACTAGTATAGATTTAGCTACATTTGCTATATTCATATTTGAGATTTCACTTTGAGAATTTCTTCTCCGATATCGATGATCACAGTACGTTTCCATTTCTGAAACGTGTGTTTTTATCATTGATTCTTACTCTTTTGCTTTGTCATCTACGTAATTTTGATAGAGACGGTAGCATTTTTTCCTGTTTTCTCTATCATTGTCTACTATATAATTTTCAGTGTCTCCAACATCAGTTGTTATATTTCCAGTGTCTGGTTTTTTGATGTTTCGGTCGTTGTCTTGAAGCAAATTGGGTATAAATTAGCAACCCAGAACTGTCTCGACATCATCTGGAACAAAGAGAGAAATTACATTTAGACTGTCTTATTTATATTATTTGGTGGCGCGTGGTTAACAGGCGTATCGGATGCAGAGAGATAAGTGGATGTTCAAAAAATTCTAAAAGACTTCCATATTTCAAAATCTTAACAGGATTGTGCTTAATCAGTAATTGAATTATATTTTGCATGTATTTAAATTCTTTATTACTTAGTATGCCAACTTTACTTTTTGAAAACGAGGACACATTTTAAAAACGAATATTTCAATTTAAAATAAAATGTGCCTACGACCGATGTATCTTCATTTTTTTTTATTCGACTAACATGTTTATTTTATTTATGATTTAATAACTTAAATCTTGTGCTGGTTAAAAATTATAAAAACTGTAGAATGTGCAAAATGTTGTGCTTAACTGCCTATCATGTTTCAACTGATGGTCAATAGATTAATCGAATGAAAAAAAACCGTGTTAGAAAATATTTTGTAGGTTATAAATACAGGGTTATTTCTAATCAATTAGTATCCTTTTAGAGGCTTATTCTGTGCATCAGAACTAAAAACTTGTGTTTTGTGACTTTTGTCAAACTCAAAATAAATTTAGGTGTTCCATAGAAAAATATCGTTCACCCGCGACATAATGTAAGGTACAGCTGATTTTTTTTTTTGAGTTTTGATAAAAGCCGCAGAACAAAAGTTGTTAGTTTTGATATAAGCCCCTAAAATAATGCTAATTGATTAGAAATAACCCTGTATAAACGTATAGTCCAATAATGATATGATTAACATCAGCGAAACCAAAAAGATTCCAGCTACATCTAATAAGTTCAAATAAAAATCCAATGAAAATCTTTGCATGATTCTTTCAGTCGAATCATTCATTTTTCAGCAGAATAAAAAGTAAATTCTATTTCTATTACGTTAAAACCACATTTTATCTGCACCATTCTTATACAAAAATATTCACGTGAGTCAAAGGCTATCGCCAAATATGAATTTCCTTTGTGAAGTAATAATACAGTTTGTATGTGACGCACGTCTTCTAGAAAGCAATAGGACATAAAAAATGAGCGAAAGTGGTTGAGAGTGATGCCACATCAATAGTTTATTTCTATCGTATTTACCTCTAAACCTTTGAAAATTTTATAGGAATTAGGAAATTACGAAGAAGAGAGGGAGAGAGTTGCAATATTTTTAGGATTCCGTATCTAAAGGCTAAAATCGGGTTCCCATTACTAAAACTCCGTTGTCCGTTCTTCAAAGCTTGCTGAGCCGGAGCTCCAAACCTGAATTTTTAGCCGTTTTTTCACTCTCGCTATGTTCACGTAATAGTTTTTTTTTATTTATTTAAAGGGCTTTGTTACTTAGCGACCACATCGCCCTGTTCAAGATACGAGTACATAACTTAAAACTAAACATATCTTTTTAAACCTATGTCTACGAGTTTGTACAACATTTTTGCACTATCAGAGTCTGGCAAAGACAAAATGGAGTTGTAAAAGCTAACGTCTTTAATATTTTGTATAGAACATAGTCTTCTAAATGACTCGTTCCTCACACATCCCAACAATATGTGGAGAGTATCTTTATAAACGCCACACTCATTACAATTGGGGGTTAGCGTTTTTTTCATCAGATATCTAAACTAATTAGTTAGAATATGTGCAGAACGGAGTCTGAGGGCTGTCACGAGCTCGTGTTAAATATTCACTTCAAAAAGAAATAATTAAAATAAAATAAATATTTAAGATATTTATTCGCTCCATATTAATAACGGCTCCAGAAAGATGCTTAAAATATTAACAGAATATTAAATTGTATATTCCCTTTAAAATACTCAAATTATAATCAAATACCTATATTAACGGAGGCTTCCATACGGTACGGAACTCTTCGTGCTTAAATCCGACTCGCGCTTGGCCGATTTTTTTTTATCACCAGAAAACGGACCTTTTTTTTCACCGGATTCGTGGTGGTGTATGATTCATAATGAACGTGTGTCGACGCACCGGACAACCATCCGACGAAAATGTAGCAATTTGTTTATCGACGGTCCGTTTTCCGGTGAAAAAAAAAACGGCCGTGAACAAGCGCTCTAAGACACCGTTGTACGTCTGTCTGTAACCAGTCTGTATCTCATGAACCGTGATAGCTAGACAGTTGAAATTTTCACAGACGATGTACCTATTTCTATTGCCGCTATAACAACAAAATAAATTACATTTTTAAGGGAGGCTCCAATAAAACAAACCTTATATTTTCTCAACATTAATATCGAGAACCCTTTGTGCGCGAATCCTAATCGCACTTGGTCGATTATTTTCATTTAGGGATGAATGGTGCGATGTTGAAATCCTTATAGACGGTGAAGATGAGTCATGTTCAATACATCAATACACGGAACCTACATCAGGTCAGAAAAGTTAAGATTCCCTTTTAATTTTATAACTGGAATCGCAACTCGAACTTGTACTCGTACCATAAAAGCAACTGGAAAGAAACTGGGCAAAGAAAACTGGATAAGTCATATTTTATATCATTGTAAAAAAATGTTGTTAGTATTCATTACGAGTATAAGTAATTTCAACTGGTCATAGTTCAACTGGTCATAGCTAACTCCCTCGCTCAGATTTTGCAAGTTTGAGTACATAGGCATTGAATTTCCAAAAGCCGCAAAGTATAATATTTTTTTATTGCTTTAAACTGCGTCGATATAAAGGTGTAACAAATGGTTGGTCTCGACAGTTTGTCCTAGTGCACATGCAATATATTTAAATTATAGCACCTACTTTATACTTTATTCAGTATCGATAACACATTGTAAAAAATCTTAAATTAATTTAAACAAATTTCTTTTAAACTAATTTAAACAATTTTCTTAATATTATAATAACAGTAGTAATTATATAAGTAAGTAACAATTATGTCCTAGACCCTGCACTAGGCTGTGCCTGTGTTGCAGGCTTATTTATTGTTTAAATCAGGACTTTCATTGCAAAGCTAAAGCATACGAGTATCTTATGTATATACGAGTAAAGGTATTCTTTTAAATATATTATTGCTAGGATTTTATAGGTACTCAGGGTCTAGCCCTGCGTTAGGCTCCACTTGTGTTCCAGGATCTAGTCTCTTTCGCTTTTAAATACTATTTACGTTATATAAGGCAAAGTGGTTGGTGTGTGTGTGCGTGTGTGTGGTGTCTGTTTGTGTGCGGTTTTGCACGATACTTTCATTTTTAGACAACAATAATATTCATAAGTGCGGAAGTGCGGTGCGTACTCAAAGACTTAATTACAAAGGTAACGGGATAGATACCATTTAGCTTTTCCTACATCTAATAATAATAATAATCAACTGAACAAATAATAAAATCAAATACATTTTTTAGATATTTACAAACTTAGAAATATTTTTTAATGTTACACTATCCTATTTAGGAAAATTAACTATTAGTATAGAGTTCCTACTCCTATTCAAAATTATAATCACATAGTTGTACCTACTAACTAATGAGACCATCTATTTAAAAATATATTATTATTTTAAAGTTTCTATTTTTCATATAAATAAAAATGTATAAATTATTAAAATGGTATAGTAAAATTATACTAGAAACTTAGTGTGTTACATTTATCAGTTATAACACATACTACCCGAAATATAATTCAATAAAAGTCATAGGTAGGAATCTTTCAAAACAAAACATTTTGAAAAAAAACTGTATAAATCATATTGTTATGAAAATTTACGCATGGTGTTTTAAATTTTATAATTATTTTTTCAAAAAAATAGCATGACCGACTTCACCCGTGTACAGAATCATTACACAGTATAAAACAAAGTCGCTTTCCGCTGTCTGTCCCCATGTACGCTTACATCTTTAAAAGTACGCAACGGATTTTGATGCAGTTTATTTTAATAGATAGAGTTATTCAAAAGAAATGTTTATATGCATAATAAACCTGTGCCGGGGCGCATCGCTAGAACGCAAATATTTTGCACGGATCGATGTAACATTTTTCACATTATTGTTGATTTATCGAAAATGGCTCAGCCAATTTCGATAAAATTTAAATGGGACCAATATCAAAGTATACTATTTCCAATAAAAAAACAATTATTGAAATCGGACTACTATGAAAAAAGTTATGCGTGGTTATACGTTAAAAAAATATACGCGTCGAATTGTATACCTGCTCCGGTGGTTCGTCGGTCAAAAATGTGAAATTACACAAGCAAAATAAAATTCTGCGTGAAGAAGGATCTACGTTTTCAGAATATAAGTAAATAATGATAATCCTCCAGTCATTCTTCTTAATTAAACTATTGAATATTGTAAATATCAAGTAGACCTCAAAACCAAATTCATGAGAAAGCTTATCATAAAATTACAATTAAGAATGAATTTCATATAAATAGCGGCACATATTTGCAGTACATTGAGTAAAAAATAGCAAAAAAAAACTGATGAACACTTCGATTTTACTCCACGTTTCAAATGATTGGTCGGCGATCAATAAATAAATAATTGATGAGCATCTCGTGCTACTAGCAACAAAGAAAGGAAATATCCGATGTTTTTATATAGAAACTTATCAGATAGCATGACTGCAAAAATGTTAATATAACTTATTTACTTTGGCTTAGATTTTTTGTAACTTATTAATTTACTAAGTCAGAGCTTAGTTATTTAGATTTTTTTGCAACGTGTTATTTACCTACTTTTGAGTATCATTAGTGCTTATGCTTGCTTTCTAATAAAAAATAAAATTAATGACTCTGTATACTATTTTTTTTTGTAAAATAAGTATAAAGAATTTATCAAATTGCATGATTTGAAAGTTTAGTAATAAAAAAAACTTATTTAGATGCATCAAACGTAGAGTAATGGTATTACAACACCATTTTTTCTGGTATACAGGGTTATTTCTAATCAATTAGCATCCTTTTAGGGGCTTATTATATGCATCAGAACTAAGAACTTTTGTACTACGACTATTGTCAAAACTAAAAAAAAATGTTGTTCCATAGAAAAATATCGTTCACCCGCGACCAAATGTGTGGAACAGCTGATTTATTTTTGAGTTTTGACAAAAGTCGCAGAGCAAAAGTTGTTAGTTTTGAGGTACAGAATAAGCCCCTAAAAGGATGCTAATTGATTAGAAATAACCCTGTATATTCAGCTCATAATGACCAAGAATAACTCATAATAAATAAATTACATTTTATTTTTCTAAATTAGTTTTTATCTACTCTTTATTTACATTTTGGCATGCTTTTTATGTTAATATGGAGAAGCCACTGGCGCCTGAGACACAGTCTTAGACTAGTTCAGGAGCCTATGGATCATGTATCGCTGTAACACATTTACTATGTCAAAATAAATGATTTGTTTGTTTGTTTGTTTATAATATTTTACTGTGTTATAAGGAAAAAAAATCATCACTGTACTCATAATCACGTCCAACTTTTAGTACGAACTCAGTACCCGGAATTGTGAAATAAGTAACGTTTTCGTACAATTTCATCGATTCTCGATGACATACATTTCGAGATTGGTTCCATAGTTGGTCATAATGATGAGAAATTATAATGGTACCATTATAACTATTGAACTATATGTTTTACAAGCGCATCGAATACTTTGAACTGTTTTCACTCAACCAACTAAACGTTAGTGGCACTATCTTTAACACACATCTATGTTTTATTTATGATTGACTGTTATAAAAACTATAATAAAAATGTGCTAAAAGTACCCTGGTTTTAATTTGTCAATACCACACTTTACTCTATCCAGTGACTATATAGGCAAGATAGACGATAGAACGTAAATGGTACTTACGCGAGACGTAAGTAGGTACTATTTACGAGATTGCACATTGTGCATGTACAGTTTCTTACAGAAGAAAAAAAATCTGCTAGATACCAATAAAACTAGCTCATATTTTAAAATAGTTGATTGTATCATAAGGGAGCAAAATAATATTTTTACGGCAAGGGCGCTTTTTAGAGTTCCGTACCTCAAACGGAAAAAATGGAACCCTTATAGGATCACTTTGTTGTTCGTCTCTCCGTCTGTTCGTCTGTCCGTCTGTGTGTATTTGTGTATGTCAAGACTCTTTATCTCGCATATTTCGATACTCACAAAAATCAAAACCTACAGGGTACTTCCCGTTGACATAGAACTATGAAATTTGGCGAGAAGCATTGTCTAAGAGTACACATAAAGGAATAAATATGGAAACTGTACTTTTTTATTTATACTTCAAAAAAAAGGCCTCAAAATTCACAAAATATGGTTCAAAATTCAAAGTGAGTAAATCGTATCATGTAAGGTGTCATATAAAAGAACTTCGTTAGCACATGCTAAAACAGGTTTTTAATTATTTTAACAATGTGTTTGTACGGAGCCCTCGATGTGCGAGCCTGACTCGCACTTGTCCAGTTTTTTGTATCCAGAGCGAAGTGAGAGATTCAAAGTACGTCGCCCGAGCCAAAAGTATTTTTTGCGCCCTGTTGTGGATTGTGGATGTCCCTCTTTAGATTTGTACCTGTCCATAAGTGCGAGCCTTTATTACTATAAATGATTGTATACTCTGTGGTCTTATTATAAAAGCTCTGGCGTTTTGACGTTTCGTAGTCCTTCTCCTGTGACCTGTGACCGTGCTCGTATTACGTTATAATATATTATAATAATAAATTTATATTAGCGAGTTAATTAAATAGTGTGTGCCTTTAGCCATCTTGTATCATAATATTGTGGTTAATAAACTTAATCTTCTTTCATCAGTCGTTTTAGTCAACCCTGGGTCCCCTAAACCCATCACGCCCGAATGGTAGGTACACTCTACTTTTCATCACCTCTATGAGAAAATAAAAGGTGCCTTATATTTTATTGTAATATTATTATTTAATAAAAACGTAGAGTAACAACTAAATAAAAATTAAATGGTATCTAATAATAAAACAAATGAAAACTTATATTTACATTCTTTTGATTCATTTTCTTGGCGCTGAATGTTAGTGAACATAACAAATACTTCCAAATTCAAAAAGTGTGCGGCAAAGATCATTCCGGTGCACTCATTTGTTCCAAATTCAAAAAGTGCGCCGCAAAGATAATTCCGGCGCACTTATAAAGTTCCTTATAGAAAACACCAACTTTGGGCGCACTTAAAGGCGAACCAAGTAGTCCTTTTCGAATAGATGTGATGAAAATAATTATTTATTTTATCCCGTACATGGATGTATGTAACGCATCATTGCAAATTTAATTTACTCGATTTTTGGATTTTCTGACTAGGTTAGGTAAGGTTAGAGAAATGCCAATCACAATTACAATATAGGTATTGTAATTACAAACTTTTATTGACTGTTCAGCTTATGTTTAAAAAAATCTAATAAACACGCTTTCATTGCATAAAGAAATCGATAAATCCTGGCGAGTCTAATCAGAATAATTGGATATTTTAATCGAATAAATGCATTGTCATCGGTCGCACACCTATCAAAGGATAGTTGTGCAAAGTTTAAAGAAAATCTGATCGCTCAAACTACGGAAAAATCGAGCTCAAAGGGGTTGGTTGCAAGCAAACATACAAGTGGAACTTATAAAAGCGTGTTAAAAAAAAAAACAATTGAAACTATATCTATCGTGTCATATCAGTGAGTTACAAATAAACCAACAAATACGTTTACAGACTTAACTTTTACTAAACAATTTACTCTACAGCAGAACTCGTCGTAAGCCGTATCCATTAAATATTTTTCTCACGACATTGGTCATAATGACTATGGCAAGGAATTACAAGACTGGTTACCCCTATGACCGACAGACACACTTGAGGGCAAGCTCGCTGGTTTTCCCTTCTAGATTAATTGTTTACCGACTTCCAAAAAGGAGGAGATACTATGTTCGTCTGTATGTATTTTATTTTGTGTATGTTATGATTTAATTTTAAGTGCTTTCCAGACTAGATTTTATCTCATAGAGTTATCTTTGTGATAAGCATTTCAAAAATCTGAAGCGAACACAGGATTTGAACCTGCCCCTTCGGATCACTAACCCGACGCTATAACTATTTTATGTATGTTTATCGATAAGATACCTTGAAATAATAGTTTTTAGTTCGAAAAGATATACTTTCAATATGGTCCTATTTAAATTTCGTCGAAATTATCTGTGCCGTTTTTGATAAACCATCAATAATGTACATATACATATGTCACATCGATTTGTGCAAATTATTCGAATTCTGTACACAGTGGAAGTTGGTTGGTTTTTGCGAAACTATAATTATATTTTCAAGACTAGCTTTACTCACGGGTTTCCGCAGGATTCTTATTTTGGACTTGAAAACGTCTTATAAATAATTGAGCGCCGGTTGCACTCACGAATAAGCATGACTCATTTTCACGTTACGCCTGAGCTGAGCGTGCAAACGAGAGCATGTAACAAGCGATAGAGAGGCACGATCGGCCTAAGCGTTCCGGTTGTGACGGATAAATGACGTTATCACGTAAAATTATCTTTCGTGAAGAGAAAGAAACTAACTAACACTAACACCTTGTACAGATAATATTTTTCCTGATTAATAAATAGCCTTTGACACTAAGTGTCAAAGGCTATTTATTATTTATTTATTTATTAAGGCTATTTATTTCTTTATTTATTTTATTTTTTTTCCTAGTTGAAGAGTCTCTTCAACTAGGTAAATCTGTGTCAAAAGTCAAATCGCTCCGTTGCTCTATTGCTGCATGAAAAAGAAACAAATAAACCATTAAACCAACAAACACACTTTCGAATTTATAACATTACTAAGGTTAGTGCGCCCAGGAGTTGCACAATCTGGTCCCCCCTGCCCCTTTCTTCTATCGTACGGCTAGACGGACGCGACCAAAGCGCCACCCTTTTATGGTGGACATTCCGCGCGTTAGAACCAAGCGTTTCGAATCCTCATTCCTCATACGAACAGCCGGAATGTGGAATGCTTTGCCTGGGTCTGTCTTCCCGTTAAAGTACAACGTGAGTGTCTTCAAATCCCGAATAAATAGGTATCTTCTAGGTAAGCGTGCTACACCCTAGACCGCACTTCTGCTTAACATCAGGCAGTGTGTAGTCAAACGCAAACCTATTCGAAATAAAAAAAAAATAAAAAAAAATAGTAATAATAAGGGCGAAGGTAACATTCGCGAAATCTTGTCCTACTCTCACTTACTTATTTTAATTTTTTTACTGAGCAAACTAATCATATCTGTGTACTTCAGATGGCTAAAATTTCTTTCATCTGCCGAGATGTTCGTTGGTTTAAGTGTTGCTTCTCGCCTACAGGTCGCATTCATTTAACTAATCTCATATATACATAATGATCATCTTACAACGATGATTTAACAGTAGTCTATTTGGTCTGAGTAGTGTGATAAGTGGGAGATAATGAGCTTAGAATTGTAAGTGTCAACCACCTAAGCTGTTGTTATTAAAGTATTTGTATAGTAAGCAATGATGCAGATCTCAGCCGTGATGTAAGTACAATGCCGACTTCAGAAAAAAGTGAAAATTATTAAATTTTATGATAGAAATGTTTGAAAAAATCTCAAAAGCACTATTGTATTCCGAGTTGATAGTAAATATCTTTAGTTGTATTTTAGAGAAACATAACGCTGAGTGCTCATCTTGAAGTGACAAGTGTAGTGTTTTGCTACTGAGGTTTTTGGAGTGTCTTATCGACTCATTTTACTTACTTTACTGACTCAGGTTACTCGTTTAATTATTGTACCGAATATAAACTTGTGAAATATGCTGACCTGTCTTGAGCTTCGAATGCCAACTTTACGCGAAGCCATGGTGGCTTAGTGCAAAAATGTTTGCTTTATGATTGTGATGTGTCCTATTCCAATGAGTTCTTTTACACTTACACGAATTATCTACCCACTAGCATTTTGGTGAAGAAAAATGGAGTGAGGAAACTTGTTTAAGCCAGTCCCACTAACTTGCATAGTGCATTGGGTTAGCGTCAGTGACTTGGCATTTTGTTTGACGGCAAGCATTTGTAGGTACACATAGGACTTTACGCCGTGCGTATGCGTGCCTCTGGCTCTATAGTGAATTATTCTAAAAATACTTGTTGAGTATAGTAGTGCTGTCTGAAGTGACGGCTTGATAACAAGTGGTCACTTGACTAGTGACAGCGAGACAAGCCGTATCTGTCAGATCAACGGCCTCACTAGCTATAGAATCCGAAACAGCTCGATCTGTCACGCTTTCCTTGTTTCGCGTGCGTCGTGATGCGACAATGATCTGTTATTTCCTGGATTGGTCTTTGGATGAACCAATATTACCTTTGCGTGATTTACACCTGTGTTATGTTCTGATTGAAAATGTGCAAAAATCAAGCTAGTTTCCATAATCACATATAACGCCCCTTTCACGGCAAAATGATTAACATTTTATCTACTTTAGTCAGTTGTCAATAATATCAATCCATGCATTGTTTTCTCTTTGAGGGGATGTAATAGTAGAAGAAAAATTTGTCGATAGGTCTGCAGGAGAATATTAAAGCTGCAATGTTAAGAATAGGACAAGTAGTCTAATTAATCAAAACGTCAATCGCTGAAATCAACTCCTGGGTAGTGTTCAGAATACTGCGTGAGGACTTTTCGTCCGACATATATGAGTGTCTCAAGTCGGGAGTTTTCGACAGTTGTGCGTTGCCAGTGATGACATAGGAACTGAAACGTGGTCTTTTACTGTACTGTCACGTTACTTATAGGATCACTTTGTTGTCCGTCTGTCCGTCTGTGTGTATGTGTGTATGTCAAGACTCTTTATCGCGGGAACGCGTAAAGATATCGAGTTAAAATTTCAACTGTATACGTATATCTATGGTCTCTTGCAGTTGCGTAAAAGAAAATCATCTCACTTATCGTTTAAAAAAGTTAGAGCCGTTTATGTCGTAAAACCGCATCTTTCGACACTCACAAAAATCAAAACCTACAGAGTACTTCCCGTTGTCATAGAACTATGAAATTTGCCCAAAATCATTGTCTCAGAGTACACATATAGGAATAAATCTGAAAACTGTACATTTTTAATTAAATCACAAAAAAATAAGGCCTCAAAATTCACAAAATATGGTTTCAAAATTCAAAGTGAGTAAATCGTATCATCAATATCAAGTATCATATAAAAGAACTTCATTAGCAGATGCTCAAATAAGTTTTTAATTATGTTATTAAAAAAAAAATAGTATAAAAAGTGGTCATCAACATCTTATGAATAAGCTCAAGTAGCCCAACACGCTATGGAGTGGGCTATGCTCGTAGTCTCGCTGCGAGATGTAATCAGGAATGAGTAGATTCGCAGACGAACCAAAGCTACCGACAAAGCCCAGCGAATTAGTAAGTTGAAATAGCAGCTGGCACATACATAGTTCGGAGGACTCATGGCTGATGAGGCAGTAAAGTTCTCGAATGGAGACCACGCACCGGCAAGCGCAGCGTAGGACGTCTACCGACTAGATGGACCGACGATATAATTAAGACCGCAAGAACGTGCTGGATGCAAACCGCTTCCAACTGGGCTTATGGGAAATTCATAGAGGAAGCCTATGTCCAGCAGTGGACGTACTACAGCTGATACTGATGATGATGAATGATAAAGATCAGATAATGAAGTTGCAAACCAATTTACACATAACTTTTAAGGTGTACAAATCGTAACTTTCTCTGAAGAGCCCTTTCGACACCGGAAGCCATTTTTATTTCGCTATCGCATCTAGCATCTCTATATCCAAGTGGCGCGGATACGTGATCGACTTTTGATTTCGAGTGCGCACTGGTTCAAGTGAAATTAACTGTAATCGCGGTTCTGGTATGTGGTCTAATCGCCTTTTTGTTGTGATCGGTGAAAACTTTGTACAGATGCATGATAGGATCTGGCGACAGATTTATGTTTTTGATATGAAATAAATAATTAATAGTTTAAAAAACACTAGAAAAACACGCTTAGTCCATTACGTGCTCTTTAACAAGTGCAAACACGACTATGATATGATATTCCAACATGGAATGCTAGTGTCTATCTTCCGGCTTCATCATCAGACCTTGAAACGTAATCGTGGTCAAAGTTCATTACAAGACTTTTTTTAGAAATCCACAGCTATGATACGATTTTCTATCATGAAGTTTCAGTTCATATCTTCCGGCTCCATGATAAGATCAGTTCTACAGTACTATATTATTGTATTGTCATCAGAACTATTTACAGTTGCCAATTTTCACTACGGTACGACCCTTGGAAGATGGTTAAATTAGTTACCTTAGATTCCATTACAACATAGTTACATACAGGTTGATCTAATAAAAAAGTGTTAAAAAGACGATAAATAAACATTTATTTTGACCAATGGTTTACAACAATTTTCAAAAACATTAAAATTTAGTTATTACATGTCATATTTTGATTATTTGATTATGAATCATTCAAGTGCTGACGGTCAAAATGGTTCGCAAATACGCTCAGGATCATAGAAAAAAAAGCCGGACAAGTGCGAGTCAGGCTCGCACATCGAGGGTTCCGTATAAACACGTTGTTAAAATAATAAAAAAACTTTTTTAGCATGTGCTAATGAAGTTCTATATGATACCTTACATGATACGATTTACTCACTTTGAATTTTGATCCCATATTTAGTGAATTTTGAGGCCCTGTTTTTTTGTGTTTTAAATAAAAATGTACAGTTTTCAGATTTATTCCTATATGTGTACTCTGAGACGTATACAGTTTAAATTTCAACTCGATATCTTTACGCGTTCCCGAGATAAAGAGTCTTGACATACACATAGACGGACAAACGGACAGACTGACAACAAAGTGATCCTATAAGGGTTCCGTTTTTTCCGTTTGAGGTACGGAACTCTAAAAATGCCAAGTCGATGCTCAGGATGGTGTTGTCACTGGCCCAGAGCCTGCGCACTGGGGATGTGCACTGCTTCCGCATCGTTGTATAGAAACAATCGACGCGCGACACGGCGAACAGCCCGGACGCGCTGCATTGCCGGGGCATCCCCATCAGCATCCTAAACGCATTATTATATTGAACACGAAGGGCGCTGTACTGCTTCTGCGTATACGCGACCCATAGGCTGCTCGTAAAAGGTCGTACAAAACGCTCTGAATAGACTCATTTTGCCCCTCAAACAACGTACAGCAGGTCATCAGATTTGCCCTTACAGACAACGCCCTCCGCTCCCTCTCTAAGTCTACATCGTCTTTCAGGTCAGAAGTTAAGATAATTATGTCCTAGATACTTGAACTTGACTCAGCTCGTTTCCATTCAGTATGGTATCCAGACCAGACGCTTCTAGTTTTAGCATTATAGAGCAAGCCATGATTCCGTGCATATGCTTCACAAATTGGCCAGAAGCTTCGATAGTCCATAGACAGAGGCGCTCGGCAGCACCATGTCTAATGCATAGCTAATATTTTTGACGCTGACTCCGTCAATATGACAGCCGACACGTGTGCTGCTGAGCTCCTCTATCAATGTGTTAACATAAAAGTTAAATAGCCTTGATGAGGTCAGCCCTTCCTGCCTCATACCGCACTGCAACAACCATCTACATCAACAGGCAAAGCCGGGACAGGTATCTACTCAAAAATGGAAAAATACAACACAAGAGAGAATAAAGAAGCAAACAAAAACACCAAAGAAAGGCAACCAGTCTTCAAACTAGGTCAACTTAAGTAACCAAGCTAATTCGGCACGAAGAAAATTTTCCATCTAATCTAAAGCCTATAGAAAACAGGTAAACAATCACATAGGCACAATATGGAGTGCTAATGACTAAATACTCAAAAAATAAGAGGAACTCAAACCGGACGAGCGCAGTGAAAGTCTGACGAGGCAAATCTGGTTTTTTGCCCATTTCTGAATCCGTCTCCAAGATAACGTAAAATTGAAGGTCGAATTTTTACTACCTTTCATGAGTTTAACGCTGTAATTTTACTTTCTTATTTTGTGCAAAATGTTGCGTAAAATGATCTAAAGCTATTAAGCATTCGTTTTAGGTTAAACTGCGTGAAATGATTAATATTTTAATTTGTTTTGTGTGCAGTTTGAATTGATTTGGTTCCTAACCGACCTACAAAAAAGTGGATGTTGTATGTTCGCCTGTGTGTTTTTTTTTTGTGTATGTCCATTGATTTTTTTGCCAATTGTAAACGGATCCATTTTTTTTTTTTGTTTAAAGGTGTAACATACTCTGGAGGTGGTTCTATGTAAATTTTATCTAAATCGGCTGAGCCGTTTTAAATGAGTAGTTTATACTTGGATGTCACATCGATTTTGGCGCATTTCGGTGTTGCGATTTGTAGCGAAATATTATTATTTATTAAAAAGTTCATCATAAGTCATTTATTCGTAAAATGGCAATTCACACGTTCGTTGACTTAGATGCATCAAATGGAACAGCTGATTATTTTTTTTGTCAATTTAGGTTTGGTCCTACTCGATATTCTTGTATGGCTCTGAATCATGGTCAATTCGCGCGGCAGACCGCAAAAAGATCGAATCTTTTGAAATGTGGTGTTGGAGGAGAATGTTACGCATACCGTGGACAACGAAACGCACCAATAAGTCCGTTCTTGAGCAATTAAAGATTAAGACTAGGCATTCCACAATTTGTTATCAACGAGTCTTAACTTACTTTGGTCACATCGCCCGTAGGCAGTCCGATAATTTTGAGAAACTGGATGTAGTTGGGAAAGTAGATGGCAAAAGACCACGTGGACGCTCACCTACCCGTTGGTCTGATCAGTTTAAGTTGATAACCGGGCTTCCAGTTTCCACTGCTCTGAAGAAAGCCGAAGATAGGGTGGAGTGGAAGCAACTCGTCACTGAGTCCGTCAAGGTATTTCAAGACGGGCACGACCTTCAGTAATAAAGAGGACGAATAAGAAGAAGAAGATTTGGTCCTAAATAAAAGGTGTTCACAATGATGACTTTATAAATATTTGCACAAGTGATGTTTGATTGAACATAGTACGAGTACCTCTTCCTTTTTGGAAGTCGGTAAAGAGCTAATTTTTCCGTTATTAGGGTTGATGTCATAGCAAATGTGGAACCTTAAGACAAGTAACTTATGTAACAATAACTTATGTTAACATGCGTAGGTTTTTTATGTAGCATAGGGATAAATTTGGCCACTAACTCCCCTGATGGAAAGCGAAGTTATAGCCGAAGATGCAATTTCCACAGTACCATTTTGAGTTACGGAACCCTGTACAGACGACATCTAGTCTCGCACTTAACCAAACTTTACCAACTAACACCTATACTGCCTTAAATCTTAAAAGATAAATCGATTACACGTTAAAACGTATCTTTACAAGCAATAAAAACTAAACCAATTACGAAGCACGGAATGTTAACCCGAAGTAATAGATCAGAATCTTTAACTGTTATGCCATAACTCGTCTTGGGTGAAAGTGTTTCTTATTGACGAAAAGAAAATAAAAGTATTACGAATACGTCTCGAGGTTCGGGGAGAGAAAGAAAGTAGTTTGGATGTTGCCGTCATCGAATGTTTTGAGGTATTTTTAGATGATATGGAGATTGGATATGAAGGGCCAGATTTTGTTGTAGATCACGCGTGTAAATATAAACAAGTAAGTGCGTATAGCCCGGGTGGCTAGCCCTGGTGTCAGAATTTTTAGGCCGCCTGAAAGCCACTGACATGGCTAAATGATCAAAACAACTAGGACCTACAATTTAACATCCGAGCCACGGTAGACCTCAGTTGAGAAATGCCACCCGCGATCCCAAATATTGAGCGTGCGGAACAAGCCCGCTACCAGTTGGCAGCGTGCTCAGCTTGACCAAAGCACCCAGTGGTCACGCGTCGCGTCCACCAGACGCTCAGAAAGACTTTTGAAAATAAGATGAGGTCCCGACCCCTACGGACCCAATGTCTCAACTCCAAACGGCAAATATGTAACCACTACCGAGGTTAGCATATTTGCGCCGCTTGTGCTGCTCAGCCGAATCGGCCACCGCTCCAGCCCTACTCTGAGTCTCAGAAAGATGTGACGGCGCCAGAGTATCGACGCAAGTCGCGTTCTATACTAAGGGCTGTCCAGTGTCCACACTTCCATGGGACCAGCGTCGTACCACCGTCAGGCTTTTTGCCATCACTACACGCGAGCCCACTCGGTCATTACCCAATTACTTTTTATGTAGTAGTAGTGTGTAGTTTAGCTTATAAAGTAGTATTGTATTTTGTTGTAACTAACAATCCTTTAACATGTGATAAGTAATTGTGTTTATTGAGCTATACTTTTTCCTGTATACAATTGTTGAAATAAGTTTTTTTTTTATTGGAAAATTACAAACCACAGACTCCAGGGTCTGTGCCTTTTGTTAACTAAAATATTCAATTATTCGATTTTACTGTACAACAAAAGTTAGTACAATAGAGATGGGTTAGTTTAAATTTTAGCCTAAGTTAGTAGTTTCGGTGCATTGCATGAATGCCACGAGCAGACCGGCGACCCGCATGCAGCACCCGATCACGAGTGTGACGCATGTGCCAGCCATCGCTCTCCTCGACCATATTTTAGGGAAGAGAACGACCCGACACACGACGCCGCCGTAAGAACGAGTCGAAAATACGACTTTAACTTACTGACTTACACTTTCTTTTCAACTCTTACTTTTCAATTTAAACTTTCGATTGTAAAAGCACAGAAAATAAATCTCAAAAAAGGATGTACCTACATACGTGCTTTCTTTCCAAAATGATATTTGAAACAAACAGAGCAAGAACAAAATGGTAATTAAAATTTTCATTTTAACATTAGCGTTCTACTATTTTTGCATAATTAAAATTACATTGACGTCATCGTAACTGTAACATGAAGATTGAAGATTATCAAAGTATTTTAAAGTAATTCATCAGTTGTAGTATATAAAAAAACCGGACACTCGCACATCGAGGGTTCCGTACAAATCCAAAAAAAATCACAAAATTGGAAAGTAGTTTCTTAAAATCTATACTATAACCATCGCCAAAAAAGTTTTTTTTTTTTCACTTTTCTCGTCACACATCGAAAATTACACATTGTTAAAATAATTAAAACTGTTTTATCATGTGCTAATGAAGTTCTTTTATATGATACCTTACATGATACGATTTACTCACTTTGAATTTTGAACCCATATTTTGTGAATTTTGAGGCCTTATTTTTTGTGATTTAAATAAAAATGTACAGTTTTCAGATTTATTCCTATGTGTGTACTCTGAGACAATGCTTGTCGCCAAATTTCATAGTTCTATGTCAACGGAAAGTACCCTGTAAGTTTTGATTTTTGTGAGTGTCGAAATATGCGGTTTTTTTACGACATAGACGGCTTTAACTTTATTAAACGATAACTTAGAAGTTTATATTTTACACAACTGCAAGAAACCATAGATATACGTATACAGATTTAATTTCAACTCGATATCTTTACGCGTTCTTGAGATAAAGAGTCTTGATATACACACAGACGGACAGACGGACAACAAAGTGATCCTATAAGGGTATCGTTTTTCCGTTTGAGGTACGGAACCCTAAAAACGCAAATATTAAAAAATTTTAAAATAGCGTATACAGGGATATTGGTAATCAATTAGCATCCTTTCAGGGGCTTATTCTGTTCATCAAAACTAACAACTTTTGTTCTGTGGCTTTTGTAAAAAAATATTTTGAATCTTTGTACCGTGCAGTGCCGTGCCGTGCCGTGTACACAGCGCTACCTAAATGCGGTCCAACCTCAAAGTAAAAACCAGCAATAGATTTCTATTCCAAATATACTCGTAGCAATTTGTCAACTTATTTGTTAAATTAAATTGTCATTACGCGACATTGTAGGACGCTGGATGATCTATTCTGCGATGAGTCACGATCAGAAACTATTTTATATTCTGTCGCAATTGAGAAAATTTTTATTTTACCGACTTCGAAAAAGAGCTGGTTTAATAAGTAAGTATCTGTTTTTATAAAGTGTATGTTTATCTACGATAAAGTCGTTACGTACAAGCTTAAATTCGGAAGTCAAAGCTTCTTAACCTCAGGGTTAACCTCTAAAACTATAGAATGACTTAAAAAAGCAAATGACGCTTAATGTCACTAGGAACCTAGTTATTGTCTAATTTACTTTTTACATGAAGAGAAAAATATTCTTCCGTAGCAACCAACGACTATTTGACCGACGAAACTAAGGAGGTACTTACTCAATTCGACGCGTATATTTAACTACGCATAACTTTTTACATAGTAGACCGATTTTAACATATTTTTTATTGGAAAGAATATACATAATATGTACTTAAAAAAACTCATAACTTCATAGACCAATAAAGTCATTGGATCATTGTATTTTTTTTTACAGAGTAAGCTGTTTTAGGTAAATTTTTTGTTTGGTAGATTATTATATATTCAAAAATAATCTTTTTTAAATTTATTTGAAATCGGCAGAGCCAGTTTTGATAAATCTAAATTAATGTGAAAATTACTACATCAATCCGTGCGAACTATTCGAATTATTTACACGGTTGAAGTTGGTTGCCATTTTTGGGAAAAATTATTAGGTATTAAATTACCTCCTGCACTACGTGCAATAGACTAAAAGTGCTAATTCGTATATCTCTTGTGGCACTACTACTTGGCACAACCAGCAAAACAAACCTTAATTGCATACGCGGCTGAAAGCCTTCGTTCTACTATTATGGTGGGCAACATCTCTAACTTAGTTTATGATTTTCCTCATTATACCTATATGTATCGAGAAAATAATACTACTTCTAAGAAATAATCTCTATTCTTATCTTTCCGAAATATTTTAGAAAAGATAAGGATAGAGGATAGATCCTTATCTTTGCTAAATGATTTAAGGAAGGCTGCCTGGGTGGCTCAGTGGTTAGTGACCCTAAATTCTGGATGAAAGAGGCGTAGGTTCGATCCCCACCCAGGGCAAATATTTATGTGATGAACATAAATGTTTGCTCTGTGTCTGGGTGTTATTTAGTTACTATCTATATAAGTATGTTTTTAAAATTAAGTATATGTAGTATATTATATCAGTTTCTGGCAGCCATATCACAAGCTTTGCTTAGTTAGGGGTTAGGAGCCGTGTGTAAGATGTCCCAAAATATTTATTTATCTATCTTTATAAAAAACATTTAGGAAAAATAAGTATAGAGACCATCTCGAATGTACGAGAATAAGGCCGTAAAGCCCACGTCATAATGAGAAAAGTCGTAATAAGCTTTCTGTGGTCACGTCACTTAACGTGCGACTCACCTACAAACCCACAACAGTCATCTTCAAATGGATATTCATCAAAATTCATATTTATTCTGATTTTACTTATTTACAAACAATACTTGACTAGCTGTATCGGTGTTCTAAAATAATTACTAATATTATAACTATCAGTAAAAAAGTGTGTTCGTTGGTTTATTTGTTACTCTTTCACGCAGCAACAGAAGAAAATATCGACTTGATTTTTCCGTGGATACACAGTTTAAAAGTCGGAATATGTAACGTAAGTATAATTATAATTAATACACAACAAAAAATAATATTACGTCACTAATTATGTTTGTGCGTATAAAGGACATGTCCACAAAATGTATGGAGGCTGGTATAATAATAATCAAAAATTCTAACCACAACACTCGTTACATTTCGAGAAACTTCATATTTTTCTGAGTCTATTACAACAGTTAAAAACAAAAAAGAGCCCTCCGATTTTTTTAAAATTAATTTTGAATTTATTAGGATAAATAAATATATTTGGCTCAATAAGTAGTTTATCTCTATCAACCCTGATTAAGTAACCTCCAAATTGTTAATTAAAAGCATTTTTACCAATTAGACACACTTTTAAAGTGTTTGTTTGTCACATTGTACCTACTGACTGGTCACACTGGTAGATTATAATTTTTAATTTTAGAAAATGAAGCGATGTATATGGAAGAATTAGCTACAAATGCAAGTAAAATAACTATAGAAGCACTTTATCATTGCTAAACTAGAAAAAGTAATAAGCTGTATTGTTATATTTCATACAATTTATATTTCGAATTTAAAAAAAATTGGAGGGGTGAAAAAATCTAACTTAAATATTTTTTGGAAGCACATTAAACAAGCTTTCAAATGATGTATATATCATCTTGGTTCGATTTTTCTCTGAATAATATACCACTTGTGGACATCACCTTTACTAGCGACCCGCCCCAGCTTTGCACAGGTGTATTATACATATAAACCTTCCTCTTAAATCACTCTATCTATTAAAAAAAACCGCATCAAAATCCGTTGCGTAGTTTTAAAGATATAAGCGTACATGGGATCAGACAGCGGGAAGCGACTTTGTTTTATACTATGTAGTGATAACTATTACAATATAGAAGATATTTTATGTTTTCCTTCGTTTTTTTTCAGGCATTTATTTATCAATATACTATATTACAAAAACAGTTATCATTGCATTGTTAATATTATTTATTTATTGGTTAGGTGTTAGTATTGCTTATTTTTGTTTGTTAACAGTGTTCATTGTTTAATTTTTTTAATTCTTTTTGTTAAGGCCGCTGTTTTGTTAATCCGCTATATCCTGTCCGTTCATGGTTGTCTGGAAGAAATCGCTTGAAACGATAAGGCCGCCATTTAGTATAACTAATTTTTAATGTTCTTTTTCATGTGTTTATATTGTAATAATTGTGGTTAAACTAAAAAAGAATTATCTGTACTGTACTGTATACTGTATCAGCCTTTTTAATAGTCCACTGCAGGACGTAGGCCTACCCACGAAGGGTGTTTGGGCCATATCTACCACGCTGGCCCAGTGTGGGTTGGTGGATTCACATACGCCATCGAATTTCTTCTACTGACATATGCAGGTTCCCTCACGATGTTTTCCTTCACCGAAAAGCCAGCGGTGTTAAATTCCGTACATAAATTCCAAAGAACTCATTGGTACGGGACCGGGATTTGAACCCACGACCTCACTGATTGTAAGGCGGGTGTCACTACCACTAGACCACCACGGCTTCTACCACTAGACCACCACGGCTTCTACCACTAGACCACCACGGCTTATTAAGGCAAGAATTATCTATCTATATGTATATTGGTTAAAATATTTTCAATCAAAAAAATTGATGTCACCCGGTCATCGGTACCCCAAAATCGAAAGTAAAACGACCTTCTTCAGTTAAAGGTTAATATAAATATGTATAGCTTCCCAAATATATTATACTTGCCGTTTAAGGCCTAGATCCCACCACAGCGGAGTGAAGCGTAGATGTGCAGCGGGCAGAGCGATATACAGGAGATTTACAGTATAAATATTCATATTGACAAATAAAAATAACAACATCTTTTTTGTACATCAAAAGTCATAAATACATTAAAGAAATTATTTAAATATGTTGTACAAGTGCAGACTTATAGCATTTGACGATTTTTAATTTTTTATCGGGCAATGTTTGAATGGACTGGAAATTAAATATGTAAGAAACAGAAAAATATTACACAAAACAAACAATAGCCCAATCAAATCAGAATATTAAAGTGTCGACACGAAAATATATATTTTTTTACAGCAACACTCCTTAGAAATCGTCTAAATTAAATAACTGTCGTGTCCCAGGGCTGAGCAAATGCCTCCGTATTTGTTTATGTTAATTTTTTTAAAAGAAAGAATGCAGAAATATAAAGAGCTTAGACTTAGGGCCTTATTTAATTATTTGTTTTAGAAAATAATTTGCTTGTGAAATGATTTCTTTACTAACAATTTCAATTTAAAGTAATTTCATGTTTTTGGATCTCATTATGTATGACGTTGCTTGTAAAATATGGCAACGTGATGGCGGCCTTAAAAATGACACATAAATAACATTAAATACTGTTGTTTTTTGTCTACTGTCATAGGTATTAAACGCAAACCCTTTTAAGGGCAGGTCTAGTACATCTAGACAAACAACTTATGTACTACGACTTTTGAAAAATCGCAAAAAGATCGCTTCTCCATACATTTTGTCGCGCATTGACGAACTTTTTGTATGAAAAAGCTGTTTTTTCTTCGTGATTTTCCAAAAGTCCTAGAACAAATGTTGTTTGTCTAGATGTACTAGACCCGCCCTAAAAGCTTTTGCGTTTAATACCTATGACCCTGAAAATTACAAGGTCTGGGCTGACTTTGCAAAATCTTCCATAATGTAATACAATACAAACGCATGTACCTACAAGGCGAGCATTTATATCAGCAAAAATATAATTATGACATTTAGGCAGCGCACTCGTGGCTTCTAAACATCGACTGGGCATTTTTGCGTTCACTGATGCTTTCAAACTTTGCGTATCACACATGTCCGCATCGATTCGTTTTAGTGGAGTTCGGGCCGAATTCCTGTTTTATATCATCGCGATAGGTGGACAGTGGACACCGGTTGGCGGAGAAAGTGTACCCTTAACGAAATATTATGCCTTTGAGGAATGCTGTCCGCCAATTTTCAAGGTAGTTAAATTGTGATACTTTTTAATCGACTTTCGAGAAAGAAGGAAGTTTTGAATCCATCCTTTGAAGCTAGGCTATGTACATCATCCTCACCCCTCGTGGATTCTTGACTTGTCGTAGGTAAGTTTTAGAGACTTGACTTGTTTTACGGTAAGTTCACTTAATACGTGTGGTTAGCTTTGGTTCAGAGTAATGAAGCAGTCTGTAAGTAAAAATTAGAAGAATAAATAACATTAAAGGTATTTATTATTACTTTTATGACGATGCTATTGCAGATACAATATTTAATTACAATTATTTTATGGTAAAGCTTTTGTGATTTTGTTAATGTATGTTCTGTATGTTTAATGCATGTTTTTATCTTAACTAATACACTAGAGAACGAAGTCGTGTCTAATAAATAATAATAAATATTTTGGAACATCTTACACACGGCCTCTGACCCCAAACTAAGCAAAAGCTTGTGATTTGTCTGCCAGAGACTGATATACTACATATGCATATTTTTAAATACTTACTTGTATAGATAACACCCAGACACAGAGCAAACACCTTTGTTCATCACATAAATATTTGCGCTGGGTGGGAATCGAACCCACGCCTCTTTGACCCAGGAGTCAGGGTCACTAACCACTGAGCCACCAAGGCAGCCAATAATTATAACAAAAGGTACAAGCAACTAACAACTCCAATGGGAATTTATTTAAGTAACTATACAATTTTCCAAACCTTTTTAAAATAAAATTGTGATTTCGTAACAGGAAGGGACTAATATCCTAAACACAGGGAAACCTAGCTAGGAGTTAGAGCTGAGCCATACATACGATCAAAATTTACTTTAACTTTTTATTTCTATTGGTAAAATAATACATGTTTGAAATAACAGCAATAATACAATTTAGGAAATGAATTAAAGAAAGTATATATCTTGAATTAGTACCACAAATGGCGGCTTTATCGCTAACAGCGATTGATTTAATATAAAACCAATAACAATCCAATGAATAACCTTTTTCTATTTCCTAGTACAACAATTCAAATGAAAGTCCGACATGATGTTGATAGAGAAAACGTATTAACAAACACGGAGGAAAATTGTATAACACGATATCGGATTCTTGCACGCGTGGTTAAGCGTCGCTACGCGATGGAGAATTTATGGATGGGTGGCCACAATGTATTTCAATCTTACTACAATCTATCCTCGGCTAATTAGATTTGCAAGTTTGTGTTTGATTGCTGTTTGCGTGTTGCTTTCGATTTTTTTATAACTGTTAACTTGACTGAACTAGTGACTTAGGTACATCAGTATAAAAAAAATAGTTCCGCACGTATAAAAATAGGCAACGTTATAACGGCTGTCTACCGGCCTTAGCTGATTTACTTACATATATTTTGCAAGTTCGATTACTTAGATTTTTTTTCTATCCTATAGACTTCCTCACTGATGAGGAAAGATTTCGCCCGTCTTTTTAACTTATTAAAAATCAATAAAGTTCAATCAGTATCTTAATACTGATTGAACTTCTAAAAACCCCATTAAGCGTTTAAAAAGTTTATCAATAGTAAAACGTATAATGTTTTTTTATGTAGAATTTTTTTAATGTAGGTCTACATTTGGCCACCAACTTGCCTGATGGAAAGCGTAGTTTTAGCCGAAGATTGAGTATGTAGAACTAGAAGATACCTATTCACTCTTGACTTGAAGATATCCAAATTGTAATTGTCAGGAAACAATGACGGAGGCAGGGCATTCCAATCCCTGGCGGTCCGCATTATGAAGGAAGAAGAGAATCGCTTAGTACGAGCAGGTGGTACGTCGAATATGTAGGGATAGTATTTATCGTGGAGTTCGAGCGCACACTCGCCGAAATGGAGCCTATTGAAAATTGCCGAACACGCTATTTTACGCCTGTGTTCCAGGCTTTGCAGTTTGGAAGTGACAAGCTTACTATATCCTCGATTATCCGCACGGCACGACGTTCAATCGAATCTAAAGCTTCGAGCTGGTATTTAGCTGATCCATCAAAAAGATGGCTGCAGTACCTACTCCAGACACGATCGGACTTGAGCTTGCTATAAGTTAAAAAGCTGTCCCGGGTGTATTAAAATGAATAACAGTTGGTTTCGATATCTAAACTATTTATTTAACAGACGATATTTTTCGGTTACTTCAGTTCAATCAAGAAATGTAAAACGAAAATACTACAAAACGTGCGTAATTTTAGTGCATTCCACTTTGTGGGTGGACGCTGCGCTTGCCTTTATGTGGTCTCTACTCAAGAACTTACGACTCTATCGGTCATCAGTACTCCGTGATATGTACTCCAATTCCTTCTATACTCATCGTGAGTAATATTACAGTCAAGTTAAATTATAACTGTGTTGGGTAATTAGCTGTGTAATAATCCATTCTTAACGGTAACCGCAGCTTTAAAACCAACACAGGTGTTTAATGAGGTTTGACCTAAGTAGTGTAACAAAAGGACATGTCCACAAAATGTATGGCGGCTGGTATAATAATAATCAAAAATTCTAACCACAACACTCGTTACATTTCGAGAAAGTTCATATTATTCTGAGTTTTTTACATCAGTTAAAACCAAAAAAGCGCCCTCCGTTTATTTTTCAATTGATTTTGAATATATTAGGATAAATAAATATATTTAGCTCAATAGGTAGTTTATCTCTTGCAACACTGATTAAGTAATCTCCAAATTAAATTATTTTAATTTTACAGTGCATCCCACACTAGGTTTATCTCAAAGAGTTATTTTTGTGATAAACAATTCAAAATTATTCACGTCTCTCGTCAATATACAGAAGTTCTTAAAACTTCAATTGAGTGATAACCTGTCTAATACGGGTATCACAGGTGGCGCCGCCAACGCTATAAGTTGGTTAAATGATAAACACTTCAAAATTCGACGCGTATGCAGTATTACGGATTAGCTCAGTTGGGCAGAGCGTCGGGCTAGTGTTCCGAAGACGCAAGGTTCGAGTCCTGCATCCGTGAATAATTTTGAATTGTTTATCACAAAAATAACTCTTTGAGATAAACCTAGTGTGGGATGCACTGTAAAATTAAAATAATTTAATTGATTTAGCAGTGCGCCATCTCTCGTCAATATACAGAAGTTCTTATAACTTCAATTGAGTGATAACCTGTCTAATACGGGTATCACAGGTGGCGCCGCCAACGCTATAAGTTGGTTAAATGATAAACACTTCAAAATTCGACGCGTATGCAGTATTACGGATTAGCTCAGTTGGGCAGAGCGTCGGGCTAGTGTTCCGAAGACGCAAGGTTCGAGTCCTGCATCCGTGAATAATTTTGAATTGTTTATCACAAAAATAACTCTTTGAGATAAACCTAGTGTGGGATGCACTGTAAAATTAAAATAATTTAATTGATTTAGCAGTGCGCCATCTCTCGTCAATATACAGAAGTTCTTATAACTTCAATTGAGTGATAACCTGTCTAATACGGGTATCACAGGTGGCGCCGCCAACGCTATAAGTTGGTTAAATGATAAACACTTCAAAATTCGACGCGTATGCAGTATTACGGATTAGCTCAGTTGGGCAGAGCGTCGGGCTAGTGTTCCGAAGACGCAAGGTTCGAGTCCTGCATCCGTGAATAATTTTGAATTGTTTATCACAAAAATAACTCTTTGAGATAAACCTAGTGTGGGATGCACTGTAAAATTAAAATAATTTAATTGATTTAGCAGTGCGCCATCTCTCGTCAATATACAGAAGTTCTTATAACTTCAATTGAGTGATAACCTGTCTAATACGGGTATCACAGGTGGCGCCGCCAACGCTATAAGTTGGTTAAATGATAAACACTTCAAAATTCGACGCGTATGCAGTATTACGGATTAGCTCAGTTGGGCAGAGCGTCGGGCTAGTGTTCCGAAGACGCAAGGTTCGAGTCCTGCATCCGTGAATAATTTTGAATTGTTTATCACAAAAATAACTCAATCTCCAAATTGTTGAATAGAAGCATTTTTACCAATTAGACACAGTTTTTAAGTGTTTATTTTTCACATTGTACCTACTAACTGGTCACACTGGTCGGTTATAATTTTTAATTTTAGCAAATTAAGAGATGAATGTGGAAGAATCAGCTACGAATGCAAGTAAAATATCGATAGAAGCACTTTATTATTGCTAAACTAGAAAAAATACATAGCTGTACTATTGTTTTTCATATAATTTATTTTTTACATTAAAAAAATGGAGGGATAGAAAAAATCTAAATTAAATATTTTTGAGAAGCCCATAAATCAAGCTTTCAAATTATGTATATACCATCTTGGTTCGATTTTTCTCTGAATAATATACCACTTGTGGACGTCACCTTTCCTGCTAAAATATCCAATTTTATTTCTTAGTATTTGCTGCTATGAGTATGTCGGCTAATCCACTGGGCACGACATAAACGGCTTAACTTAACTTTTTTTAACGATAACTGAGTAGATTTTCTTTTACACAACTGCAAGAGACCATAGATATACGTATACTGTTTAAATTTCAACTCGATATCTTTATGCGTTCTCGAGATAAAGAGTCTTGACATACACTCAGACGGACAACAAAGTGATCCTATGAGGATTCAGTTTTTTCCGTTTGAGGTACGGAACCCTAAAAAGTGAACTTTAAAAGAGTCAGTACAGTGCCAACCAATTAAATCTTCAAAACAATTTTGGAGAGAGTGCCTTGGTTTCTCAGCAAGATTTAATTTGCCCTTTTCCATAACCGGACGGATAACGGACGGCCACAATTACGATGAAAGCGCCTCCTACAATCCTTGCCTACGCACCTATGCCCAAAATTTACTAAAACTACATAAAACTGAGAGAAAATGACGTGGAATTTACTTCCTGAGCCTGTGTGTCGTTTCAATTAAAATTATCTATCCCAAAGAATTGCACAACCGACTTCAATTGAGTACAAATTTCGAATAGTTCCCTTGAATCGATGTGTTCCTTTTTAACATTATTGTTGATTTTTCAAATACGGTTCAGCCGTATTCAATAAAATTAATAGCACTTCGGTAGGGTTACTTAGTAGGGTTCGGTAGTTACTTACTTAGTTACTATCTATATAAGTATGTATTTAAAAATAAGTATTTGTAGTATATCAGTCTTTGGCAGCCATATCACAAGCTTTGCTTAGTTTGGGATCAGAGGCCGTGTGTAAGTGTAAGTGTATCCCAAAATATATTTTTTTTATAGAAGACTTGAAAATCGATGCGTGTGAGTCGCTTCAAACAGGTCTTTTTGGAGATATATATAGGAGGCCCATAACTAACAGTGGACGTTCTATAGCTGGGATGATAATGATGGTGCAACAGAGGCATATTTTATAATTTTGGGTTCGCTTCATGTTAAAAGTAGCTTAGTTTGATTATGTGTACATTACAGGTATAATCCTATCGCTTAGGTAGGTAACTCAATCCTCGCCTGCGCGGGCACAGGGGGTAGACGACAAAGGGGACTGAGACGACAGAGTACTTTTTTGGTCTTACCGTGCGGAACGTTGCATAGCGGCACCTTAGTTTAGCGCTGAGCGATGTGTAGAAGGGATGGCTGCGCATGGGTTTAGTGAAGCTGTCAGCAAGCGCAGCCGTCTCCTCCACACTACCCTCAGCGCTAAACTTTCGTGGCGCTACGCAACGTTCAGCACGGTCAGACCAAAAAAGTACTCTGTGGGTCAGACTTCGGATGGTTACCCATCCCAAGTTGCATTTACAAATTAGCGCTACCGTGGCTCGAATGACAGCTGGAATTATAGATCCCGGTTGTTCATTTGAGGCCTTCCAGTAGCTTAAAAGTTTTGACACCAAAGCCAACCATCCCGTCTATACGAATTTATGTTAAAAGTGGTTCATAATGATTTGAAATGTTCCTTCTTGACCTAGACAACACTATTTTTGAAAATCTCTGTATACCTACACTCAATGGAAAGGTGAAACCTACTTCCTAGGTCGTTTCCTTTACAATACAAGTAGGTCTACAAAATGTAGAATACATGACTGTATAGTGTATAGGTGTACCTATATACATATAGGTATAAACTAACTTTTACTAATGCAGATGTATAAAGTAAAGAATCATCGTGTAGGCCTTCTGGCGTAGGTTTCTGAGTTTTAAAGCCACTTGAAGGCCATGGCTAAATGGTTAAAACAACTGGGACCTACATCCGGATCACGGTAACACTCAGTTGTAAATGCCATTCGCGGTCACCCATCCGAAGACTGACTGTGCCGAACGTTGCCTGACTTCGGTGATCGCTGCCAAATACCTAGTCAAACTAATACTATAAGCGCAACATATACCGTCCGTCGTTGCTAAAAAAGTAACATTTTGAGACATCGACTGTTCTTAGTAGGCTGTCACATAAGGTAATTTATAAACGTAGTAGTAAGACGTGTTTATTGGTATTTCGGTGAACATCTACGTGATTTTTCAGAAGCTGTGTATTCGATGTTGCTCAGTGAATACATGGCTTAACGATTAATTTCTGGCCTGATGACCGATGGGGTCAAAAAGTAATAGAGTGGAGACTACTGGTTAGCGCAGCATAAGACAAATATCCACAAGGTGGACCGATGATGTCATTAGGACCACAGGATCGTTCTGGATGCAAGTTGCTTGCAACTGCTCTTATTGGTGATCTGGGAGGCCTATGTCTAGTATAGTAGACGGCTGATGGACGATGCAAGTTGCTTGCAACTGTTCTTATTGGAAAATCTAAGAAGCTTATGTCTAGCAGTAGACGGTCGGAAGACGGATGGTGACATAATGTAGTTAGTAGCAGATCTTGAAACAAATACAATATACCTACAATTGACACCCAAAATGAAGGACTTGATGGGAAAATATATTATATCTATCGCAATAGGAAATCTATTCTACCATCCATCAGTCAAAAAAGATGTCCATCGCTGGATATAGGCTTCTCCTATGGATCTCCAATAAGACCTGTTGGAAGCGGCTTGCATCCAACGCGATTTTGCGGTCTTTATGAGGTCAACTTTTCACGAGTTTTTTTTTTATGAAGAATAGAGCTACATTTTGCCACTAACTCGCCTGATGGAAAGCGAAGTTGTAGCCGAAGATGGAGTATGTAGACCTAGAAGATACATATTCACTCTTGACTTGAAGATATCCAAATTGTAATTGTCAGGAAACAATGACGGAGGCAAGGCATTCCAATCCCTGACAGTCCGCATTATGAAGGACAAAATTTGTCTTTACTGTCTCTTTTGTCTCTCTAACATTTTTTCTTACTGTCTGTAGAGAGACAGTAAGAAAAAATGTTTTCCAAAACAACCACATAAAAACAACACCATTTTGTTGGTTTGTCGCATAAAAGTGGAACAAATAAATCAACTAACACACTTTCGCCATTATATATGCAAGGATGAAACTTTAACCGTTCTAATTTTTATTAATTCACTATTGACACAAATATCGATACGTTGAAATAATCGAATAACGTGTTTTTGATTCGAATATACGTACTAGCTACTATATGTGACTCTTGGTATGAAAAATAACCTATACTTAAGTAACTAGGTATGGCATTCTCTTTTCTTTACTTCAAATTATACCTACTTGCAAAAAATTGAGTCGTGAATAAGTAACAAACAAATCTATAAACACTTTCTTATTTTTATAACGTTAGGATTTCATTTTAGAATTATGTTAAATCGTGACAAAGCTCGATTCTTTCAATTGAATAACAAATCCTTAATTTGAATCGTAAAATAAATCGTACTTACCAAATTCCAATCTTGAATGTTCGAAAATCCCGCCAATTCCGTATTGTTTATATCGAAAAGAGGTCACAATCCGGAACCGCACACCCACTTCGAAGCGAATGAATTGACTCACTAAAGTCATCTCGCGTGGAGAGAGGCTTGCACATTCGCTAGTAGTGAGGGGAAAGGCTTTGTCGATAAATTCGGAATTATATTGATAAAATGTGTTGTTCGATAAAATTGCAATTATATGTTATGAACTGTAATGTTTGCTGTTTTTAAACTTTCGCGATTTGAACACATTATTATTACATACTACGCACTGACAACCTGATGACCACGGTCGATGCAACTCGGCCGAAACGTCGGGATGATGAGGTATTTATCTCGTACTTTTAGTGCGCAATTAGTCCCGTAGTAAATAATAATAAACTGTAATGTTTGTTGTGAATTGTTATTGTCATATTGAGCTAACTGACAACGAGGCTGTACATTCGTTAGTAGTGAAAGAAAATGATTTGACGATAATAGGATTGTATCAAAATAGTAGATTGTATCATATGGAAGCAAAATAATATTTTTGCGGCGAGGGCGCTTTTTTGAATCCAGAGCGAAGTGCGATTCTAGAGTAGAATCCCGAGCGTAGCGAGAGATTCTTTAGTAGAATCCTGAACGTAGCGAGCGATTCAAAGTACGTCACCCGAGCCAAAAATATATTTTGCGCCCGAGTGGTACACTCTACTTTTCATCACCTCTATATGAAAACACATGTACTGTACTGTACTGTTGAAAACTTATATTTACATTATTTTCATTCATTTTCTTGGCGCTGAACACTAAGATTACAAATACTTCCAAATTCAAAAAGTGCGCGGCAAAGATAATTCCGTCGCATTTATAAAGTTCCTTATAGAAAACACCACCTTTGGGCGCACTTAAAGGCGAACCAAGGTCATTTTCGAATGTGATGAAAAACAAATTCTTAAATAAGTAGGTAATTAGGTTCGTATAAAGCGAGTGGCTAGCATTGGTTTCAGAGTTTGAAAGCCGCAGCCTGAAGGCCTCCGACATGGCTAAACGGTTAAAACCTACAATTCTTAAATTGTACACACAAATTAGTAGTAGTTTACTACACCCGTGCGTGCCACGCCCTAGACCGCACATCTGCTTAACATAAGGCAGTGTATTAAATTTCGTTAAAGTTAAATACTAAATAAAACTCGATTTATTTACTCTTACATTGATTGCATACATTTAAATTGAAAATTATTCTGAGTGTCTCATACCAAAAAGTTCCTTGGGATTTGTGTACGAATTTTTCCATCAATGGCTTTTCGGTGAAAGAAAACCTCGTGAGGAAACTTGCAATAGGCTAGTTTTTTAGTACAGTTTTCATGATTTCAGCATTGAATTTATTTATAAGTATAATTAAATACTATTTGTACAACGTAAATTGCTAAATATAGTTCCATCCTGATAGTCAATAAAGTTTCAGTTTCTCGTACAGATCAGATAGCTATAGCTATGAATAAATAGGTAATTCGGCATTACCTACAGAAATCAACGCTTAGATTAAAGTTACTTAGATCATAATTATTTTTCGCAAAAAACAGCCTGACCGACTTCACCCGTGTACAGAATTGATAACATTTCAAATTTTTTACATAGTTATATTTATTTGTTATCTGAAAGAATATTGCAAAATAACATATATACGTATTTTTTATTTTTCCGATTTGACTTATATTTTCTGTAAAATTAAGTTTTAAAAAGTAGCTTATTCTAAAAGGACGTAACTGAAAAATTTAGGACTCATAAACAATTTTACTGAAGCCACATTAGAAAAAAATAGTTGCTAGCGTTGCTGTCACTGTCAATGCCAATCAATCCGTCACAATTCACAACAAATAGGCCAGGAGGTCAGCGCAAAAAGTCCACTATGTACCGCGGTATACCATGGGAAGAAAAATTTAAAAAATGTTTAACAACTGCCAATTACCTGAAATATGTAACAGGGTCTGCCATATAGGCTTTAAATTAGCACCACTTAAAAGAAGAAGAATAAGTAGTACTAGTTCCAAGATACTTTTAAAATTCAAACGGATTCTTCCACCAAATGCTAGGGAACCCAGCTGACTGACTCCAGGGTATTGATGTACATCATTTTGATAACTATGTACCAATAATTCAGCTTTTGGAAAGTATTTGCATTTTTTGCGTTTACCTCTCGGGCTAAAGCAAAATAAGTAATTTGAAAATGACACTGACATTTTATTTTTAAATTACATTTTATGTGTCAACACTGTCAGTGTTAACTGTCATTTTATATTGCTAGTATTTTTTTTATCATTGGCTACTGCACTTTAAGTATAAATCCCGAAACGGCTTGGGTGAGAGTTTTTATCTAATATCTTAGCAGTTACTGCACTAAAAATTTTGGAAAAATAAACATAATGATCAGCATCCCAATATCTCGAAATGGTTTTGGAATTTCATAGCCTTGTAAAATATGAAAACTTGTCAATTCGCGAATATTTAGCTCGGATCGATGTATCATTTTTCACATTATTATTCATTTATTAAAAACGGCTCAGCCGATTTCGAAAACATTTAAATAGGACCAATAAAAAAAGAATTATCGAAATCGGACCACTATTTAAAAGTAATGCGTGGTTACACATAAAAAAATTAAAAAATATAAATATATATACATACGCGTCGAATTGAGTACCTCCTCCGATCCGGTTCGTCGGTCAAAAATACGCCTTGATGTCTATTTTTACAATTTCATTTTATCGTGAATAATTATACTCGATGTCATTTTAAAGTTATCGACATTTTTCTTGTCTCATAACTAATCTTTGTCAAACCACGCTCGCGTCAAGAGCAAGGTGAAGATCTAGGTCTTTGACCGACTGTAGTAGCCGCTGGGAAGGGCCGATTCTACATAGTTTTAACGGCTTGTTTTATCTGCAGGTCATGTCTCCAGGACCAGAAAAAGTTGCATTTAACTTAGTTATAGAATTGTTGACTTCTAAGATGATCACATTGACAAATATTTGACATGACTAATTCGTGATTGATATTATTTCTTATTTAAAAAAATATTATTTAGATTCATGTGATGGTTTATGGACATTATTTTACGATTTCATTTTTTTACTTGACATAATTTTAATCACTATGACAATGTTGATGTGTTATAAGATCAGTAATATTTTTCATTTTGAATATCAAATTATTATTTTTAAATTATGTCTGTATTGTTTTTATCGCGCAATAGATATCATTAATAGAGCATATTTCGCTCATAAAAAATCGACTTTTTTTCATAATTTTTTTGTCAAACTATTGCAAAGAAAATTATATTGCATGCACCCTACACTCCAGACAATAACTACCTACCAAAACGTCTCGGGCGTAGGTACAACGCGCCCGCGTAGGTACTCAGACGTAGGGTGACATTGATTACTCAGTTTATCTGTATACTTTCTCTTGTAGTTATTTCAATATTTTTGTACTAAAGTGAGTGAAACCAATGTAGGAGGTTTTTTTTTATTGAAAAAAAAAAATACTAACCACGGACTCCAGGGTCTGTGCCCTTTGTTAACTAAAAATACAATTGTTTGATTATACTGTACAAAGAGAGCGATGACATTGATGCCGCCGCGAGAAGGAGCCTTCCATGGCGAGCATGAATGCTTGGGGCATGCACGAAATGCTTATTTCTTATAAATTACAAATACACATTTTTCACGTCCTATGCCATTTATTTTTTTTGCCTTCTCCCGACCCAGAGCCTCCATCACCGCCTCGTTCCGATCCCTGACGGCCATCTGCAGGTTGTATTCCTTGATGGTCTCCGATGACACAGACGACGCTCGCCGTACGAATCGACTGATGCCATCATTTTCGATGTCGTCGGCGTAGTAGATGAAGGTCCTAGTGTGCCGCGATAGTGCCACGACCGCGTGTAAGACGGTCAGGTGTAGTCTCATTTTTGGCTTTGTTTTTATAACGATTACCGACTCGTACGTTAGATCCTGAGCTTCGTGAATGGTAAGGGTGCGTGATCCTGAGCCTCCCCCATAACTTTGGCTTATGAGGGTCTCCTTTTCTTCCTGCACTAAGAAAAGGGTGTTGGGGACGGTTTTTAATATTTGAGCCCCCTTGAACCTTTTCTGCTTAAAATATCTAATACGAGGGGCTGATGAATCCACCGATATTATCCCTCAGTGTGCGGTTTAATTGTCTGTTTATAATACTTTCCGTATACAAAGTATGTGCACTGAAAAAAAAACACCCTGTATATGTTTTACGCCGCGATAGGCACGAACATGCGTTATATAGCTATTCTTCGAAAATCTATATCTATATTTTTTACACTATGTTGCTCACAAATCAAGTATCTTGATTATTGACTTGAAAGGAATTGAAAGGTGGTGTTGAAGATTATTTTTTGCAAAAATTAGCATGACCGACTTCACCCGTGTACAGAATTCGCGAATATTTCGCACGGATCGATGAAGCATTTTTCACATTATTGTTAATTTATCAAAAATGGCTCAGCCGATTTCGATAAAATTAAAATAGGACCAATTTCGAAAAAAAGAATTATTGAAATCGGTCTACTACGAAAAAAGTAATGCATGGTTATACAAAAAAAAAATAAACGCGTCGAATTGTATACCTCCTCCGGTGGTTCAAAAAATAACTTAGATGGAATGTAACTTATGTTTGTTTATCTCATTGAAAGAGGTAAACTAAAAATAGTAATATTTGTGTTCTAATAATGAGATGGATATGAGTTTTAATTTTAGGCAAGTTTTTAAAAAACGTGGGTGAAGTCACGAGTTTTAAGCTAGTTCTAAATGCTACGCGGTTTTTGGACATGCAATGGTCAAACTATTGCAAGTTTGAACATTGCATGTCCAAAAACCGCGTAGCATTTAAAGCATTTTACGTGCGAGTAAGATAGATTAGCCGGTTAAAAACAAAACTTTAACCAACGATTAATCCGTTAGTGCAACTGGCCCCTCTCTTTTCGAAAGCGACAGCCAACTGGGCGCGCTGCTCACGTTTTGGCTGCTTGAATACAAATTGCCATTCAAGTTGATAATTTCATTGGCATTATCGTGACGACAACGCTTATCCACGTCAAACTGTATGTAGAGCAATGAAGATACATCTGTCAAATTTGTATTAGATATTATCTGACAGTGTGACCTGGATAAGGAGTAATTTTTCTGTATGATTAAATGGGTATAATATCGGTGTGTTTTGTTGGGCCAAATGTTAAACCTCGTATACTAATCGCCACACAAGTCGGCGGTTGGGAAGTTATGCGCAGAACGCTGCTCAAAAGGTAAAATATAGGTATGCGCGGGAGCCAGAGAGACGAGACGCCGGGGCATAAATGCTCACCAACCTTATGCCTCCCGCGCGCTCCCTACGCCGTGCCCAACACTACGCCGCGGGGCGTCGGCATTGTGCACACTGTATGCGAAATAATTAGCGAATCACGGCGAAGTGTCATCTGCGGTTAACTTCTCATCCGCCAGCTTGTGTGGCGCTTAGTATAAGTACGTCATTCAGTTGGGACTGTCGAAACCGGATAGAAACAAAAATAGCTTTGATTATTATCTGTCTAGATCAGAGGTCTAGATGGACAAAATTAATAAAACAAAACACTAACAAAATGGCAAGTGCCAAAAAGACATTCCGATACCGGGAATCGAACCCGAGCCTCCTGGGTGAGAGCCAGGTATCCTAGCCACTAGACCATATCGGATGTTAGAATGGAAGCCGAAATTTTATTACACAATGTGTATAATCAATAACTTACAATAATGTTTTTGTTATTAATTTATAAGAAAATGAAAACGTTAAAGGTTTTTAATTTGAATGTTTATTTCACTTATTAAAATAACTTAGAATAAAATTAAATTCATTAATTTTAGCACAATCTGTGACTGTCGTATGTAAGCTATACAAATAGTAAGTCAAGATAATAAATAGAGAAACTACTGACAGAACACGAACACTATTAGTACTAATAGTAACCTTACATTCAACTGGTACGTAGACATTTTGATAGATGGCGCTATAATAAATATTATTTGTATTTTACGAATACCTACCTAATTTCATTGTGTTTAATATTTTGATTATCGTTACCTTTCGACCACTGCAAGACCTGTAATACAGAAATTTAAATATTTTCTATTGTTATTTACAAAAAAAAAAACTACCCTAATTCATTTACATCAGTTTCAGTGTGTCACAATAAACTTAGTGTAGTGTTGCAGTTTGATCAAAAAATAAAATCTTAGTTGCGTACTCTAAGAAGAGCCATGCGGTGATAGTTCACAATCTTTTTGACAGATGACGCTTTACTAGAAAAATTACGAAAATCATTTTGTACGTTTCATCAATATTTTGATTTATTGAATTAAATAGTTAAAACTGACATGATAAAACTTATTCTAACACAGTAAAAACTCATAAAAATAAATACGATCTAAAGTCCGGAACAACAATGTTCTCTAACACATAAAACTTAACCAAGTAATATAGTCATTGCCACGGATTGTCTTCTAAAGTTTCGGTCACTGTATCTTTCATTTTGTTAAACTTTTTCCTTTGCATTCTGGCTTCTACCGCTCCTTCCATAATTTCACCCTTGTTGAAGTCTTCTGCTGTTATAATCGGTTTAAATTCATCTGTCGATTTAAAAGACGAAGTAAGCTGAACTTCCTTGGGCGTTTTGGCTTTTTGAGCTCTGTATGGATAATAAACATATCGGACTCCATTGATGATTTTGTACTTTTGAAAGTTTGTCCGTCTGTTGTTGTTTATACCTAGCAGTGTGGTCATCCAGTAAGAGTATGAATTTTGAAGTAAATCTAAAATGCTGCGACGATTTCTTGAAACATCTTTTTCTTTGAACCCATTCATAACATTTTTAAACATGTCTTTATCAGTAGATCGAGTATCAATGTTTCTTTCAATAACTTGATTTAATGTCTCTTCTTTTAGAATTGGAACATTTCTTCTAACTCTTGAGTAAACGTCTTCGTCATCATTTGCTCTCGCTTCTTTATCTGTTTCATTATCATCTTTCTCATCAAATTCTTCTCCGTAATTATTGAAATTCACATTGGATTTCTTGTATACTAAAACAGGTTTCTTATATACGTCTGTTTCAATTTTGTTATTGAATCTTATGATAGGTTTCACGTAGCTGATTTCAGGCATAGCTTTGAATTCGGGACTATTTATTTGAAATGTATGCTCATCTATTTTAGCATCTATGTTTGGGTTGTAAGGTTTTATTTCTTTTGCAAGATGAATATTTTTTGATGGTTGATCGTCTACTTTAGCTTCTATGTTTGGGTTATAAGATCTAACATCTTTTGTTGGGTGAATGATTTTGTAGTAAACTGTAGGTTTGCTTAAGATGTCTAGACTTTCGGCGATGGATCTGCTCTGCCATTGTCCATTAGCGTCATATCCTCCTCCGCCTCCGAAGTCTTGTCCACCTGGATGGAAAGGTTTTGTTAGAGGATTAACCTGAGGTTTGGAATATTCATTTTGGTGTTAAATTGGGAGTATACCTGCTGGCATCCAAGCACCACCCCCGCCTCCGCTTGCCGCCCATCCCTGGGGAAAATTAAGATTTCTTTTTTAAATTCCACGTAGAGTAGCGTGATATTACATCTATACGTTACCATTATAACCCGATATTAGAGATTACGCGTTTTCCCTAGTTAGAACTAATGTTACGGAATGCTTTCAAAAAAACGTTACGTAAAAAAATGATTTGAACCGTCCGAGATATGAGTGGGATAGTCTTGCCGAGGCCTTTAATAGTGGCTTAAGAAGTCATCAAGGCCTTCTACCCAGCCCATAATATATGCACTTTATAAAAACTTCGCAAAAACTCCTATAATATATGCACTTTATAAAAACGCCGCAAAAACGCCTAAAATACTTATATGCACTTTATAAAAACTTCGTAAAAACGATTAGCAATGACTATAGCGTGAATGACTGTATTTCAACGTGGTCAAAAAGTTTCAGAATGAAGACCATAGACTATCAAGCGTAATTCGTCGGTATAATATTCCGTAAGATCGCAGTATTTACCAGCTGCTTCCAAAAAGGAAGACTATGCCCAGAAGTTGACATATTTTTCCAGAAAAGATGACAAAAAATACAAAGATAACGCTAAATTATAGATGATATCTTACTCCGTCTCCGCCGACCCCGCCACCTCCCAGACCTCCTGCGCCTCCCCTTTTCTCTAAAATCTTCATTAGTAGCATCATCTGTAATTGCCAACAGATTTTATACAGGCGTTATTATCAATTTATTAACATTTTATAGTTCTATAATAAGCCTGCCCCCCTACCGCCTAAGCAATAGCAATCGTAAAAGCAATCATTTATGACTTCATTTTAGTCATTTGGCACCGCCTATGTGACGTTAGCCATCAATTGCTTTGCGCGGATTGCGAAAGCAATCGTTGAATGAACAACTTTGATGGCTAACGTCACATAGGCGGTGCCAAATGACTAAAATGAAGTCATAAACGATTGCTATTACGATTGCTATTGCTTTAGGCGGTAGGGGGACTGATTACAGAGGCGCCATCGTAAATTAAATAGCAGCGTAAAAAGCGTTCTCTCTATCGAATGCCTAAAGTGAAAAAGAAACAGAACTATGTTATTTAGCTAATATAGTTACGCTGGCGCCTCTGTAATCGGGCTTAATGTGTATACTTTTGTCAGGAACAAACGACAAATAACGAAGGAGGTTCTCAAGTCTCAACGCGTAGGTATTTTTTTTATGTATGACCACATTTCAGTTTTTACCATAGAATAAAGCCGGAAACATACTATCGGACGCGGCTGACGGACGCGACTGACAGTCGCGACTTAGCAAAGTGCACAGTCTTAAAACATCCGGTGTGCCAGATCGCTCTCGGACGTCCGAAGGTGGCATCCGCGACCTATGTCCGATAGTGTGCACGGCTCAGTGTACTTTTATAGTCTAGGTCGCGGCTGTCAGTCGCGTCCGTAAGCCGCGTCCGATAGTATGTTTCGAGCTTAAGAACCATTCTTCTGAGCTTTTTATAGAGTAGTCGGATTTCGATAATTCTTTTTTTCTTTGGTAGATCATACTTCAGAGGTTCCATTTAAATTTCAGCGAAATCGGCTCAACTAATTTTGATATATCAATAATAATTTGAAAATTACTACATCTATCCGTGCGAACTATTCGAATTCTGTAAACGGTTGAAGTCGGATATGCAGTTTTAGCGAAAAATAATTATATTGCAAAAAAATTAACACATTTTTGATAATTTTTTTGTACGTGTGTCTTATGCAACTACTCCGTCAATTATTTTTGAACCAATTTTAATGTTTTTTTTTTGTTTGGTAGTTCCGTTCGGCCGCCTTTTAAACTGGAAACATACTATCGGGCGCGGCTTACGGACGCGACTGACAGCCGCGACTGATAGGTATCTAGATAATGAATGTACACTGAGCCGTGCACACTATCGGAAATCAGTCGCGGACGTCACTTTGGGTTGACCTTGAGCGTTCGGACGTCCGAGAGCGATCTGGCGCGCCGTATGTTTAAGACGTGCACACTGCTAAGTCGCGGCTGTTATGGTCGCGTCCGTCAGCCGCGTCCGATAGTATGTTTCCAGCTTTAATCCTAATTTGTAACCGGTACATGGTCACATAGCTCAGCGGATTGGCAAGTTGAAGTGGCAATGGGCAGGGCACATAGCGCGGAGAACTGATGACCTATGGGGTCGAAAAGTTCTCGAGTGGAGACCACGTACCGGCAAGCGCATCGTAGGACGTCCACCTTGTGGATGACCTTATTAGGATCGCGCTGGATGCAAGCCGCTATCAACCGGTCTTATTTTAAATCAATAGGGGATGCCTATGTCCAGCAGTGGACGTCCTATGGCTGAAATGATGATGATGATGATATGGTTACAAACGCGGCCAAAAGGGCGGCCATACCTTCTTTAGAAGTGGTTACATTTACAATTTATCGAAATTAACTGAGCTTATTGAAAAATCAACACTAGTAAAAAATGGTAATCATCGATTCGAGCTAACCATTCAAATTTTGTCACCATTGAAAAATCGATTGTGTCATTTTTGGCGAAAATTAATTATTGTTTAGTAGATATGTTAAGCTGGTTTAAATTAGTACGTACCTTGGAAATCATGAACGACATCATGCTGAACATCATTCCTTTGAATGACATCATGCCCATCATTCCCATCATAGCTGGTATCATCTGAAATTGCAAAATATTTACTTAAAACAAATTGTAAACATATTTCATATACATTAATTAGTTAGGTACTGAAATTCGGCAATTTTATTTCCCATTTCTATACATTTTTGACAGACGAACCACCGGAGGAGGTACTCAATTCGACGCGTATTATATGCATATATTTTTTTATGCATAACTTATTTCATAGTAGTCCTATTTCAATAATTATTTTTTTATTGGAAAGAGTATACTTCGATACTTGGTCCAATTTAAATTTTATCGAAATCGGCTGAGCCATTTTTGATAAATCGACAATAATGTGAAAAATGCTACATCGATCCGTGAGAAATATTCGCGAATTCTGTACACGGGTGAAGTCGGTCATGCTATATTTTGTAAAAAATAATTATCGTGTATCGAATTTTTTTTTAAATCGTGTATTGTTCATTTCACTAAATAAATTGTCAAAAATGTGCGTTGGCCGGGAATCGAACCCGGATCAACTGCTTGGAAGGCAACTATGCTGACCATTACACCACCATCGCCGCTGAAGGCTTCCATACTAACTAGAAAGTCGTATAGAATTAAAACTGCAGGCGTTCAACATTTTCAAATCCCCTTAAAACTTACGCTTGAATCTTAAATATTGTTATATTTGAACAGTTGTTGAGTTACTACGAAAATCAAAGACATGTTGTTGGGGTTTATTTCACGTATTAGAAATTGTTTTTATGTAGAGTGCTATGTAAAAACAACACCTACCTTTTCTTCGCAGGTGAGTAAAAAGTCCATTAAGATCATAGGGTATAATACTAATACTATCTTCTTTGCTAATACCTTTCAAATAGAAAATCACATCATACTGAAAAGTGATTTGCCAACACATTATGAAAATTAAACAATTTTGTTAGTATGAAATAATATGGACCATGATAAGTTTCATTTTTTTATATATAGGGTTATTTCTAATCAATTAGCATCCTTCTAGGGGCTTATTCTGTACATCAAAACTAACAACTTTTGTCCTACGACTTTCGTCAAAACTCAAAAAAAATGTTTGCTGTTCCATAGAAAAATTTAGTTCACCCGGGACTAAATGTATGGAACAGCTGATTTTTTTTTTTAGTTTTGACGAAAGTCGTAGGACAAAAGTTGATAGTTTTGATGTACAGAATAAGCCTCTAGAAGGATGCTAATTGATTAGAAATAACCCTGTATAAATGCATTGTCATCGGTGTTTGATAGGTGTGCAAAGTTTTAAGAAAATCTGATCGCTTAAGTAGGTCAAAATCGAGCTCAAATCGTTGCAAGCAAGCAAGCAAGCAAACAAGCAAGCAAACATACAGGTGAAACTAATAAAAGCGTGTTAAAAAACTAAATCGAATCGAAAACTTAAACGTAGTTGGAGTTTTATCTTCTAATATTATAATTAGAGTTATAGATAGATAGGAGCGTAGAACGTCAACGTACAATGTGGACGTATGACCTCATTAAAGTAAGTTCGTATAGGCCGGGTGGCTAGCCCTGGTGTCAGAGTTTTTAGGCCGACTAACGGCTCTGACATGGCTAAACGCTTAGATTATTTACTTGGGCTAAACGATGGCCTCATTAAGACCACAGGATTGCGCTGGATGCAAGTAATACCAACCTGTCTTATTGGAGATCTTTAGCGGAGGCCTATGTCCAGCTGTGGACGTCCTATGATAAATCGAACGAACGAGAATTATAGATACCATCATAAGCTTCATCTTCATGCACATCATAGCCATCATCATCATCTTCTTCTTGTCGTCGTGGCCGTGGCCACCCATCATCATGTCCCCACCGCCGCCGCCTTTACGTTTCTTTCTTCCGACGAATTCATCTACTGCAACCAAACATTTTTTATTCAACGTGTAAAGAAAGTTGAATAGAAAAAGTAGAAGTAGGAGAGCTAAATTTACCGACGTAGCTCAGCGAATTGGCAAGTTAAAGTGGCAGTGAGCAAAGCACATAGCTCGGAGGGGAATAAATAAACCATGGGGATCGAAATGTTTTCGAGTGGAGACCACGAACCGGCAAGCGTAGCGTGGGATCTCTACCGACGAGGTAGATAGATGATCTCATCAAGAGCGCAGGACAACGCTGGATGCAGTCGCTTCCAACCGGTCTCATTGGATATGCATAGGGGAGGCCTATGTCCAGCAACAGACGTCATATGGTAGATGGATGAATGGATGAAAAAAAGTTATCCTTGTGGTGTCTGGGCGAAGAAATTAGCGTGTACAACGGTATATATAGATACTGTTATATATATTAACTTCGGATTGAAAACTCAAAAAACAGTTAAGAGTAAACAAGTCCCTTAATTATCACTCCCTCAAACGTCGGTAGGTAATCACACCAGTGTTTGCTGTTGAATATGTAAAACTTAGATTTATATCAATTTGTCTTTACAAAGTCTATATTTCTTGCTTATAAAACTGTAAAAAAAATCTCCTCTCGATTGATATAAACTTTGGAACATTTGAATTTTGACTCAAATATTTGGAAAATTTGGATGCAAAAGAAAAAACAGTAGAACTAAACTGAGTCATCTTTTATGAAAATAGCGGCCTGGTTTATACAGGGTTACAGGCTAAGTCGACCTATTCCCGTTAAGCGTGTGTAGTTTACTACGTTTCTGACTGATTTGACTATGAAACACCATTTCCTAAATCTCAAAGTTTTCGAGATATTTGAATTCAAATACTTTTTATAAAAGGTTAATTTTACGGACAATATTGGGTAGTGAGGTCATAAAACAATATTTTACATGTAAAAATCAAATAAAAATAATAATACGACTTACACGTTTCAGAATATCTGAGCTGATAGCCAAAAATTGGGAATTTTATGAATACCAATTTCAAATATCTGTTTTTTTATTTGTTTAGGCTAGTGTATTTCATAGTTAAATTAGTCAGAATCAAACTAACCTTACCCTGTAACTCTGTATATTCGTTAGTTCAAATAACTATAATCTAAACAAATCCATTCAACTTACTACGGAGAACACCTTAAGAGCATATAGTACGCAGCCGTGTTAGGTAATCATTATAGGAATTTTAAAACAAATAATAACAAAATTATGATATTGCAATGGGCACGTACACGCACTATATCTACTGTTTATCATCGAATCTATCTCTTCTTCAGACAATACAGCTGAGATATGCTTTATTTAAGCTACACCAATCTTAATTCGTGCCGTCAACTTGTTGCACCTTAAGAGTGCGCCTAATACCATGAAAAAACAGATTTCACCCGTGCTTCTTGTATCGCCCGCTATCATCTATGCTGCTTTGTTTAGAGTCGAAAATCGCATGACACAGTTCACGATGATTTTGGCTTCGAGCGCCAGCTTACATTTTTAGGTGACATTTTATTTATTTATTCAAAATTTAAGCATATTTTAAAAAAACTAATCGATTATTCTACTAGAACATTAGTCTGGCTACGTAATTTGTCAAAAATCATGTGGTGTTGTCGCTGATAATTTCGAGCATATGAAAAAAAAAAGTTTTTTTTTATGATGCGAAGTTTTAATTTTTTTCTAAGGTAATCATATTATTTTCCGAAATTCTACGTGATTACTCTGCTACCATAGGTTCTTTCCTTTCCTATAGTATTTTTTTAATATGGAAATTTATGTTCCTTATCTTTACACCACGTCTTTAAAAAGTCGATTTTGGCATTAGGCGCCCCCTTAACATTGCGAGTTATTTTACTTAATTTAATAGAGGTTTGTTACGTGATAGAAATTTGGGTTTTAAAGTCGCAGCCTTGTCGCTAATAACAATCTGTCGTAGGTAACCAAGTGTATTGAATCTTTATACACTGATGCAGCAATATACAGCCTTGGCCAAAAGTATTAGGCACCTTTAAAAAATCAAAATGCATGTTTACTACTTAACCAATAACTGAGTGCTTATCTTAAATGACTTACCGGGATCATAAAATATAACTTCTTAGAATATCAAGCGGCTCTTTGTTAAGGTCTTAAAACACCTGGTGACCAAAGGATTCGGTTTTCTTTCGGTCTTATCAGTCAATGTTTGGTCACTTGTGTTCTGAACTCTAACAAGTAAACAAGCTTTCATTTCTGTTGATGTGATTAAATTGACACCTAACTTAGTTAAAAATGCCAAAAAGGAGCGAAATTAGTTTAGAAGATAGAGTGAAAATACAGGGTGCCTAATAATTTTGGCCAAGGCTGTATGCTGTGTCACAAAACTGATATAAAATGTAAGTATACTCGATTTTGTGCTGTTCATATTTTGCTACTGGATTTGGTCAGGCGTTACATAACAAATTATTTGGCGTTTGACTATCTTTATTATAGTTGGCTAGTAGGTACGACCGAAATGACGACGTTAAATAATGAAGTTTCAGAATTTATATTGTAAGTAAGATCACTATTTCTCTTTTAGAAACACAAAATTATATTGCGATTATACGTTTAAACGTAGGTATAGTGCGTGCCACCAAAGATGAGACTTGACGAACGTCAGTGGTACCGTCGTGTACAAACTAATTATACAGAAATTGTATATATATTTAACGTTTTATAAACGTTTTTTAATAGTTTGTATATCTATTATCCAGAAATTGTAAATTTATTACAAACCAAAATGGTTTCTCAAGTCTCATCTTTGGTGACACGTAGTATATGCTTAAGTCTACGAGAATATTTAACTATTTGGCAGTTTAATCTAGATAGGTAATAACATACTTTATTAGATATGTGAATATAACACAGATTCCATAGACACGTAGGTACGTTTGTTTGAACAAACTGAACCCTATGCGCCTAACACAATATTCCGGCGATTGCACTAGCCAGCATTTTATGTTTTTCCTGCATCGATGATACAATCGATAAATGAAAAACATATTATGCTGATGAATGTGCCGAGTGCCGTTGTATAAGAAGATGGTTAACTCCCGAGCGCAACAAAGGAGTTAAAACTTAATTCTCAGGCGATGCGAGGGAGAATTATGTAGAGTCCTGAGTGAAGCAAGGGGTTTAAGCCGCTCAAGACGAAGACAGGTTTTGTGCTCTATGTACATTTTTTTTATACATGATAGAGCTACATTTGGCCACCAACTCGTTGTTAAGCAATTTTGTAGCTGAGGATGGATTACACAGACCAAGAAAAAATAGTTCTCTAGAAAAATAATCTTCCAGGTCTGCGTAATCCATCCTCTGCTACAAACTCATGCTAACAGTACATAATCTTCTATTTTTTTATCATAGTAACATACTTTGACTTGAGCTATGGAGCGCAGCATTATTGGAGTGAGGTTGGTTGACCGTATCAGAAACTCAGAACTGCGCTCCAAAACCAAGATCCTAGATGTCGGAGAGAAGGCTGAAAGTCTGAAATGGAATTGGGCCGGACACATCTGCCGCATGCACGAAGATCTGTGGGCCAAAACCTGTACAATGTGGACACCCATCATCAAGAGACCCCTCGGTAGGCCCAAAAAAAGATGGCGAGACGAGCTTGATTCCCACTGCAGTGGATGGAACACCAAAGCTCTCGATCGAGAAATATGGAAAGAGGGAAGGGAGGCCTTTGCCCTGCAGTGGGACAATAACGGCTAAAAATAATAACATACTTACTGTTCCGTGGTATCAATATATCCCTCCCAAGAGCGTTGAACTTCAGAACATGGTTGTCGAAGAAGTCTTCAACAGCCTTGTCAATGAGGATGGCCAGTTTATCCGTGCCACTGGAGCCCTCGTCAAAAGAGATTGTTAACTCCCGAGCGAGATTACACTCAACTCTCGAACGAAGCGAGAGAGATATTAAACTTTCCTCTTGAGTGAAGTGAGAGAGTTATTTATAGCCATGACTAAAGCGAGGGGTTCATGTCATCCAAAGCGAAGACAGGTTTTGTTCTTGAATTTTGTTAATGAGGATAGCCAGTTTATCCGTGCTGCTGACTTCGGAGTTTTTGTTAATTCCCGAGCGCAGCGAGAGAGATTAAACTCAACTCTCGAACAAAGCGAGAGAGATTAAATTTACTTTTTAGTGAATTGCGAGAGTTATTTATAATCTTGACTTAAGTGAGGGGTTCAAGTCATCCAAGGCAAAGACAGGTTTTGTTCTTTAGGTGCATTATCTACTAGTTTTTTTATGGTAATTAATATAGGTACTTACTGTTTCGTGGTATCGATATATCCCGACCAAGCGCGTTGAACTTCAGAACATGGTTGTCGAAGAAATCGTCAACAGCTTTGTCAATGAGGAACGCTAGCTCGTCTGTACTGCTGGCTTCGGAGTCATCGGATGATGAGGAGATGGTTGTGTTGACTTTTACTATGAAAATTGAATTAAATTACTGACTAGAATTTGATGAAAGTAGCACGTAATCTTGTCAGTTTCCTAATCAAGAAAGTCATCATAGACAATTTAATATTCAATAATTATTAAATTCACTCGCAATAATTGTGCTTTGAAATTATTTTTACTATTGCTACTTTAACTGAAATGATAGTAAACTCTAGATCTATTATTATGTACTTACTTCTACCACTACATCCAAAAAAGCTATTAAAGTCCATCGAACTTTTAATTTAATTTCAATGACAAAGGCTTAAACTTGAAAAATCTCTCATTTACAAAAAACTCCAGTTTCTGTCATTATAATGTGTATTAAGTAATTTCTATACCCTATAGTAATACTGCCGTGCCGTTGTGGTCAAGAGGTAGTGACACCCGCCTTACAATCGTGAGGTCGTGGGTTCAAACCCGGTCCCGTACCAATGAGTTCTTTGGGATTTATGTACTGAATTTCACCACTGGCTTTTCGGTGAAGGAAAACATCGTGAGGCAACCTGCATATGTCCGGAGAAGAATTTCAATGGCGTATGTGAATCCATCAACCCGCACTGGGCCAGCGTGGTGGATATGGCCCAATCACCCTTCGTGGGTAGGCCTACGTCCTGCAGTGGACTATTATAAGGCTGATACAGTTGCTAGCTTAGCTGAAATGATACTCGTAGTAAACTCTAGATCTATTATTATGTACTTACTTCTACCACTACATCCATAAAAGCTATTAAAGTCTATCGAACTTTTAATTCAATTTCAATAACAAAAGAAGCTTTAGTGAGGCTTAAACTTGAAAAATCTCTCATTTACAAAAAACACCAGTTTCTGTCATTATAATGTGTAGGTATTAAGTAATTTCTATACCCTATAGTAGTACTGCTATATTCGAGTGTATAGATTGAAGTTTATGCTTACTGCGCTAATATTTGTTCATTTATTTCCTTTTTTAAAGATGTATTTTGTTCTCCAGCTTTCAATTTCTGGCAATACTTTACGTTGGCACATTGCAACTACACCATCTGATCTAAAGTTCTAGCCTAGAGCTGAGATGAGCTGTTCAAATCTTTTTTTCAATTGATCAATTAATTTAATTATTCTATTTTACTTAAAATAAGTCTTTGTTCAACCACATTCTGTCTGATTTCAATAAGAATTTATCACAGGTTTTACTCATACGTCATAGTAAATATTAAGATTAACAAGAAGTCTACTTTATCTTAATATATATAAATCTCGTGTCACAATGTTTGTCCTCAATGGACTCCTAAACCACTTAACCGATTATAATAAAATTCGCACACCATGTGCAGTTCGATCCAACTTGAGAGATAGGATAGTTTAAATCTCAAATTATAGTCGCAATTTTAATTTATTTAGCCACAGCAACGCGTGGCCGGGCAGCTAGTACTTTATAAAATTTAACTTGATCTCTGCGACAGCTGTCAGAAAAATCACACCTATGAAGTCCTGAATTTCTTAATAGTACAGACAGTACCTGTCAATGTCATACATTGTGGGGATGCCGATTAGTGATGGGCGACGAATGATCGTGACCACAGAGTTTTAGATAGAGTTTTAATTAAAATACGAGTATCGATAGTTTATACTGACGATATTTTAAATAAAACTTGATTTATCATTAATTTTACTGTACTTTTTAATATCATAACATTTTTTACATGTGTTATTAAATTAAACCCAATTATATGTTACATTAGCATCGATAATAGAGAAAAACTTCGATAAAAACTATCGTTACATTATTATGAGTATATAATTAATATCATAACATTATTTACATGTGTACATACTTGATCTTAAATAATAGTAAGTAAAGGAAATCCAATTTCTCACCTTCAACTACTCATTCGATTTCATTACAACATTGTTTGAAAATCGATTTTTTCCACCACTATCCCAACTCTAAAAATGTCAATCTTCTACTGTCGCAGAGATCAAGTTAAATTTTATAGAGTATAGTTTGGACTGCTTTGGGCGGTCTTTAACAAAATGGATAATCGAAGACGATCACTGCGTCAGTAACATGGTTAAGTATGTACATAGGTATATCAATTAAAATGAGCGAAAGCCACTCTGTTTTATATATAGCAATCAATGAAAGAAAATAGTAATAAGATATTTTTTACTACAAACTTTTTCTCATTCATTTTGATTATGTAAGTACTTACCAAATTTGACATAGTCACCAAGCACAGACACCTCACTAAGGTTATTCAACTCTTTTAAATAAAGCAAAGTTTTCTTCTGCAAACAAGAATATGAAAGATGCAGAAAGCACTCCGTATAAACTCCATTGAAAACATTATCAGGATTATCTGTTTCTTTTACTTCAACTGTATCATTATGCAAATCATCTATATTTATAACTGACGCATTAACAACTTCTAAGAAAATTATGTGAAGAATAATGTTGTACAGATCCATTCTTGACTAATATGGATTTCAAATGAAAAGCCAGTCAGAGAAGACAAGTTATTTATTTTATTGTTTATAGGATTTTGGGTCAAATGCGGTGTGATCGTGAAAACGGTTAATTTTCTATACTTATCTATCTGTAAAAGGTGTTTTGTGGTCTCAGATAATAAGAGTCAGGTCGTCTTGGTTGACTATTGTGACAATAGTAATATTTGTCTGTATACTGTGCAGGTGTGGATCCAGAGCTTAAAGAAGGTCTTAACTAATATTATATATATATATATATAAATCCAAAAGAGTGTCAGTTTGTTTATTCCTCTCTCACGCAGCATCAGAGCAACCGAAAGACTTGATTTTTGGTATAGATACAGTTCAAAGATTAGAAAATTACATAGGCTACTTTTTATCCCTGAAGAATAAAAATAACGTGGGCAAATCCGCGAGCAGAAGCTAGTCTTCAACAATTCAGCAAATTTGAGTCAAACTAATATAAAACATGTTGTTTCTCGTCCCAAAACCATCAATCGACCAAGGGTCAAGACATAAAATACGTTTTAATTAATAATAAAATAAAGGTAGAGTCAGGATAAGATAGAGCCAGGCTAAAGATAGAGCCAGGTGGGATTGTGACTAAATACAATGAATTCGTCTCTAATCAATTATATGCTTTATTTTCTCGGTGCCTCGGTGGCTCAGCGGTTAGTGACCCTGACTTCTGGATCACAGAGGCGTGGGTTCGATCCCCACCCAGGGTAAATATTTATGTGATGAACATAGGTGTTTGCTCGGTGTCTGGGTGTTATTTAGGTACTATCTATATAACAGCCGCAGCCACATCACAAGCTATGCTTAGTTTGGGGTCAGAGACCGTGTGTAAGATGTCCCCTAATATTTATTTATTTATTTATTGGAAAATAAATTTTGTATTATTTTCATTCATAACAATTTTCAAATATTATTATAAAGGAATTTTATATATTTGAATCTTATTTTATCTTTTGACATTGCTTGTAAAATATGGCAGAATGATAATGATAATGATAATGCCTTGAATAAAAGTCATATTAGAAAATATGAATTTTTTTTTTATTTAATCTCCGCATTTATTTACCATGACGTCCACCCACAAGGGGGACGGATGACCTCATAAAGACCATGGGGTCGTGCTGGTTGACGCCGCTACCAACCGGCCTTATTATAGGTCTATAGGGGAGGCCTATGTCTAGCAGTAGACGTCCTATGGCTGATGGATGGATGAATCAATTTTTTGAGCTACTGTACACAGTGTGATTCCACTTTGCTAGATGTCCTGACTTCAGGTTATAGGCATGCCCATATTGCCCATAAATATGCCAGCACCTGTGTGTGTAGTAATATTTTAGTGAGAATTTCTTTGACATATATTTTTTAGGGTTCCGTATCTAAAGATTAAATAAATAAATTTACAGGGTTATTTCTAATCAATTAGCATCCTTTTAGGGGCTAATTCTGTACATCAAAACTAACAACTTTTGTTCTGCGACTTTTGTCAAAACTAAAAAAAAAAATCAGCTGTTCCATACATTTTGTCACGGGTGAACACCCGTTTTTCTGTGGACGAATGAAATATTTTTTTGAGTTTTGACAAAAGTTGTTAGTTTTGATGTACAGAATAAGCCCCTAAAAGAATGCTAATTGATTAGAAATAACCCTGTATAAATATTAGGTTACATCTTAAAATAATTGTACGTAGATTTGAATTAAAAAAAATGCAAATAAATTTTTAACATCTTTGTTTTTTTGTTGATAATCTAAATACTGTTCATATTGTGCTTAAATAAAATGTTGCTTGTATGTAGGGTCAGTTAGAAAGGGTGTACTAAGCCTTTCTAATTGATCCTACTAGTATTAGGTAAATAGTACAGTGCTTGTATTTTGTTGTACAGGGCTATCTGCCTGTCCTATACTACACCCTCCTTCGAATCATTACTATAAACAATATTTACCTACTATGAGACCGACCCGGAGCCCGCTTTCGGCTACCGGGTTATGCGGAACTGGTGTAATAACACCAGTTCTGGATAACCCTGTATAGTTTGTTGATTTTGTGAAGTTTCTCAACCGTACCTAAGACAATGTTTTCATTGCTTCCACGTGTAAAATTAGAAAATAACTTCTCTCTATCTTGATTTGCTGCGACAATTTACTTTTCATCTTACGTCGAGTGAAAGTTGATGAAGATGGGAAAAATAAATGATTCGCTTTCAATAAAACAGATTGTAATTATATATACATTAATATTATGACAAACAATAGGATACTTAAATATAATATCGTTAAAATAGTTTTTGGTTTCATAGAAAACAATAAAAGAGATACACGTATATCACAGCTACATATACTGCATAGATTTTATAACCACAATAATGTGTAAGTTATACTTGAGATAGAAGAAATAAGTTATAATAGACGAAGATGAAAAATTGACGATTAAAGATAGTTTGTGATGGACAAATAAGAAAGAAAATAAGCATATAGCGATGGAGATAGTAACGAAAATCAATGACACAATTATATTATACTACAGTATACTATACTATAATTATATTATAGTTTGTGATGGAAAAATAAGAAAAGAAAATAAGCATAAATAGTGGTGAAGATAGTAACGAAACTTAATGACACAATTATATTATACAAGCAAGCAGATATATAACAACATTATTAAACATGAAAAATAAATAAATGTAAAATAAATATGCGGTGGGAAAAATACGATTACTCCTGTTATATAAATAAATATAGAGACAGTTTTATAAATAAATTAAATATCAAATGAGATGAATCCTTAAAATTATGAAATAAATAAATAAATAACAACTTTAACACACCCACAGTTATCTGCAATAAGTAAACAAAAATCAACAATCAAAGTTACAATAAATTACTTAACTAAACCAAAATTAAACTAAAAAATAAATAGAAGAGTCAACATTACAAAAAATGGTAATTTGAAATTCATATACACTCGCAACTACTTTAACTATTTTGTATAAGACATAAACTTGAGTAAAAGACGAGCAATAAAACACGTTACAAATTTCACGGTAATGCACAAAATGAAACAAAGTAATACACTTTATACAGTAATAAATAAATAATTTAACCAGTGCTCCCACATAGCTGTTAACATTTCTAACTATTGTTAAACTTTATTTTAATTTTAACAAAAATATATAACAGTGCTATCGAGTTATATAGCAGTATATATAACCTGCTATTTGGGAGCGCAATTTATCTTAAATGGCATTATAAACCTATTAGCTACTAGTGGTATCGTAAGGCATGTAACTGTTATAGCCTGGTGCCATATCATAAGCTCTTCTATAACCGTGATGACCATGCTCATGTTCATGATGCTCTTCGTGACTATGGGAATGATGATGAGAAACTTCCGGCTTGGCGATGATTTCGTATGTGGTCTTGCCACCGCCGCCGCCTCCCTTCAAACCGACAAGGGCAGATAGAAGAAGAGACATCAATGCTGTCATCAGAGCCTTGCCAGCGAGAAGAGCTAAGGCACCAAGAGCAGCTGCTGCGAGGGTACCTGAAAAGGATAATAAAATTGTTGTATTTTCTGATTGTTTAATTAATCAAGATTTTTCTATGAGTAATTTTGCTGTGACGTTAAAGAAAGAAGTTTTGCCAATAAAAGTTTTAGCATAGAAGCTATTTTTATAAATTAGTATTAAAGATGACCATCCTACAAGATAATATAGCGCCTGGATTAAAATTTAGCCAAAGTGACAATTTTGTAAAAAATGTAAATGTTGATTTAATAGAAATGCTAAGTATTTCATAATTATTAAAAGGTGTCTAAATTCAAACATTATATACCTTCAACATCTATTCAAAGAATTTTTGAAAAAAAATTATCAAATGAAAAAATACTCTCAAAAAATTCCTAACGTGAAACAGAAGCATTATACATGTAGGTGAGATATTTTTTGTTCAACACTTTTAACTATTTAGTCAAAACTAGAGCAAGATAGTAAGAAAATTAATTGCTTTGGTTAAAATTCATGAATTTAATTCAGTAATTCTCGTCGGATAATTTATGTACAATATATGTTGTTTATTTAAATGAAACAAGTGTTTTACAGGCGTCAAAACATTTATTTCTTTTGACTTTATTTGTACTATTTTTTTTTCTAAATTCCGTAAAGTTTACTTACCTTTCATCATCAATGCAGCAGCTAAGAGAGCACCACCGCCACCGCCTTTACCACCTCCAAAACCACCACCGCCGCCTCCTCCAGATTTCCTTGCTACAGACTCCTTATCTCCCTTAGCCATATCCATCGCTTCCTTTGTAGTTTGAGGATCCAGCAGCTTGTATTTCAACGAATGCCCATCTAGATAATCTTGCAGACGATACAGCAAAAACCTATTCAGCTTCTCTTCAGGCTTTCCTGGAAACTGACGAGACAGTTCCGCCGCCATTTCTTCAGGACTCGTACCAGCTGTCAGATTATCCTTGACAATACTCAATCCAGGTAAAAGATTCAGCTCATCGCGAGAGCTTAAATCTTCGATAAACGAGAGCACGTGAATCTTCAAGCACTTAGAACTGAAGAAGCTGTTGCATTCTTTATTCAGTGATCGGCCAGCTCTGTCAGTATTGTTCGGGGTCTTTGGCGTATCTAATATCTGGTTCGGTTGGTTAGTTTCAGGTCCATCAATAGCTCCATGGGTAAGTTTATTACACAACAACACTATAACAGCCACGAACACTCCATATTTGTCAAACATTTTGATACACTTGTTCACTTCACTGTCACTTTTCAACCGTTGCACATTTCGTGGCGCAACTTCCATAGACTGATATTGTTGATCTGATACCAATTTATTTTATAGTCGTTGACTGCAAAAAGTAAATAAAGACATTAAAGAAAAGGTAAAACGAACAAACTGAGCCGGTGTAGATCATTGTTGGCGCGAAAAAGCACTTTCGCGTGGCGCCGCGGCATAAAACAAAAAAACATAGGGTCTTGATAATGGAAAAGTCGAAAGTGAATTGCTTTCTTGTTGATTTGAGATAATCCGTTGTGATTGGTGTTAAATAACATTCTGATTTAATGATTCGATAGGTATAATGTAACTAGGTATCGAGTTAGAGTTAAAATAGTACTAGGAAAGTATAACATCTTGATACAAGCATGTACTCCCGACAAACGTCATCGTAGAGAGTCTATTGTTGGACATTATCAAAAACACTTTGTATATTATTCCTATACAGAGTTATCCGCAATTTATGTAGTTAACCGAAAATGTGGTGTTTAAGATCATTATGAACAAACTTTTACTATGAGGCCAACCCGGAATTTGAGAAAAAAATTAGGTTTTACATACAAATAGAGCTTACATTACTTATTGGCTCAGATCTTACATACAGCTCAGAATTAACAAAATGTGTTAATCAGCAGATTTTTTTCGAATTACGGATTGGCCCCATTGTTAAAATTCAGCACAAACAATTAAACAATTTTTTATTTTGATTCACAATTTAAAATACAGTATATTGGGAATTCCTATTAAGCAAAGGTTTGCCGGTAACAGAAATCCCCGCTCTTCCAGAATATAGAACATCGAAATAATTTAATAGTGCGTGTATATGTGTGTGTGTGTTACCTTTCGGATAAGTACATGAGTTCTGGATAACCCTGAATACATCAACTGTATATATTTTAATCTAATTGTTAAAATTATGCAACATACATTGAGTCCGTGGACTGTACATACATGTGGGTGAACCCTACACTGGATTAATCCCTAATCTGGATTATATGAAAGTAGCTTCTAAGAATTTTGCTTATCCAAGATGTTTCTGTCTCTATTTTCGGAGATGATTTTCTACATTGCGCCGTACGGTATAGGTAGGTATAATTATTACTTATATTCAATCTTAAATTCTGAAACAATATTTTTACTATTTTCCTATATATATTACGCATTATGTCGTGCAGTAAAATAATGCATGGGGTAGAGCAAGTAGGTACGTGTAGGGTATTTTTAATAAATCAACTATAGCAACTTGAATATTTTCTTTCTGCTAAATATTCGAGGCTTAGAACAGTTTGTATGCCTACTATTTTACAGTGCTGCCTCGGTCCAGTGTCAACCTTGTCCAGGTTTGAGCCGCAATTTCAACTATATCGAAAAGATCCTCAAAGTTTGAAAATTCAGACCACATACCGGCCAGTATACTGAGTGTGAGTTCTGTCGTAAACATGACGCGCTCTTCGGCGAGCGCGTAAGCAAGTAATTTGTATGAAGACATGTACAGAGCCACCAGCGGCGCGTTTTTGAAAAACAACAAGCTCATACAAATTACATGCTTACGCGTTCGCCGAGGAGCGCGTCATGTTTACGACAAAACTCACACTCGGCCTAAAGCATAGTAAATGACATTTAATTTTCGAAAGGCGAAATATATGACCGTATACAATGTGTTTGTCTACCGGAGTCGGAGCCCTAAACGGTGACATCTAGAGCAAATTTTGAACAACTTTTACTGTGGGGTCAACTCTGAAAACGCATAAAACACAGCTTTTCCATACTTTTTGTCGAAAGTCTATAGAAAATCGTATGGAACAGCAGTTTTTTTTTACGTTTTCAGAGTTGGTCCTATAGGAAAAGTTGTTGAAAATTTGTCATAGATGTCACCGCTTAAGGCTCCGACACCGGTAGTCAAACATATTGTATAATTTTAATGAGCTGCAGTATGAATAAATTGATATACGGTTAAACACATTAAATAGAAATATAGTACACCGAGGGGAGAAAACGATCTATTTCTGTTCGAGAGTATGTTTAAGCCCGACGTCCAGCGATAGGCTTAAGGAAACTCGAGAACAGAAATAGAACTTTCTCTCGAGTGATACATAGTACTTTATACTACACCTACGAGGAAAATAAAATACAATGTTTCTTTAATTAAAGTTTAGGAAGTAAGTTATTTATGACTTCTTGGGCATTATTTTTTATTTCTGGTGGCGTCATCATTACAAAATCGTCACTTTCACTATCAGATGAAAATTAATAAGAAAATTATTTAGATAATTAAATGCTAGGTACTGTTAAATTATCAATTTCGTTAGAAACAAAATTAAACGCAACGAAATAAATTGCCGCGCTTTTTTTTCGCATTGCAAAATAAGGTTGCCATCCTCATTTCATTAAGAATAGAAAAAAAATCCGCCTCTTTTCTCTAATTATTTGATATAAAACCTTTTTGAGATTTGAGGTCTGTATGTTTCCCGCCTCTTTTTATGTTCGCTGCTAAAAAAACAAAAAAAAGCTAGCCGGGCAGTAATGGATTTTCATACAATATTCCAGCCCTGCTTCGGAGGGCAGTAATAAAATTCCATGTAACTTTTCCCGCCGCACATTTTTAAGGGAGAAATTACGTACTTTGTAACCCGTTTATGAACGAGTAATAAGACACTTTCCGAGTGGGTGTGGTATAATTTTTTTTTGATCTTACTAAAAATCTATAGGAGACGCCTAAACTAAGCAATGTCTTAAGGTTTTAATGCAGGGTATGAAAAAAAAATTGAACTATCACACTCGTACACATTTCAGAAGGAAAGCAATTACACCACGTTCATCATTACGTTATTGTTGAAGATCTTGCAAAAGGAAAAAGTGTCGAAATGCTTTCTCTCACCACTGATTGCTGCAAAAGGAGCATGACCACTGAGTAGTGAATGAGTCTATTCTTTTTACTCTAGTCGTGTTACTCGTATTTCTATCTTATTGTTGATGTAAACTGAGCAGTGAATCAGCAGCAGTTGGGTGTTGGCGTACTATTTAACTATGTTCGTCTATAATAATTATATATGTACTTATTTTATAATATATAATAATATATATATATATATACTTTTTACCCGCGGCTTCGCCCGCATACGTAATATATCATTATAATTTATAGCCTATGTGTTATTCTGATATATAAGCTATATTATTGCAAAGTTTCATCTCATTTTATACTATATATAACGGGACTGAACTCACGTGTGGGGATAGTCGTAACGACTATAGTTTCGGTCGCATTCGGCGACCTTTCTCAAGTTGGCGAGTGCTAGCACGCGGAGCCGTCTCGCAATGCACACTATCCCCACACGTGAGTTCAGTCCCGTTATATATAGTATAAAATGTGTGAAAACCACGTTAATTTCCATAGTAAAGTTTCATCTCAATCCGTTCAGTGGTTTTTGCGTGAAAGAGTAACAAACATCCATACATCCATACATCCATCCATCCTCACAAACTTTCGCGTTTATAATATTAGTAGGAAGTAGGATGTAGTAGGATATATTTTTAGTGTATGATCATCGATGTTTTCGGCAATAGCGAACCGATTTATAAAAATCTTTTTTAGTTCAAAATAGTGTACCTCCGAGGTAGTCCTATTTAAATTTTATCGAAATCGGCTTATCCGTATTTGAAAAATCAACAATAATGTAAACAATACAAGCGAAATTTTCAAATTTTGTTCACGAAGGCGGTTTTGCCGTTTTTTGCGATATATATTAATGTTTATGTTGTTTTTAAACTTTGCGATTGGAACACATTATATATTTATTTATCTCGTTTTAGTGCGCGAATAGTCCCGTAGTATACACTAATAATGTATATGTTATGGATCTGGTAACTTTTCTTCTTTAAGTTACTATATAACCTTACTAATATAACTCAGAAAGTGTGTTTTTTGGTTTGTTATTATTTCATGCAGCTGCAGAGCAATGTATTGACTTAGTTTTTGGCAGGGGTATAGTTCAAAGGTGACAGGCATAACCAAGTACAATGATATCACTTAACGAATTTTGAATGGGTTCGTTTAAAAATGGAATGTTGTGTCTAATCCTATTTTTTTTTTTGTTTTGATCACATTTGTAAAAAGAAAAAAAATAGTACTTTATGAGAGAATTAAGATTAAAACCATGTAATTAAACTTCATCAAACTTTTATTGCATTGCTTCATGTGTGAAAGAAAATAATTATATTAGATATAACAGTATAATATGTATCGTATGACTCATATATAAATAATTGATTAATGATAAATATTAAATACCTATAAATAATATTAAATGTTTAAGAAAAGAGATACAGGTATGTATGTTTTAAAACAAAATAAATTAATATGTATCATAATACAAAATATATATAAAAATATATACATATGAACAACGATGGCTACAATTAATAATGTAATATACCTATGACACAATATTATCATTGTGTTTACATACAGATACATGAAAATACATATCAATATAATATATCTAACAATGGAGCCTTATAAAACGTAATAAATAAATATTAACATTGAAATGAAATTATGAAAGCAAAAATATAATAAATGCAAAATAATATTTAAAATAAATACAATAATAATATTAAACAAAAAAATGATAATTTAACAACAATAAGATATAACGATTTGAGAGAAATCACAAAAACAATCAACTATAACATAATTTAAAAAAAAAATCAGATATTCTATACAAAATTAATATAAATATATATAGGTACGATATTTTATACAAATAATAAATATGATATATGTGCATCACTGTAAATATAAATACAATATAACAATATATATGAATAACAAACAAACAATCATAGAAAAACTCTTCCTAACCTGACTTATCCTAGTAATACTTTTGTACATTTTATCATGACGTTGAAATACTTCACTAAGTAAAACTTTTTAACAGAAATAATTAATAAGAAACTCTTAATATAACAAGTAAATGCGTCTAAAATGTCAGAATAAAAGTCAGTTAGTTACATACAATACAAATGATTAGATAAACAAACGTTAATATATAAAAAATTATAATAAACGTGAATAAAAATACAATATATATTTTATTAATACATTATATGAAAGACTAGAGAAGTAACAACACAGCGCTTGCAATAAACATTTTCAATAAATAACATGATTTCCAATAAATTACTAACCTAAATAAATAATATCATTTCCAATAAATCATAGTGATCCCCAATAAATTATCATGATCGCTAATAAATAATCCGTCATGGTGTTAGCTAATAATTTGCCGTCCTCGAGTTAGCTAATAAATTATTTTCGCCGCCTTACGTTCAAGTTTCTTCCGTAACCTGAATGTCCGTAGCCTCCTACGTCTTCGTGGGCAGTAGAGTGTGAGTGAGAGTGTGTGTAGACAGGTTTGGAAACGATTTCATAGGTGGTGGACTTCTGTCCTCCTGAGAGAGACTTGATACCGATGATCGCTGATAAAAGGAGGGACATCATCGCTGTCATGAGGGCTTTGCCGGCTAGAAGGGCGAGGGCTCCCAAGCCTACTGACATTAGAGTACCTGAAACAAAAGATGAATTATGTAGTTTTTGATTTGATGGAGCTTTTAAGTAGTTGATACATCGCTTTTGATATTAATTTTCTTTGATATTCAAGTGCATGGACCTCTTGTCTTTACAGTTTATCTGAGTATTAACGATTATTGACATTCCAAGGTCAATTTAAATTCGTTTAAAAAAAAGTTTTTATAAATCGATAGGTGGAGTAGAAATCGAATAGCGCCTTATAGCGGATAATCATTCCATAAGAGTCTACCTTCTGAGTCGATGACATCAGATTCACTGCGGGCTATGCGAAGATGAGATTGGCCTAATACAGGAGCAATGGTTTAAAAGAGTAGAAACCAATAATTTAACAAGAATATTGTTTTTAAACTTTCGCGATTTGAACACATTATTATTTTATACTACGGGACTAATCGCGCACTAAAATTACGAGATAAATAAATGGAAATGGTGGAAATCAAAAAAGATAAGAATTTCAACCGGGAGGATGGATTTAAGTTATCGGCGTCGTGGAATCCTGTTGTCAACAAATGCAAATCGCGTAGTGTAGGTAGAAGGACATTGTTAGATACCGTCAGTGTTGTGTGTCGTAGTGACAATTTTTCAAGTTCAAATTGAATTGGCGGTACCAGCTGTTGCACATTGCAGTCTAGCCGTGACCACGGTCGGTGCAACTCGGCCGAAACGTCGGGATGAGGAGGTATTTATTTATCTCGTAATTTTAGTCAACAAGAATAATCCAACAGTGAGTCGACATAAGCTGATGAACCCTGTACAGCCAAATTTCATCAGTCCATTGCAGGACGTAGGTCTACCAATGAAGGGTAAATGGGCCACCACGCTGGCCTAGTGCAGGTTGTCAGATTCACATACGCCATCGAATTCTTTCTACGGACTGTACTACAATATACAGGTTGCCGCACGAAGTTTTTCTTCACCGAAAAGCTAGTGTTTATAAGAACCAAAGAAACTCATTGGTACGTGATCGGGATTTGAATCTACTACCTCTCGATTACAATCGGGTGTTACTACCATCAGGCCACCACAGCTGCTCATGATTAATGTATTCATTGATTGACAAATACCCGAATTTTGTGGCCACAACATCACCAGGATCTGTGTCCAAAACTTAGCGATTCTAAGGCAAAATATATAAGATTCTCTCTAAAAGCCCGAAATGTCTACAGTTGCACTGCACGTAAACGCAGGATAAATACTATTTTCATTTGCACGTGATATAAGGACTGAGCTCTTGGAAGACAAAAGCTCGACTAAAGAACAAAGCTCTTTTTTTTTTAATTTAACCTGTACTGTCCCACTGCTGGGCAAAGGTCTCAACGGCGTGGTTCCTCTGTCCAGTCGACCCCGAGGCCGTCCTCCAACACGATGGCGCGACAAAATCGAGAGGTTTAAAAAGGATTGGACGGAGGTAGCACAGAAGCGCATAACTCGAAAAAAAGTAGTAACTCCATTCGACTATTTTTTGGTACAAAGATTCATAGCCATTGCCATTCGGCAATGTGATACTGCCAGGGACATAGGATGAGAGATAATTATTTTTTGCAAAAAATAGCATGACCGACTTCACCCTTGTACAGAATCATTACATAGTATAAAACAAAGTCGCTTTCCGCTGTCTGTCCCCATGTATGCTTATATCTTTAAAACTACGCAACGGATTTTGATGCAGTTTATTTTAATAGATAGAACAATTCAAGAAAAATGTTTATATGTATAATACACCTGTGCGAAGACGGGGCGCATCGCTAGAACTCAAATATTATGCACGGGTCGATGTAGCATTTTTCACATTATTGTTGATTTATCAAAAATGGCTCATACAATTTCGATAAAATTTAAATGGGACCAATTTTAAAGTATATTCTTTCCAATAAGAAAATAATTATTGAAATCGGACTACTATAAAAAAAGTTATGCGTGGTTATACATAAAAAAAATATACGCGTCGAATTGTATTCCTCCTCCGGTGGTTCATCGGTCAAAAATTACAGCGATACTAAGCATTAAACCATTACAGCGACAGAAGGGCTTATTTTCCCCAAATCATGTCACCCTAAGCCATGCGTGACCCATCACGAACTTGGCTGGTTTTTTTCCAAATCAAAAGGTTGGTAAATGACAACGCCAGTGACAGTTCGAAGAGAAATGAAATAAAAGAGTCGTAGTTGCTCTGTAATTATTGTAACGCTCTGTTTCTTCCATATTTATTTTTTCTTGTCTACATTATAGTTTTATTTGTAAACAATACGTACTTTGAATATTCGGTTTGTGTTATTAAGGCTTTGACAAAAAAAATATTCTTAACGAATGTTTTAGTTTTCTTTTAGTGTATGTTATACATATTAGGAAGATTAAGTTGCAGTAGGTACATAGTACGTAGAATAAATGGTCAATTGGGTTGTAAAGTTTTCAAATAGAGACTACGCAATGGTAAGCACAGCGTAGGACATCTACTCACCAGGGCGATAGACGCAGAATCGCACTGGTTACAGGCTTTATTGGAAAACTATTGGAGCGCAAATGTACTATATAAATATTTTGTATTTATTTTCTTATTTTCATGAGAAAAACCACCTATATTGGTTGCTATTTAAATTAAGTATTTACGCTCATTAGGAACAGTCCTGTCAAGTAAGTAAAATTACTTGAAATGCTTATCAATGATCGGGGAGTTTTTAGCAAGTTTTAAATCATTATCGTTTCAATAAAAATAAAGCTCTTTAATTAAAAATGAAGTCATCTTAGTACACTATCATCATCATCAGTTTAATTTGGTCCACTGCAACGCATAAGCCTCCTAGTACACCATAAGTTAGATTAATAACTGACAAGAGCTAAAGTTTTCTCAAGGTGACTACTTAAGGGTGGTAAAAATCAATCGAATTCATAATGGTATCTCATTTTTTGTGTTCATATTACTAATTTAAAGCAAAATCTGGGCAGAAGAAATTGCAAACCTACTGACTTTAATAAAAGAGGAATTCTCAATTTAACTTTACGTGTATTAATTTAAGTTATTGGTTTACCCTTAGTTATTAGTCATACGTAAGTCAAGCATACAAAAAGTTGTAAGTACTTTTAGAGATTTTTTCTGATGAAAATTAGCGTTTTAGGAGATCTTGACCGATTAGCTACGAAAACAAGATCCTTGAATTTATGAACCGAATTATTTTAAAGTTTAATACTTTGGTCAGTAATAACAAAACAAATTTAAATGAAGTTCTACAAGTATTTAGCACATTAGGTATTCTATTCATATCTTGTAAGTTTTAACGGATGTTCCCTAACCACATCACATACCTTTCATCATAAGAGCTGCAGCAATAAGTCCGCCCATTCCACCTTTCTTGCCACCACCACCGAAACCACCCCCTTTCCCCCTTCCTTCCCCAACCAAAGACCTCGCTTCTTCCGCCGTATTCTCATCCAGAAGCCTCAACTTTACTGTATGAGTATCCAAGTATGATCCAAGTCTATAAAGCAAGAACTTATCCAGCCTTTCATCAGGTTTTGTTGGCAAGGATCTTGCAAGTTCTGCTGCGAATTCTTCGGCTTTGCTTCCATTTTCTTTATCCTCTTTCACCACAGTCACACCAGGTAATAGAGTCAGTTCTTCTTTAGAATTGAGCTTCTCCAACAGAGATATTGCTTCAATTTTCAGGCAGGTTGGACTGAAGATTCCACCTGAGCAATCTTTTGAAAATCCTCTTGCTGTTTCCAAAGGTTTTGTCGATGACTCTATCGAGTTTGAGTCTCTTATTTCTGGACTGGGTAGTGCGTAAGCTATAGCTATTATTGTTATATAAAAAACACGATACATTTTGCCGCGTCTGATTCGAATGGAATACTGATACACTTTGATAAGGCGATGGCATCCACCATCTTTATATATGTCTCACATAGATAGATGATTAGCACAGTGCTGCATGTCCATTATATTTTCATACAACGCTGCGTGCAAAATGTAACAATCTTTTTGAACGATTTCCAACTTTATGCTTTTCAATTTTGGTTCAGTTTTCAGTGTTGGGGTAGATTTTGGTTTATTATTTCGAGCAGTCATGGTAGAGGCGGCTGATTTGAATGTGGTTATTTTATGGGTTTTTAATAAACTAATGTCTGTATTGCGCTTTTCATTATATTCTTTAGTAAGCTTTTGTAAGATTTCGTGGTAGAATTTCCTGGTTTTAAAGGTTCTGTGCCAATACTTTTTTTGGTATCCGTAAAAAGTACATAATGACGTACACATTTTTATACCACTGACTTTTTATCTAAAGAAAACTTGCATGATACATCCGTAAATGAAATTAAAAAGTGTATATCGACGCTTGAAAGCAAATCATTACCAAGAGACATTATGAGCGATATTGAGCTTAAAAAATCCTATTTCAATCCACCAACCCGCGATTATGCTTCCCTGATAAATAAAACCCTTTACTTTTCAAAAAAAGCTCATGATAGACAATGAAACACTCTATCACTCTTCGTGAGTAGTGAGTCCTGCAGCGGACTATTAAAAAGACTGGTACAGTACACAACCATGACTACAAGGGAAAATTGAACTGGAATAAAATGGACTGTCTCGGTGGCTCAGTGGTTAGTGACCCTAACTTCTGGATCAATGAGGCGTGGGTTAGATCTCTACCCAGGGCAAATATTTATGTGATGAACATAAGTGTTTGGTCTGTGTCTGGGTGTTATTTAGTTACTATCTATATAAGTATGTATTTAAAAATAGGTATATGGATGGATGGATGTGTGAGGACACCCGAGGACTCGATGCGGTATATGCAGTATATCAGTCTTTGGCAGCCATATCACAAGCTTTGCTTAGTTTGGGGTCAGAGGCCGTGTGTAAGATGTCCCCCAATATTTATTTATTATTTATTCGTCAGAACATGGTAAATACTCTTGATACAAAATAGCATTCAAGTTGAATGGAAATATACATATCTAATGTTGCTCATGTCCTTGGCGAGAGTGGCGTACAGATATAAAAAATAATAAATGAAATAAATAATAGATAGTGATCGAAAGTTTACAAAAAACCGGACAAGTGCAAGTCAGGTGCGTACTCCTAGGGCTAGGGCTTCGTATAAATCCTGGAAATTTCACAAAATTGTAATGTTGGAATCTCTATAGGACGCTTAAGTACAAAGTGGGTGTCTTCAAATCCTAAAATATTTATTATTTATTTAATTAACATTCATATTCTAACATTCCGTAACTTTGTTATATAATTTAACTCTATGGATTTTGTGATCTGAAATAAAGTTATCATTCATTCATTCATTCATATTCATTATAACAAATGAATCAAATTTGTGCATCTTCAAATTCGATATTTTTGAAACTGCTTGCATTGAATTGATTTAGAGCGTTCGTGAAATTTGCAAATTAAAAAGTGTGACGATATAAATTTAATAGAATGGTGCGTTATGAATGAAATTGCAATAAAATCATAAAGCGATTTAGATAAACACTTACTTAGTAAGTTCCGCTGCATTTTACTGTTACTTACAAACATAGTTGCTAGTGCGTTCTACTTTGTACTAATTAAGTTACATTTACCTACTATATGAAATTGAAGGCTTTTTAAAATTGTAAAAGTGCAGTACAGTACTCGTTCTACTGCAGTTTTTATAGATGGTGTTATTATAGGAACGGCAGGTATACGTACTCGCAAATATATGTACTTATTAACGTTTTGTTTCCAAAAACTGTTACTTATGATATTATTTTATTGGTTTACCTTGTATGATGTATTAAAACACAAGTTTGGCGTGTGGTAGAAAAAAAAATCTTAGATGGGAAAATTATTATTAATCCTACTTCCTACTAATATTATAAACGCGAAAGTTTGTGAGGATGGATGGATGGATGTATGGATGTTTGTTACTCTTTCACGCAAAAACTACTGAACGGATTGAGATGAAACTTTGCAATAATATAGCTTATATATCAGAATAACACATAAGCTATAAATTATAATGATATATTGCGTATGCGGGCGAAGCCGCGGGTAAAAACTAGTCATCAATAAAAATACGGTCATTTCCTTAGTTTCTGAAGAAAAAAGTAGTTAAAAATTGTGATCATATGCTTGTTTTCCTTGTTAAGCATTTCAGGTCACTATGCAATAAATAGAACATGATGGAGTTTTTATTTAACGAAAAAGTACCCTAAATCTCTGGGTAGGTATAAAATATCCAAACCACTATACCGAAGTAAGTGGCTTGCATATAAATATAACAAAGTAAGTTTGTATGTAGTACAGAGTAGCAATTAGATAACTTGGGTATAAAAAGTGGCTTCAAGATTTTTGATAAGACTTAAGAGTTTTTGCTTTAGGAATATAGTACATTGTAAGCCGGAGCCAATTTATTTTACAGTCTCGCGTCATGCTGAGCCATCCAAAGAAATGATACTTTATCCATTTTGCTGATCTCTTTTGTAAATATGTTTAAAATAACAAATAACATACATATTAATACCTACTATACAAAGTTACTATATATTAGTGTACAAAGTTGTCTCGTATCTATTCTAACGCATCTTAAATAATCGAACCATTGTTCGGGTTGCCATAAGGTGACGTCCACAAGTGGTATATTATTCAGAGAAAAATCGAACCAAGATGATATATACATCATTTGAAAGCTTGTTATATGGGCTTCCCAAAAATATTTAATTTAGATTTTTTCACCCCTCCAATTTTTTACAATGCGAACTATTAATTGTATGAAAAATAACAATACAGCTTATTATTTTTTCTAGTTTAGCAATAATAGAGTGCTTCTATCGTTATTTTACTTGCATTCGTAGCTGATTTTTTTGACATTCATATCTTAATTTGCTAAAATTAAAAATTATAACCTACCAGTGTGACCAGCTAGTAGGTACAATGTGACAAAAAATCACTTAAAGAGTGTGTCTAATTGGTAAACATGATTTTATTTAACAATTTGGAGGTTACTTTATCAGGGCTCCTAGAGATAAACTACCTATTGAGCGAAATATATTTATGTTTTCTTATAAAATCAAAATTACTTTTTTAAAAAATTGGAGAGTTTTTTTTGTTTTAACTGTTGTATTAGACTCAGAAAAATATGAACTTTCTCGAAATGTAACGAGTGTTGTGGTTAGGATTTTTGATTATTATTATACCAACCTCCAAATATTTTGTGGACATGTCCTTTAAATATTTATTTTATTATCATCGCAAATAATTCCACGCTTGACCGTCAACCCACTGATGGTAGGCGACGTTCTCCCACGCAGACTTATAAGTTTCCGATTCACTCTTACTGAAAGCGCCCAAATTATATCTCCCAGGATATAAGACAGCCAGTTACATCAGTAATTTTTTTAACAGTAGTTCCATTTTTGATAGATTCCATAATTAATGAACGAAATTGCCAAGGATTTCGAATTGCGAAGGCTCATAGTATTTGGGTACCCATCCGTTTTAGATAAGATTTTTGTCTAGATCTATTTTAAATTAAGCTTTGCTTTATCATCTTATTTTATGCCTTTAAATGTTTGATATTTTCAATGACATTAATGCTATTTAATTTTTTTAGAAAAATTTATAAAATATGGTAAATTTATGTAAATAACAAAATCGGAAATACGTCAGAAAAGCCTTGTTAATAAGCACACAAAAAACATGCTCATAAAAACACATTCATGTTGCCCAAAACTTTGCAAAGTGTGTCTATGGATCAAGTCCCAAAAGTTCTATCCACAATAGCTTAATCGAATAAAAAAAATGTTAATTCTTACCTTTCATCATCATAGCCATCGCGATCAGCCCTCCCATGCCGCCTTTCTTGCCTCCGCCCAATCCTCCCTTCGCTCTTCCTTCACCAATCGCATCCTGAGCTTCTTCCACTGTCTCATCATCCAGCAGCTTGAACTTCAACGAGTGAGTATCCAGGAAATTTCCAACATGGTAGAGAAGGTATTTATCCAACTTCTCATCAGGCTTCCCTGTCAGCGATCTCGCCAAATCCGCCGCCACTGTTTCATACTTAGTCTTATCATTTGCTTCTTTGACAAGACTAACACCAGGGAACAGAGACACTTCATCCTTATTATTCAGCTTCTCCATTAGGGATATGGTCCCTATCTTTAAACACATTGGACTTAAAATCCCGTTAGCACAGTCCTTAGCACGTGAAACTTTGTCTTCAGCCGGTAACGCAACACATGACGCTACAACGATCAGGATTGCAAATATTTGATACATTTTTGAATTAACACGTCCACCTGCTTTGGTTAACAGCGAAACTATGATCTACGATTATGTTGTCACCCTTTTATATTTCATATTTTGTGGTCAGATGATTACCCCTGGACCGCGTGTTCTGCTCAAAAACTAAAATTATAATCGTGCGGTTTTCGAACCATGTGCGGAGAGTTGGACACTTCTATTTGCAAGCAATTAAGGATTAGTTTCACGTAACTCATCTGAGAGTGCAAATTTTGTAATTGTAATCAGTATGTGTGTTTGGTCTTCTCATTTTCATAGGATGATTAAAAAAAATAATGCAAATTCGACTTTAATTATCTGCGTTAAGGTTGAAGTTCCATTGAGCGTGTTTAACCACGCTTGGTGCTTTAGTTTATTTTTGGTTGATCTTCGTACGCATTCGAAAATGTGTTCTAGCATGATTATTTATTTTTCATTGTTTCCGTTTTGTTTATTTCTTTTTATTTTATTTTTATGAAATGCTTATCATTATTGTTACACTCTGTTTAAAGTTTCGCGCTAGACAAAAGCTATTTTCTATTAATGAGAACGTAGTTAAAATAATTCAATACTTGATATCATATACATACAAACATTTTGGTTAAACGTTTTTGGACTTTGGTGCATTATGCCTGACTAATCGCGCACTAAAATTACGAGATAAATAAATACCTCATCATCCCGACGTTTCGGCCGAGTTGGTCGACTCGTTCGGTCGATGCAACTCGGCCGAAACGTCGGGATGATGAGGTATTTATTTATCTCGTAATTTTAATGCGCGATTAGTCCCGTAGTATATTATAATAATGTGTTCAAATCGCGATAGTTTAAAAACAGCATTATGCCTGGTTCTGTATTTTTGATCAAGTGCATGAATTTTTCAAATATATAGTAGATAAGTAGGTACTCATCAGGTAGATTTTTAAATATAGCTTTAAATGAGAAAAGGCTCACTGCAAAAGTATTAGACGATGACGTCATTGCTGCTTAAAGTTTGTAAGTTATTTAGTAAGTCCCTACTTATGAAGCCGTATAATTCCGTTTAAACACGCTGGACGCAAATAGCTTTTTACTGATTTTATAGATATTATGATAAAATTACCACTTTTATCATCACTTTGTGTTAGCTCAGCCCAACGTTGGATACCTAAAAGTTATTATAACTATGATGGCGCCTCGGTAATCGAGTTTTTTATGTACATACTAGACTACTAACTAAACTGTACTGTATTGTTCCAGCACTTCCAGCCTTTTAATAGTCTAAATCCTCCTAAATAAGTCCTAATAAGTCTAAATATTCCTACCTAGCTACCTACTGGCCTACCCACGAAGAGTAATATCCATATAGCTAGTGCGAGTTGGTGTATTTCACATACGCCATGGATTTTTTGTATGGATATTTGCAGTAAGGGTTGCCTCACGATATTTTACTTCACCGGAAAGCCAGTGGTGTGAAATTCCAAAAAAAAACGGAACCCTTATAGTATCACTTTGTTGTCCGTCTGTCAGTATGTCAAGACTATTTATTTAAAGAACATGTAAAGTTAACGAGATTAAATTTAAACAATTTACGTATATCTATAGTCTCTTATAGTTGTAAAAAAATTAAACTTCTCAGTTACCATAGAAAAAAGTTAGAGCCGTTTATGTCGTAAAAACCACATATTTTGACACTCGCATGGGAATCAAAATATACAGGGTAATTCCAATTGACCTAGAATTATGAAATTTGGCAAAAAATATTGTCCTAGAGTACACATGTTGGAATAAATCTGAAAACTGTACCTTTTTAACTAAATCACAAAAATAGGGCCCCAATACAAAAAATATAGGCTCAAAATTCAAAGTGAGTAAATCATATCTTGTGGGGTATCATATGAAAGAACTTCATAAGTACATGCTAAAACAGGTTAAAAATGTGTAATTTTTGATATAATATGACGATAAAATAAAAACTTTCGATGATTATGTATTTATCCTTTTTTTTCCGTATAGGTTTGGGTTTGACTACATAGTGCCTGATGTAGAGCAGATATGCGGTCTAGGGTGTAGCACGCTTACCTAGAAGATACCTATTTACTCTGGATTTGAAAACACCCACGTTGTACTTAAGCGTCCTATAGAGATTCCAACATTAAAATTTCCAGGATTTATACGGAACCCTAGGAGTACGTAGCTGACTCGCACGTGCCCAGTTTTTTGCAAAAATTTCGATCACTATCTATTATTTATTTTATTTATTATTTTTTATATCTGTACGCCACTCTTGGCAAGGACATGAGCAACATTAGATATTTATATTTCCATCCAACTTGAATGCTATTTTGTATGAAGTGTATTTAACATGTTCTGACGAATAAATAATAAATAAATATTGGGGGACATCTTACACACGGTCTCTGACCCCAAACTAAGCAAAGCTTGTAATATGGCTGCCAGAGACTGATATACTACATATATATTTTTTAAATACACACTTATTTAGATAGTATCTAAATAACTGAGTGCCTCGGTGGCTCAGTGGTTAGTGACCCTGACTTCTGGACCAAAGAGGCGTGGGTTCGATCCCCACGCAGGGCAAACATTTATGTGATGAACATAGGTGTTTGCTCTGTGTCTGGGTACTCTGGGTGTTATTTAGGTACTATCTATATAAGTATGTATTTAAAAATATGTATATGTACTCGTAGTATATCAGTCTCTGGCAGCCATATCACAAGCTTTGCTTAGTTTGGGGTCAGAGACCGTGTGTAAGATGTCCCCTAATATTTATTTATTTTAACACCCAGACACAGAGCAAACACCTATGTTCATCACATAAATTCTTGCCCTGGGTGGGGATTGAACCCACGCCTCTTTGATCCAGAAGTCAAGTTGACTAACCACTGTTCCACCGAGGCAGTCAAATCAAATAAAGTATCTGAATCGATCAGATAGTCTATAGGCCGAATCATACAAATCGGCGGATGTGACGTTAGCTACAAGGTGTGGATAGTCCAATCCTGACTGAAGCTCTCATAACAGCTGGGCGAGGCTGAGTGGGTTATCTGCAGCAGAAGCTGCGCCGAGTTGTTATATGATTTGGCGGAGGTATACTATACTCTATAAAATTTAACTTGATCTCTGCGACAGCTGTCAGAAAAATCACGCCTTTGAAGTCCTGTATTTCTTAATAGTACAGACAGTACCTGTCAATGTCATACTTTATGGGCATGCCGATTAGTGATGGGCGACGAATGATCGTGACCACAGAGTTTTAGATAGAGTTTTAATTAAAATATCGATAGTTTATACTGACGATATTTTAAATAAAACTTAATTTATCATTAATTTTATTGTATATTTTAATATCATAACATTCTTTACATGTGTAATTAAATTAAACCCAATTATATGTTACATTAGCATCGATAATGGTGAAAAACGTCGATAAATACTATCGTTACATTGTTATGAGTATTTAATTAATATCATAACATTATTTACATGTGTACATACTTGATCTGAAATAATAGTAAGTAAATAAAATCCAATTTCTCACCTTCAATTACTCATTCGATTTCATTACAACATTGTTTGAAAATCGATTTTTTCCACCACTATCGCAACTCTAAATATGTCAATATGTCACTGTCGCAGAGATCAAGTTAAATTTTATAGAGTATACCATATATACAAACCGATTGTCCACTTTTATTTTTCTATTTCATTAATATAATAGAAGAAATAGAATAGAAATAAATGATCTAAAAAAAGGAGAAAAATAAACATTCTGAACCCTAGATTCATGGTACTCTTGGTGACCCTCATGGTACTCTTCCGTTTCCATTTAACCCACTAAATATAACGAGTGTATATCTGTATAAATATATTAAGTCTTCAAAGTACAGTAAAACTAGCGACCCATCCTGGCTTCGTACATGTGTATAAACCTATAAACCATATAAACCTTCTTGAATCACTCTATCTATTAAAAAAACTGCAATAAAATCCGTTGCATAGTTTTAAAGATATAATCATACGTAGGGACAGACAGATAGCGGGAAGCGACTTTGTTTTATACTATGTGGTGATTGTATTCAATCGAAAGACAATCGTAAAGTCTCTGGCTTCGTTCGTTCGTTTCAGCCATAGTACGTCCACTGCTAGACATAGGCCTCCCCCAAAAATCTCCATCAAAGATAAAGGTTCGCCGGGGTTTGCTCTGACATAAGTCTCTGGCTTATGTTATAGGAAACCTTGATACATAAAAAGAAACCGGACAAGTATGAGTCAGGCTCGCACACCGAGGGTTCCGTACAAGTCCAGAAAATTTCACAAAATTGGGAAGTAAATTGTTAAAATCTCTATACTATAATCATCGAAATTTTTTTTTTACATTTCTCGTCATAATTCGACAATTACACTTTGTCAAAATAATTAAAAACCTGTTTTAGCATGTACTAATGAAGCACTTTTATATGATATCTGACATGATACGATTTACTCACTTTGAATGTTCAACCCATATTGTGTGAATCTAGGCCCTATTTTTTTGTGATACAAATAAAAATGTTCAGTTTTCTGATTTATTCCTATATGTGTACTCTGAGACAAATGCTTCTGACTAAATTTCACAGTTATAATTATGTCAACGGGAAGTACTCTGTAGGTTTTGGTTTTTGTGAGTGTCGAAATATGTGGTTTTTTACGACATAAACGGCTCTAACTTTTTTATACGATAGATGAGAAGTTTTTCCTTTACATAACTGCAAGAGATCATAGACATACGTATACAGTTTAAATTTCAACTCGATATCTTTACGCGTTCCCGAGATAAAGAGTCTTGACATACACACAGACGGACAACAAAGTGATCCTATAAGGATTCCGTTTTTTCCTTTTGAGGTACGGAACCCTAAAAAACCCAATAGCTCCACTATTGAGAGACATGATGATGATGGCCAGGAAAGTGGACTCGTCTTGTCATTGTGTTGCATAAATACATTGTACCTACCTTCACTTCTTGCGTTACATTCGCCTATCAGACGCTTTTTGTGAGCTATATGATCGCACATTTTAATTGCAGTTTCAGTTGAAAAACGTCAATATACTCTTGTTATGCAACATAATAGCGAGAATAGGAAGTCGTTGAACTACTTTGTGTTGTATAGCTTTGTGTTCATCACTATCATCATTATCAAGTCAGCAGTACGACCACTGGGCTACATCTTTAATTCGTAGGACGTCAGTTGCTGGCCCTGATGCTGGGGCAATAGAATACGACTTCAGTATGCCCCTGCTGTAGTGAAAGCCTTAAAAGGGACCTCTGGGCTCGTGAATGGTTAGCGATGAGGCTCTGGCCATCTACTCAGACAGGCCCAGTAAGAACGACAACGTGTGTGGCACCTGGAAATCCCGGAGCTCCCAAGAAAAGCACATAGGGTGGATTTTAGTGGGTACAATCCCACTTTTAACCTGGCAGCATCCCAAAGCTGTCGGATATCTTTCGAAGATTTCTCCATCGCCTCTTAAAATCGAACGTTGCTGAGTTCTAAGGGACCCAAAAGTTTTAAAATGAAACCTTTCAGTGGAGTTGTACGTGCCGCTCACCACGCGCAGCCATCCTCTCCACACTACTCTCAGCGCTAAACTTACGCGCCGCTAATTGTAATTGAGCTGTTTCGCTAACTTCACAAGGGCGTAAAGTAATTCATTATTGTGTTCTCAGAGAAACTAAAAAACTCAAGCGAGAATGTTATGAACAATCAAGTGAGGCCGACCAAAACTACGCCTCGCCGTGTGAAGACAATTACACACACATCAAAGTACAAGGAAACTACGCCTTAGCTTGTTAGTCGAACTATGGCGGCGTAGAAGTGACGCACTCACACATGTATAAAAAACCTTCTTCACTTGACTGTTCAACGACGTTCCCTCTTGATTTTTTTATTTTCTTTGAGATTGTGTTATACAAATAGTTCTTGTTGTATCGAAACAGCCAAGACACATAATATTGACTAAGTTTATAAAGAGACTTGTAGTGTTACAAGCTTGGCTCTACATGAGATCTGAAAAATTTTTGATCGTGCGAACTGTTGTCTCATCTTAGCTACATTTCACAGGAAATAATTTTTCTTGGTTACTAATACTAATCCATTGCTTTGCATACTTTTCAAACATTATTGCGCCTGATGATGTCATTTTCACGTAAAAGTGTATTGCTACTAAAATAAGAAAAAAAGTAGATATTCTTTTCATCACATCGATTCGAAAAGGACTACTTGATTCGCCTTTAAGTGCGCCCAAAGTTGGTGTTTTCTATAAAGAACTTTATAAGTGCGCCGGAATTATCTTTGCCGCGCAGTTTTTGAATTTGGAACAAATAAGTGCGACGGAATGATCTTTGAATTTGGAAGTATTTGTAATGTTAGTGTTCAGCGCCAAGAAAATGAATGTAAATATACTTAAGTTTTTATTTGTTTTATTATTAGATACCATTTAATTTTAATTTAGTTGTTACTCTACGTTTTATTAAATAATAATAAATACGAGGCGCCTTTTATTTTCTCATAGAGGTGATGAAAAGTAGAATGTACCACTCGGGCGCAAAATATATTTTTGGCTCGGGTGACGTACTTTGAATCCCTCGCTACCTTCTGGATTCTACTAAATAATTCCTCGCTACAACTTGTATTGTACTTGTAATTACACCGCGCATCATACAAGTTGTAGTTGTAGCGAGGGATTCTTTAGTAGAATCCCGAGTGTAGCGAACCTACTCTAGAATCCCTCACTTCGCTCTGGATTCAAAAAAGAGCCCTCACCGTAAAAATATTATTTGGCTCCCTTATGATACAATCTACTATTGTAGCAGGTTTTTGCTTTGCAAAGTAGATGTGTTGTCAGAGATGATGCTCAGCATTCATCATCATCATCATTCTCAGCAGCAAAGTTCATTCTATCTATCAGCCGTAGAACGTCCACTGCTGTACATATGCCTCCCCCATGGATTCATATTGAAGCCGGTTGGAAGCGGCCTGCATCCATGTGCGTTCCTGCGATCTTTATTATATCGTCAGTCCACCTAGTCAGCTGACATCCTACGCTGCGCTTGCTGGTCCGTTGTCTCCATTCGAGAACTCTACAGCCCCAACGGCCATCCGTCCTTCGAACTATGTGCCTTGCCTACTGCCACTTTAATCTGGTTCGTCTGCGGATTTCCTTATTTCTGATTCGATCCCGCAGAGAGACACCGAGCATAGCCCCCAAAATTATATCCATTCACGACAAAATGTATGAAGCAAGAGATTTATTTTCGTAATTTCCAGTTGCTCCAAGAGTATAAGTTGTTCCCAATGATATAATCTAATCACGTTATACCTACACCTCTGAAAATCTCTGCTCTTTGAAAAACGACGCCATTCATCTAAGGTTGTTCTTACTTACCTTATGTCTTTTGAGACTCAATTAATTATTTTCTTCTATTTTTTATTATTTTCAATTTTTCCCATTAGTCAGTCTTAGAACTTTTGTGATGTGATAAATGTAAGGTATATTGGCCATAGCTCAAGGTCAGCTATGGACAAATTGAAGAAAATATGGGGAAATCGGAATATAACTAAGACCACGAAAATCCGACTTGTAAGGGCCCTTGTTTTTTCCATTTTTCTTTACTCTGCTGTGACCTTGAGAGAGAGTGAGAAAAAGAGGATAGGTACTCTCGAAATGTGGTACTGGAGAAGAGTGCTGAAGATATCGTGGACCGAATTTAGAACAAACTAGTCTATTGTACAAGAATTTGGCATCAAGCAGCGTCTATCTTCAATTGTCCAAAATCGCATTTTCACCTACTTCGGGCACGTATCGCGACGCGATAACACCTCTGTGGAGCGCCTTGTGGTGCAGGGAAGGATGGAAGGTACAAGACCTTGAGGTAGATCTCCATTACGTTGGACCGAGCAAATAAAGGCTGCACTAAACGGTCCCGTCAATATGTGCACGAGAAAGGCGTCCATACGAGAGGAATGGTGACGTATTGTAAAGCGAGCCACCACCGGAACTGATGACCACGACCACTCAGTCAAGAGTGTATATGACTAAAAAGAAGAAATGTTATACTTACTTTCATCTAGTTTCTACTCTAATCACGATTTTTTCTGGTCACTCAACTGGTGATACTCCTTTTATGACACGTTGAGAGGTATTGAATGGGCGTGCCTTAAACACGCAAAAAAATGACGACCCTTGTATCTAAATGCAGTTTTTTTTTTTGCAATTTCTTCTAAATCATTACACACCGCATCATACAAATTGGCGGATGTGAAGTTAGCTACAAGCTTCGCAATATCCAATCAACGCGCAGCTTTATGTGAGCTTCAGTTAGGATTGGATATTGCGCAGCTCGTAGTTAACTTCACATGCACCTTATGCAGTTACATGAATCTTATAAAATAACTACCTGCTCGCCCCGTCTTCACCCGGGTAATAAGGGATCCCTATACAAATAAAGAATATGAATATGAATTTTTTTTTTCAAAATATAATACAGCGTATGTTAACTGGGGATAGTGTAGCTTCCCATCAGTAAAAAAATATATTTCAAATTGATATCTTTGTGATAAGCATTTCAAAAATCTGAAGCGAACACAGGATTCGAACCTGCCCCTTCGGATCACTAGCCCGTCGCTCTAACCAACTGAGCCAGCCCCCCCTCCTACGCAAGCGTAAAATTTTTGAAGTGCTTACATTACACCAACTTATAGCGTTGGTTATCACAAAGATAACTCTTTGAGATAAAATCTAGTGTGGAAAGCACTCAAAATAATATCATAACATTATTTCAAATTGGTTCTGTAATTTCGGAGCCTATTCAATGCAAACAAACATACAATCAAATCTTTCCTCTTTATAATATTGGTATAGATAGCACACGTTTTTACGCAGTCGTGTGAAAAATAAAGAAAAGTGAGTCCGTCCAAATTTTCGTTAATTGTCAATCATATACGCAATTTGTGGTTTAAATATCCAATAGAAAAGCAAACCACATGTGGCGCTGCCACCGTAACACAAACAATTTAGATGTACTATGGATTAGGCCGGGGCGACACCGCACGCACAATCAATCACGAGTTGTACGAGTCGTTGTACAATAAATCAGCTGTTTCACCTGATGTACCATAAAATTCGATGCATTGAATAGCTGTTTTTTAACCAATTCCTGTTCATTATTATTATAAACTACGGGACTAATCGCGGACTAAAATTACGAGATAAATTAATACCTCATCATTAAATAGCCGAGTTGCATCGACCGAAACGTCGGGATGATAAGGTATTTATTTATCTCGTAATTTTAGTGCGCGATTAGTTCCGTAGTTTATAATAATAATGTGTTCAAATCGCGATAGTTTAAAAACAACAATTCCGGTTCAATCTGACACCTGTATTGCAAACTTATTAAGGTATTACTATAAATAAGACAGTCTGTCTGTCACCAGGCCACAAGTTATGAACCGTGACAGCTAGACAGTTGAAATTTTACAGTTCACAGATAATAATATATTTCTGTTGCCGCTATAACAACAAATATTAAACAGCGAATAAAATAGATATGATGGGAACCCTTAAATTCCCATGCATTAATCGTGATTTTTTTATCTCTCCTCGCTCCCATACAGTACGGAACCCATCGTGCGCGAGTCGCACTTAGTCGATTTTTTAAGACGAGTGTCTTTACCACTGGTTTTTAATCATCTATGATCTTCACTCGCGCAAGGCGTGAACCGCTAGTGTTTTGTAGAACGTATTTTGTTGGTGTGGTCCAGTCTTTACTATTATACTAATTATGAGGATCACATCTAAATTGTCATGTCGTGTTTTCGGGGCCCAGAAAGCGGCAAGTGTATAATGATAGACACGTATATAAGTAGGTAAATAGTAGTTTGTGTAGGCAAATAGTACATTACTACGTTAAATACTATGTTATTGCGTTTACTTATAACATAGTAGGTATTCTATATATCCTCGGAATTATAACTAAATAATGAGGAATACACAAGGTATTTGGGTCATGTGAGTCATAACAGTAAAGTCAAAGTAGACCAACGTATTATGGAGAGGGCTAGGCTATGCTCAGAGTCTCTACGAAAACGCATCAGGAATGAAGACATTTGTAAACGAATCCAAGTTACCGACATATCACAGTGGATTAGCGAGTTAGCAGCAGACAGGGCACATAGTTAGGTCGTAAAGTTCTCGAATAGAGACCACGCACCGGCCAGCGCAACGTAGGATCTCCACCATCAAAGTGAATTGATTGAATGAATGAACACTTACAATACAATACAAAAAACCGGACAAGTGCAAGTCAGGCTCGCACACTGAGGGTTCCGTACGAATCCTGTATGTATCCTATATTTCACAAAATTGTAAAGTTGAAATTTCTATAGGATAAATAAATAACTATCGAAAAAATTTTTATACTTTTCTTGTCATACATCGAAAGTTAAACCTGTTTTAGCATGTGCTAATGAAGTTCTTTTATATGAAACCTTACATGATACGATTTACTCACTTTGAATTTTGAACCCATATTTTGTGAATTTTGAGGCCCTATTTATTGTGATTTAAATAAAAATGTGCAGTTTTCAGATTTATTCCTATATGTGTACTCTGAGACGATGCTCCTCGCCAAATTTCATAGTTCTATGTCAACTGGAAGTACCCTGTAGATTTTGATTTTTGTGAGTGCAAAATATGCGGTTTTTTACGACATAAACGGCTCTTACTTTTTAAACGATAACTGAGAAGATTTTTTTTACATGACTGCAAGAGACCATAGATATACGTATATAGTTTAAATTTCAACTCGATATCTTTACGCGTTCCCGAGATAAAGAGTCTTGACATACACACAGACGGACAGACGGACAACAAAGTGATCCTATAAGGGTTCCGTTTTTTCCTTTTGAGGTAGGGAACCCTAAAAAATATACAGAAAGGAAAAAAAAACAAGCGACATAAACTAGTGCAACAAAGGGCGGCCTTATTGCTTAAAAGCAATCTCTTCCAGGATGAATTGATCTGATTTGATTAAGATCGCTAGAACACGCTGGAAGTAACCCACTTCGCCTAAATTATTTAAAAATTAGATTGTTTATATTTTATTAACGTTGTTATGCATTTGCTATAAATCTTAGAAAAAACTGCAATTACGCAGTAGGTAGATACCTAATTAAAAAATACAACAATGTTAAGAAATAATGACATTTTTATGAGCCACTTATTTTTATAACTCTGACTATAAGTTTGGAGTTCCGTATCCAGAAAAAAAAAACTACCTATATAGAGCGTTTTTCCACACAACAGATTAATTTTTGAATTTCATTGTACTCATCTTCAGTTCGACCAACTTATACTATCGGACCAACATCAAAATTCACTATTCCACAGCTTTTCAAATTGAAATGAAAGACCATCACATTGTTAGAATGATGCGGGGTATAATATGTAAATACGGGGTATGTAGGTCTTGGTTGCCTGGAAGAAATCGCTTAAAGCGATAAGGCCACCAGTTAGAACCCTATAAATTGTACTGTTTTGTCCCTGTAATTTGTTTTTTATGTAATGTGGTTGTCTAATAAAGTGTTATTGTCTGTTTGTTTGTTTGTTTGTTTGTTTGTTTGTTTGTTTGTTATGTAAACAACATATTTCTCTTGTTTTCGTAATTACGAATTATTTTTCACGAAAAATTGCACCACCGACTTCAACTGTGTATTCAAATTGTTTGCACGAACCGATGTGACATTCATGTACATTATTGTTAATTTATCAACGGCTAAGCCAATTTAGATACAATTTATATAAGGCCTCGGAAGTACTTATACCCAAATATTTTTTCAAATCGGTTCACAAGTAACCAAAATATCGATAAACATCATAGACCTTGTACTTATAAGGTCTTTGAGAGACATACACAAAAAAAAAACATACAGAAGAAAATAATAGAATTATTTTATGGGGGAATAGTGTGAACGCGCATGAAGTATTCATAATACAAAAAAAATGTATTCGTATTCTCGCAAATATAAAAACTCCCGATATTACCAAACCAAAATTTCATACACCATACTTTATAAAACTTGAAATTATTTCCCTGGTATCTATTTATATGTTAAAAACATGCAAATTTGTCAAAAAGCACCCTAACTATTTCAACAAAGCGTCTGATAAATCGCACAAAATTTGATCACAATATAGACATAAACTCGTAGAATGAAAGTCTAACTTAGCAACGCACAGTTCTAGCCTAAATTCTATGGCTATAAAAATATTCAATAAATTGCCAAATAATCTAAAAGATATCGAAGGAGAAAACTGTTTCATAAAACAACTAAAAATAATCCTTTTATCGAAATGCTATTAGATACACGTTAGACGAATTTTTTAACGATAATCTAGAAAACATAATAATACTTTCCAATACAAATAATAATATTGCCATACCCTTATAGGGTCATATGTATCACTATACAAAACATGTTAACTAAGAACCTCATGTAAATTTCATATGTTGCGATAAATGATTTGACTTTGACTTAGTACATCCTCCTTTTTGGAAGTCGGTAAAAACTTTTGTTGTATGGCCAACCTGGTATTCAAAAAGAAAAACTCCAGTTTCAAATACATTTTGTTAATTCCGAGTTGCGTTATTGTACAGGAGAGCTGATATTTTATTAACCGACTTCACAAAAGGAGGTTCTCATGTTGCAGGGTGCAGGATTTTTTTTGTATGTATGTTACGCGGTCACTCAGTCAATTAAAATCATTTTTGATGATTCTATTTTGTTTGTTATATGAGCATACCCTCGATGTGCGAGCCTGACTCGCACTTGTCTGGTTTTTTATACGATAACTGAGAAGTTTTTCTTTTACACAACTGCAAGAAACCATAGATATACGTATACAGTTTAAAGGTGACGTCCACAAGTGGTATATTATTCAGAGAAAAATCGAACCAAGATGATATGTACATCATTTGAAAGCTTGTTTTATGGGCTTTCCAAAAATATTTAATTTAGATTTATTCGCCCCTCCAATTTTTTTTAAATGTGAATAATAAATTGTATGAAAAATAACAGTACATCTTATTACTTTTTCTAGTTAAGCAATGATAAAGTGCTTATATCGTTATTTAACTTGCATTCGTAGCTGATTCTTTCACACTCATCACTTAATTTTGCTAAAATTAAAAATTATAACCTACCAGTGTGACCAGTTAGTTGGTACAATGTGACAAAAAACCACTTTAAAAGTGTCTCTAATTGGTAAAAATGCTTCTATTTAACAATTTGGAGGTTACTTAATCAGGGTTGCTAGAGATAAACTACCTATTGATCCAAATATATTTATTTATCCTAATAAATTCAAAATTAATTATAAAAAATCGGAGGGCTCTTTTCTGGTTTTAATTGATGTAATAGACTCAGAAAAATATGACCTTTATTGAAATGTAACTAGTGTTGTGGTTCGAATTTTTGATTATTATTATACCCAGCTTTAATACATTTTGTGGACATGTCCTTTCATCTCGATATCATTACGCGTTTCTGAGATAAAGAGTCTTGACATACGGATAGACAGACAGACGGACCGACGGACAGACGGACTACAAAGTGATCCTGTAAGGGTTCCGTTTTTTCAGGGTTACAGGTACATTGGTTCGTGCAAATTATTTGAATTTTGTACAGGATTGAAGTCGTTTTGGCAAAAAATATAGTTTTTGAATTATGGGTTAGCCCACAATAAAAGTTGTTCACAATTATGACCTGATCCCTTTTCCTTTGATGACTGCCTCGGTGGCTCAGTGGTTAGTGACCCTAACTTCTGGATCAAAGAGGCGTGGGTTCGATCCCCACCCAGGGCAAATGTTTATGTGATGAACATAAGTGTTTGCTCTGTGTCTGGGTGTTATTTAGTTACTATCTATATAAGTATGTATTTAAAAATAAGTATATGTAGTATATCATTCTCGGTCAGCCATGTCACAAGCTTTGCTTAGTTTGGGGTCAGAGGCCGTGTGTAAAATGTCCCTAAATATTTATTTATTTATTATTATTTTATTTTGGGCTTAGTACGACTTTTCTGGAATAACCCCGTATAATATTATTATTAGTATATTACGGGGTTATTCCAGAAAAAGCCTACATTTATAAAAAAATAGATTACGTTGAGGCTTCAAAGAAAAAATACATTTTTGATTAAAATGATTGCTCTCCCTGCACTAACATGTTATATTGGTTAGTAGTACAGAACCCTCAGTGCTAAAGTCACGCACTTAGTTTATTTAATAAAGCGTACGGAATAAGTACCGTTGCGTGGTATAAACTGACGTAGAGGCTATTGTTATATTTTTTTTCGTGCTTATTTGCTATAAATATGAAAAAGAAATAATCGGCCAAGTGCAAGCTAAGACTCGCGCACGAAGAGTTACATACCGTATAGAAGCCCCTCTTACTATAATATTATATTTAAGTTTAAATATTTATTTTTGAAGGGAATTCACAATTTAATATACAAAATGCCGTTAATCGAGCAAAAATATCACGTTGATTGTATGGCAGCCCTCTTAAATATTTACTTATTTTATTTTAATTATTTCTTTTTAACTCCTGTTCTTGACTCCCGTTGTGTTTACTGTCGCCATCAAGATTGTTCTATGTTAGTCTGAGTCTAAAGGTGTTGTTAACCTTTTTCGTAACACTTTTACCAACAAAAAGTTCGCAACACTTTTATTTTCTAAACAGAACCAACGATATACGAAAAATAAAAATAAAACTAAACACACTCTAGCGGAGAGTGTAGATTACATTTTGTTTTTCTCTTTTTTGTTCTGACGCTTTCGTTTTAGTTTGCACCTGAACCAATAGATGGCGTGATTTACAATTTAGTAAACTCTCGCTAAGATTATCACTAGATGTCGTCAGCTGTTCTCGTTTAGATTAAAAAGAACAAAAAGCTAGAACGTTTTGTAGTGTCTAGGCTGTAGGTTTTGTTTTGTTTTTCATTCTTTTAGATATCTTATATTATGTAAGAGTTTGAAACTACTTTTAGTGCTTAGAATGTAATCATTTGAAAAAATAATTACGTTAACAAGTTTTAAGTCTTACAAATCTGATGGGGTCCCCTTTTAAAGGCCTTTAATTATCTTTGGGGTATAATTTTAAGGTATTTCGGGTAGGGTGTTGTAGTTGTAGGTTTAATTTTAATTACAATTCATAACTGCATTTTGTTGCAGTTATGAAATGTAATAAACGAGAAAATTATATTATCAAATCATTAAAAGAATATTATTTATTCGTGAAAATAATAAGCCTATTATAGGTACCAATATTATAAGTAAAAAAGCCTATTAAAGGTAAAAAAGCCGTGGTGGTCTAGAGGTAGTGACACCCGTCTTACAATCGTGAGGTCGTGGGTTCAAATCCCCGATCCTGTACCAATGAGTTCTTTGGAATTTATGTACGGAATTTCGCACCACTGGCTTTTCGGTATACGGATATAACATCGTGAAGCAACCTGCATACGCCAGTAGAAGAAATTCGATGACTTATGTGAATCCACCAACCCGCACTGGGCCAGCTTGGTGGATGGATTATGGCCTAATCACCCTTCATGATAAAGTACAGTAAAAGGTACCAATAATTAAGATGTGTACGTAGTAAGTAGCTGCTTAATGTAATAATAACTTATTTACAAAGTGAGTATTTTTGTGATTTATTTTACAAATATTTATATTACTTACACAATAATTTATTTTATTATACAGTACCTAATAAAAATACACCTGTGTGAATGATTATTATAAGATTTTTATCATTAATTATTTGCATTTTTATCAGTTTAAAGCTTCAAACCAACCAACAAAGAGTTTTTATGTATTTTCATATTCTCCATACAAAAGACATCAACGCGCTATGCAGTATTTATTTATAATAAATTTATTTTTTCACTGTTCTGTTTTAACCGCAGTATTGCAATCGTCATAAAAATATCAGCTCTAAGTCCACTGATAGACATAGTCTTCTTCTATTTTCTAGTCTTCTATTCTTCTTCTTATTCTAGTTTCTAATAAGATCTGATTGAAGCGGTTTGCATCCAGCGCGTTCCTAAGGTCTTGCCTGTCATGTAACGAATGTTTAAAAAAAAATACATTGCGTCCACCGGTGGATATCTTACGCTACGCTTGCTGGTACATGGTCTCTATTCGAGAACTTTGCTAACCCATCGGCCAATCTATTAGACACTGTCGGTAACTTTAGTTCGCCTAAGTTTCTTCATTCTTGATTCGATTTTGCAGAGAGTCTTCAATCATAGGCTTCTCCATAGCTCGTGTCATAGGTGATGATGACCTAGAATAACCTGTTTACTCTAGTTTTATAGGAATCTATACATATCTAACGGCACAGTTTCTATATCTAACCATCGATTAGACACGCATGTTTGTATGTATTTGGGACAGCCAGTGGTATGTGGCACCTAGTGACATGGTTTGTATGTGTATATGGAAATTTCACTTGTTAAGTGATACATACAAATTAAATAGGTGTAATATCGTATAAAAGATAACGGTTTAAATAAAACTATAAAACTAACCCGTAATCACACAATAATCGCTGTTTCATTCATTTTATCGACGAAACTTTTGTGTGGTATAACTGATGTTCTTTCGCAGTTTCAGTGCTGGTTTTATAAAATTTAGACTTATTTATGCGTACAATGATATACTAGAAAATGTTAATTGTCTAGTAGCCATACTTAATCCACTGCTATACACAAGCCTACCCCATAAATGTAGGCCGGACGGAAGTGACTTGCATCCAGCACGATTTTTCTGTTTTAGAGAGCTCTTAGAGAAGTAGGTACAGTCATATAAGATTATTCTTTTTTAGGGAACTCTTAGAGAAGTAGGTACAGTCATATAAGATTTTTCTGTTTTAGAGAGCTCTTAGAGAAGTAGGTACAGTCATATAAGATTTTTTGCTGACTAAAGACTATCAAAGAAGGATATTACATTGTTTCATAATAATAAGAATAAAACCTGATAGCCTAGAAATGGCTAAACGGTTAAAACATCGTCTTGTCATTTTTTCAAACAACCGGCACCTATAATTGTACCCAATAGTTTATAGGTAATAAACGAAATATTGAATTATTATTGACATTTATTTATCGATTTGATTGAATTTTTTTTTAATGGATTTAGATATTTTAGATGCACTTTTATTTTTAACAAGAATGAATCATAATATTTGGTGGTTTGTTTTTGTTTCGAAAAATTCTTTATTATCCAAATAAATCTTAACTACTAACAATACAAACACAGTTTAATACTAGTAGCAACATTAAAAATATAATTTGACTCTCAGGCTAAATACGCCTAGATGGTAATTTAAAACAATGTAATTGTTAAAAGGGTACTTAAATTTTGATAACATGACGGTCTAATAAGTATAACTATTCACTCTGAGGCCATCTATGGTTCATTCCGAATATTAAATACTAGCGTTATTACAAAAAGAAACTCTAACGTTACGGCTTAAATCTGATTTCTGAAAAATCGCACCGCGGAACATATTTGTCCCGGTAGCAATTTTGTTAAGATTAGTCATGGGATAAGGTATATCCCGTTAACTTTCATTATCTACCTGCAATTGAGTTTAATTTATGAGCATTTTGTTTCAAACTCATATTTAAAAAAATATATTTGCTAAAATATGTTAGGATGTACTAATAACTTGTAACTAATTGTTATCAACAGAGAGTATGAGTATGAATATCGACTCAAAAGCACAACATGGATACAAGTCCCACCCATATAATAACATCTTGATGTTACTCCATACTTGCTCAGTCAGGTGTGATTGTACGCATGTGTGCGGTAAATGTCAATGACACCCACACACGGTCAAGGAGAAAGTGCATAAACACATAGCAACTGTAGTACGTTGCATTTGATAGAGAATGCAAAGGCGTAGGTAGGTAGAAGCAGCGCTAGACGATTGTTAAAAAAAGTAATATTTTTTTTAAAGAAGAGGCCGTAGGAGTTGCTCTTTTGCGTCGTCGCGATGATCCAGATATTTATATTCATAAGATCTTTTTTCAGTAATTTTCTAAAGCTACTCCACAAGAAAATAATATATAATCGGCTACAGAACGCTTATTTTGACACTTCCTTTTCTACTTCTTTTTAAATTTTCTTTAATCACTGATAGGTGAGTAATACTGATGAAATAATTACTCATATAATTGTAAATATACAACTCAAAGAAAATAAGCAATGTGTTTCTGAAATAGGGTTTCCAGGCTATATTAGTGTTATATACGTGAGTCTGTTGAAAAAAGGACCTAGAAATGTAAATGAGTAAATCGAAAAAGCCTAAATTTATATTGTCGTAGCCAAACACCTACTCCAGTTCGTACTGTACTGTACTGTACCAGCCTTTTTAATAGTCCACTGCAGGACGTAGGCCTACCCACGAAGGGTGATTGGGCCATATCCACCACGCTGGCCCAGTGCGCGTTGGTGAATTAACATACGCCATCGAATTTCTTCTACGGACGTATGCAAGTTGCCTCACGATGTTTTCCTTCACCGAAAAGCCAGTGGTGTGAAATTCCGTACATAAATTCCAAAGAACTCATTGGTACGGGACCGGGGATTTGAGCCCACGACCTCACGATTGTAAGGCGGGTGTCACTACCTCTTGACCACCACGGCTATTTGTTATTAATTTCAGTTCCGAAATAATTATACTTATACTTTTTGTGTTGCTACATACATTTCTTTAAATACCTGTGACAGAATTGTGAAAGATGCAGTGATAAAATGAATTTATTTATGTATTTATGAAACTAGGTTTAAAACAGCTATAATAAAATAAAAGTACTAATCTTCCTCTAGAGATTTATAGACTCAATATTTAACGAATAAAAGATCTAGCAAACTACATGAAATTAAGGATAGTTACATTTTATATCCAAACTGATTAGAAAAAAATTAATTAGTAAATTAATAATAAATAAAAGGGAGCTCCTATTTCATTGAGTGTCGTTATCACTGGAGCCCACGCAATGACTCTAAACTAAAAACTACTCAAATGTTGTTGTTAACCTTTCGCGATTTGAACACATTATTACTATATACTACGGGACTAATCGTGCACTAAAATTACGAGATAAATAAATACCTCATCATCCCGACGTTTCGGCCGAGTTGCATCGACCGTGGTCACGGGTAGACGGATGATGAGGTACTTATTTATCTCGTAATTTTAGTGCGCGATTAGTCCCGTAGTATGTAATAATAAACTACTTAAATATCGATCAGAACAGGCCATTGTTAAATCGTGACTGTTTAAAAGAACAGGGCAAATACAATCACTCAAAATACTCCCTGAAAATCTTACATAACATTACCGAAGACATACTCGAGACAAAAAACGAACTTTCATTTCGAATGACATCACTGGTCCTACCAGTTAGGTAAGACGGCGCGTGAAAGTCGGACGTTGAACCCGGCCGGCACACTTCGGAAGAATGCTTACGCACTCGGATCCGTGTGATTCCAAGTAGAAAACTATTTCCGTTTGTGATCAAGTTTTAGGTTCGAGAAAATATATATAAGACCTTGAATTTTTTTTCGTCTTATTAATTCAAATAGTTTATTTACATATATATACATGGCTTAGAGAGTACTGTACGAGCCTTTTTTAATAGTCCACTGCAGGACGTAGGCCTACCCACGAAGGGTGATTGGGCCATATCCGCCACGCTGGCCCATTGCGGGTTGGTGGATTCACATACGCCATCGAATTTCTTCTACGGACGTATGCAGGTTGCCTCACGATGTTTTCCTTCACCGAAAAGCCAGTGATGTGAAATTCCGTACATAAGTTCCAAAGAAACTCATTGGTACGGGATAGGGATTTGAACCCACAACCTCACGATTGCAGGTCGGGTGTTACTACCACTAGACCACCACGGCTTCTAGAGAGTAAAGTTTGTTAAAATGAATATATGAATAACAACAATAACAAAAAATAAAATATATACACCTATTTAGAAAATCAAATCAAATCCAACCCACCCCTCATCGTTCCTGATGCAAAGGTGCCCATAAAACTTGCTGCATTGCCGCGTTGGATGGCGATAGACATACTTTGCACCAGAAACGAGATAGAACGGGAGTCACCTCCTCTTTCCCGAATCCTGCGCCCTATTTCAGATATTAACGATTTGGCCTCAGCGCCCCATGCAGCTACCCATGGTCTCCACGACCTTGAATAAAACTTTATTTTTGAAAAAAACCTGTTGTGATGATTATGTTCACCTATTAAATCTCTTTGTACAGTATAATCCAATAATTGTAAATTTTAGTTAAGGCGCCATAGTGTCAGCGTAATTTTTCATATGGGCGGGTGAAGACCAAAAACCAATATGAAATTGATATTACCACCTTTTAAATTTTATCAATGAAAGCTAAAGTTCAATTCATGTGCATAAATAACATTAAAAAAAATTGTAGACGTGTAGAAAAGTGCCCAAAAATGCAATAAACTTTCTTAGAAATTATAAATATGTTTTAAAAAGCTGTATCTTTGTATTTAATTTCTATCAAGCAAAGTTTTTTGAATTGTGTTTCGAGTTATTGAATCCCCTACCGTGTAGTTTTGAGAATATTGTGTATTTTATTCGACAACTTCAAGGTTTGATGGAGAAAAGACAGTTTAATTAGGTCTCTATACAGGTATTTTGAGATAAGATGGCGGTTTGACAAAAGGCACAGACCTAATATTATAAATTCGAAAAAGTGTTTATTGGCTTATTGCTATAATTATTTGACACTCTTGCACAGAAAAACAAACTTTAATGGAGAGATCGCCTTGGTTTTCTGCATAATATGAATATAGTTTAAAGATCGGAAAAGTGTTTTGGAAGTTTTACTTGTTATGCCGGAAAATAAAAAAAAAGTTAAACGTGTTTGCCATGCCCGTGTCGACAAAATTAAGTTATTTTTTGTGCGTAGAACTTAATATTACGACAAATCGTTGCAATTTTTTTTTGTGTTACTTAATATATTAAATTTAATATTTATTATATTTAAACTTAATATATGTGTATAAATATTGTAATTTATTTAATGTTGATAGTAAAAATATAAAAAAATAAATGTTTAGCAATAATATCAATTATACAGGATTATTTCTGTGCATAATGGCTGGTGCAGCCGAATACGAACTTTTTTATCAAAACTCTTTCGGCAAAACATTCCAAATTCAAAATTACTATTGCAACACTCTCTTAGCTTCTTTTTGACAAGAAAAAAAGGTTGCTTGTAAGTTGGTGAAGAAAATAAAAGTTTTTTATTTCGGTGATGCTGTAGTTTTCCTTGGACAACGAAAAACATCAAGCTCCACACCAGCCATCGAGATTCCTCACGCAGACACGCCCATGCGGAATAATTTCTAATCTATTAGCATCGTTTTAGAGGCTTATTCTGTACATCAAAACTAACAACTTTTGTTCTGTGACTTTTGTCAAAACTCAAAAAAAAATTGGTGTTCCATAGAAAAATATCGTTCACCCGCGACCAAATGTATGGAACAGCTAATTTCTTTATGACTTTGGCAAAAGTCAGAGGACAAAAGTTGTTAGTTTTGATGTACAGAATAAGATACAATACTATTTTATATGCTAAAACTACCTACACTACAACTAAATAGAAAGCAATCGGATCATCCACAGACCCTTGAAGGTCTAAAGATAATCCAAATGCTCAAGCCCACCGCCAGTTGGCAGCATGCCCAGCATGCTGGCAGCATTGCCACGCTGAATGGAAATGCTTATACGTTGAGCCAAATAAACACCAGGATTTTGGTCATGCGTCGCGTCCACCAGACGCTCAGAAAGACTTTTGAATACAAGATGAGCTCCCGCCCCCACAGAATAAGCCCATAAGAGGAAGCTAATTGATTAGAAATAACCCTGTATAGTAAGTTAGCTGAAAAGTGTTAAGTGCTGCCAAATTTCATTCACAACTCCGTAGTAGTTGCATAACGCCTGAATCAGCCGATTTCGCAACTGAATTTGCAGCCGGATGTAAGGTTTTTAGCCCACAGAAGGGGAAAGTGGCCAAAAGTGGCACACACTTGACTCGAAAGTGGTGTGAAAGTGAGCGTCGGGCGGCGTTTCGGTAATTTCGACGATGAGGTTTGATTAATACACGAGTGGGTGGCAACGTCTGAGTTTTTTTACTCTGGGTTTGTAGATAGGTGGGTGACTTTTTTTTAGCTATTATTTAGGGAAACTGAAGTGGTAGTTACACTCGATTTACGATTGTATGGCCGTCAGTTCTCGTCGAATCTTGGTCCCGTTTCAATGAGTTCTATGAAATGTATGTGCTGGTTTTCATACCGCTGGATTTAAGGAAAATCTCGTCTTGAAACCACATTAGTATGGTTGTAATAGCTCTGTGTTAGTACGCCTGAAATCAGCACTATCCAGAATTTGTAATAATATAACAATTAAAAATAAATGTAGAACCTCTCCTAATAACTGATTTTATATCAACATAGAGAAATTAGTCTAGAGAGCTACTGAGTTTCGCTCGAAACAAGAAAAAAAAAACATATTTACTTAAAAATACCGGCTATATTTTAAATTTCTGTAGAAAACCTATATGTATATAATCTATTATACTCGTACATTGGTAGAGCGGTTTGTTATACATGAATTTTGTAGAGACAAACTAACACAACAATTGATTGTTTTAAAGTACAAGATATACAGGGTTATTGCTAATCAATTAGCATCCTTCTAGGGGCTTATTCTGTACATTAAAACTAACAACTTACGTCAAAACTCAAAAAAAAATCTGCTGTTCCATACATTTTGTCGCGGTTGAACGATGTTTTTCTATGGAACAACAAAAAAATTTTTCGAGTTTTGACAAAAGTCGTAGAACAAAAGTTGTTAGTTTTGATGTACAGAATAAGCCCCTAGAAGGATGCTAATTGATTAGAAATAACCCTGTATATTACTAGGCTTTCAATGGAAACTTATCCCATCAATGTTCACGTACTGACTATCTCTGGAAAAATCACTTCGGAATTCCTTCTAGAAAAATTGCTGTAGTTAATTGGCTACTAGCATTTCATTTTCAGTACTATTTATTTAGTATAGTTTTGACATCGTATCATACTATGAATACTGACGTATTTACATAGAAGCTTAATCACAAAATTCTCAAAAACATTACTTTGTTTCTTAAATTTAAGTCAAATAGTCAATCACTGAAACTTGTTTAAATAAAAAGTGGATTAGATTTTAACAATATTTTTTTAAACTAATCTCATTATAATACTTCGATTGAAATTATCATCTTACGAGTACATCATGATAAAAAAATATCAAAAAGATATATCCAAATTTGGATTTTGTTATAGTTGATGCGACTCTAAGCATATAAGCCAAGATAATTCCAAGAAAAAAATCGTTCGAAAAAAAAAAACATACACTAAACAAATATTTCAATTGTAGATTTAAAGTGTAAAGAATTAAGTTTAAGGCCTGAAAGGCCTAAGCTAAGTCATTGAACCTCTATCATTTGAATTAATCGCTATGGCTTGATACAAAGTAAAAGAAAATCTACTGGATAAAAACTTGCCTGTAAAACTTATATAAAAATCAAGCAAATATATAAAATCAAGCATTTCACTCAGTTAATTGGTATAATTTCCTTTATAATGTTTATTATATTAATACTCGTATCATCAAAATCAATCATGTATCAATGTAAGTTATATTTTCTCTACAAACATAGAAAATCCAACTTATCCCGGAACCGCTTTAAAAAGAAAACTGTCCACCTGTTTTCATTCATTTTCCATTAACACTTATATCCACAACCCTTCCATCCCACTTTATACCCACATCCAACTACATAAAGCCCATTTTCAATTTCCTTTTCACTGTTTCAACTTTTCTTAACATCTTATCAACTTTTCTACCTAACTCGCGATCTACTACTCAAAGGAACTTAGTCCATGTTTATTAAACGTAATAAAGGTGAGTTTAGGATAAAGTGGGATGGTTTTTAAGTCGTTTTATGGTGTGTAAGTCATTGAGGGCATTTTGTTTACGGAGTGGAGATGAGAAAGCTGGGAGAAAGGCGGCGGACTGCGGATCCGAATTCTTGAGGCGGTGAAACGCATTTTTGTAAACAGGTGCGGATGCTTTGGCTTGTTTACGTGCGGTGAGGTAATGGGTAAACAACAATAATATAAGAAATAATTTAATATATACTATGTTGATAATAGTGGTGCTTAGGTATATTATTTATTGTCAACAGGTACATGCAATAGTAATCTTAAACCTAAGGCTTATATGTAGTGAAACAATTGGTGGCCAAACTTTGAAAGTGATGTTTTTCAAGAAACCGTGGCATGGATAGAAGAGCTTAGAGAATAAGTTATACAATATGATATAGTAATCTTAAACCTAAGGCTTATATGTAGTGAAACAATTGCTGGCAAATCTTTGAAAGTGATCTATTTCAAGGAACCGTAGCATGAATAGAAGAGCTTAGAGAATAAGTTATACAATATGATATAGTAATCTTAAACCTAAGGCTTATATGTAGTGAAACAATTGGTGGCCAATCTTTGAAAGTGATCTTTTTCAAGGAACCGTGGCATAGATAGAAGAGCTTAGAGAATAAGTTATACAATATGTTATAGTAATCTTAAACCTAAAGCTTATATGTAGTGAAACAATTGGTGGCCAATCTTTGAAAGTGATCTTTTTCAAGGAACCGTGGCATGAATAGAAGAGCTTAGAAGATAAGTTATATAACATGATATAGTAATCTTAAATCTAAGGCTTATATGTAGTTAAACAATTGGTGGCCAAACTTTGAAAGTGATCTTTTTCAAGGAACCGTGGCATGGATAGAATAGCTTAGAGAATAAGTTATACAATATGTTATAGTAATCTTAAACCTAAGGCTTATATGTAGTGAAACAATTGGTGGCCAAACTTTGAAAGTGATGTTTTTCAAGGAACCGTGGCATGGATAGAGACGAGCTTAGAGAATTAGTTATACAACAATCAAATAATTGAAATGTACTTTTTTATTCATAATAGAGTTTGTTTATGTACAGTGCGGTAATGGGAAAATAAGAGAAATTTAAAAAATATAATTTGATATATACGAAACTTATAAAATTTTAGTATTTAGGTATACTAATTATTGTCCACACCAATGGCTATAATACTAGGTAAAATATACCTAGTATTATAGCTATAGTTATAGCTACCATATAGTAATCTTAAACCTAAGGTTTAAATATAGTGAAACAATTGATAGCCAGTCTTTGAAAGTGATCTTTTTTAGGGACCCTGGTATGGATAGATGGCGTTAGGGAATAAGGTATACAGCAATCGAATAATTTATATATGTATGTTTTTTGTTGTTCATAATAGAGCTACATTCGGCGGCGGCCAATCTTGCCTGATGGAAAACGAAGTTGTAACAGAAGATAGACTACGAGTATACAGGCCTAGAATATCCTATTCACTCTTGTCTTAAAGATACCCATATTGGAAGTGTAAGGCATAGGTCAGGTAGGTTGTATTATAATTATGCATACCACGACTTGGTATTTTTTGGTTTTCAAATTAATGATACCTATAAATAGTGGAGGTCGGTGTAAATCATTCGATGGTAACTAGAAAGATATCAGTATGAGTATGATAAATAAGGCATGTGTAGTTTTTTATTCTAGAAAGGTTTGAATTTGGTCACATTATGCTTGATTTAAACATAATTTAGGTTACAGCATGCTTACATAGAAAATAATCAGTTATTCTTTATTGACTTGATTGGAGATTGACTTGAATATACTTCCAGATTGTACTTGGACGGAAAGACAGTCCCAAGGAAAGATTTTTACATAATATGTTAAAGATACCAGTTAAAGTTTAAGTCTGTTGTCATAATAATGTATACATAGAAATGAGGATTGAAAGAGGCAACCAAAAACTATTCAAAGAAAAAAAATACATCAATGAGAATATGAATATGAAAGTTTTATCACTTCATTAAAACTACCGTGAGTATTCATCATAACTATAACAGAATACGGCTAAAACTTGTGCAACGTGAGTTTTAGCCGTATTCTGTTATAGTTATGATGAAACTTTTATTAGTTAATAATATGTATAATTAACAAAACATATAACTTATATTGCACACTAAATATAAGATATATCACTTAGGATATATGGTTTAAGGAGTACCCAATTGATTATATTCACAATGTTGAGGTAGATCCTGTATCGTAATATATTTTATAATGATAAGTGCAACAACATTGTAGATTATATTAAACAATTCATCATTCAGTCGTAGTACCTATCTAAAATTTTAAACTGGAAGTAAATAACACTTGAAAAGTTAAGTTTTGGTTTTACTATTATTTCTATGACATTGATACAACTTGATGTAAATAATTTTAAGTGCGCCCTTGAGATTTTTATAATAAAAAAAACGAAACAGAATCTTTCATGAACTTTTAATACATAATTTTTTTTTGCAAAAAATAGCATGACCGACTTCACCCGTGTACAGAATCATTACATAGTATAAAACAAAGTCGCTTTCCGCTGTCTGTCCCCATGTATGCGTATATCTTTAAAACTACGCAACGGATTTTGATGCAGTTTGTTTTAATAGACAGAGTAATTCAAGAGAAATGTTTATTTGTATAATACACCTGTGCGAAGCCGGGGCGCATCGCTAGAACGCAAATATGCACGGATCGATGTGGCATTTTTCACATTATTGTTGATTTATCAAAAACGGCTCAACCGATTACGATAAAATTTAAACGGGACCAATTTCAAAGTATACTCTTTTCAATAAAAAAAGGAATGATTGAAATCGGACTACTATAAAAAAAGTTATGCGTGGTTATACATAAAAGAAAAATATATACGCGTCGAATTGTATACCTCCTCCGGTGGTTCGTCGGTCAAAAAACACCTTTATTTTTCAATCAAAATCGATGAATTTTCTCGTATTAAAAATCTATGTAAAGTGCGTAAAAGTAGTCAATATTAAAGAAAACGGGTGAAAAATATAGTAGGAATTCAACTTAGTGAAAGTGCACTCACACTACTAAAGGTTACGTTTGTAGTGGTAGTGAAAGTTATCTGTTTTATAATAGGAACAAAAACAGGAGTAGAGTTGTTTTGATGAGAATATTTTTAGTCTGTTCTGTGAAACTTGTTTCGGTTAAATGTGGTCAAAGGAAATAATATAAATTCATATGACAGGAAAAAACTAAATCCACTAATAAGTGATAGTGGTTATGAATAATGATTTCGTTTTAGTTTTCTGTATTTTAATTTTAGTTTAACTAAAATGTTGGCTAGAAAATACAAAAAAATTATGATAAAAATGTACTCAAAATAATTGAATAAATGAATAAATATTTTGGGACATCGTACACACGGTCTTTGACCCCAAACTAAGCAAAGCTTGTGATATGACTGCCAGAGACTGATATACTACATATACTTATTTTTAAATACGTACTTATATAGATAATAACTAAATAACACCCAGACACAGAGCAAACGCTTATGTTCATCACATAAATATTTGCCCTGGGTGGGGATCGAACCCACGCCTCTCTGATCCAGAAGTTAGGGTCACTAACCACTGAGCCACCGAGGCAGTCATTGGATCAAATTATTAAATACCCAGTGTTCGAAATGCTCATAAAATTTTGCACAATAATTTTAATATCAATGTAACATTAACAATCCAAAACAATAATAAACATGAAATTTTATTTTTCCACAACTACTTGAAATATTAGGCAGGTAGAAATAAAAAAAAGCCGTGGTGGTCTAGTGGTAGTAACACCCGACCTGGAATCGTGAGGTCGTGGGTTCAAATCCCAATCCCGTACCAATGAGTTTCTTTGGAACTTATGTACGGAATTTCACATCATTGGCTTTTCGGTGAAGGAAAACATCGTGAGGCAACCTGCATACGTCCGTAGAAGAAATTCGATGGCGAATGTGAATCCACCAACCAGTACTGGGCCAGCGTGGTGGATATGGCTCAATCACCCTTCGTGGGCATGCCTACGTGCTGCAGTGGACTATTAAAAAGGCTGGTACAGTACAAAAAAGAAATAAAACTCTGTTTTACTGTTTAAAGTTTTATAACAACAACTCCATTCATTTCTATATTCTAGACTTTCATATCCATGTGTTTGTAAGTGAAAGGCGTGTACATACGCTATTGTATCTACGTACGTTTTCGTGTGTGTGTGCGAAGACGGTATGTAGTTTTTTTTCCCATTCTCCTATAATGGAAACTAGTATATAAGTGGGTATGTCCGTTAGCACTGCTTAGTTTCTAATTTGAGCCCATGGTGAAAGGGTGTTGATGTTGATGATGATGAAATTTAAACGACCGGATGTAGTCAATTAAAATTGTTATACCTCAATGACTCAATTTTCTAAATTGATCATGATTATTATGAATTTTCTATCTTTTTAATTTTGTTCACTTTATTATAGGTAGGTAACTATTTTTTTTATCTTCATAATGAAAATAACTATTTTTACCAGTTATAGAACTAAATGAAATACATAATAGCTTTTAAGGCATCTTTATTTTGTACTGAGTTTTCTTTATAAAAGTCAAGATATCTTATATAATTCACATTTAAAACGTTGCGGACGTAAAAATAATTATAGATTTATTAATAATTATTATTACCCATAAACATATCAATAAATATAAAAACAAAAATAAAGTACTTCTTTTATGCGTATCTATTAGTTTTTATGATTAAAACTTACTAGAAATATTAAGATTTTAAATTCTCTACAGTAATTTATTTTTTCTATAATTTAAACATAAAAAAAATATGAAATGGTGCATTTAGGTGTACAGATTATCTTAGTTTATTACACGTCACTCAGGTATTATGAAATAAATTGACCATAAATCTCATATGAACAAAATTATTATAATAAAACACTATTATTAGTTAACATTTTTCAATGCGAAGTTTTGTGATCCTCTAGTCATGTATGAGCCTATTTTTATTGTACAGAACATAGTTTTTTTTCGTTTTGTTAAGCGTAATTTATTAATTACTATACTTTCATAAGTTACTATCAATAAATTTACTTTGTCTGTGAAAAAGATTTAAACTATTTTAATTTATCTATTGTAGAAATTAGTACAATATTTTTATCTCTTACTTTTGTTTTGAAAATCTGAAAGATTTAACATAATCATATTTGATAGGTACATACCTAAAATTAATTTATTGTGTTCGGTAGCCCGGAGTTACAGCTACTTTGATTTGAACCTCTAGTGTGAATCTAAGGTTTTATATATCCAAAAAAAAAATTGCTCAATTTCGTAAATTATAATCAAAACTTCAAGGATTTAAGATAATATTTAAGGATACATACATTTCAAAAACTTCTCAAGCTTTCTTATCGTAACCAACTAAATACCAAATGTTAAAGTATTTACCAAATTATCGACGAGTCTAACAGATGGCGCTACGAGTCTCAAAAGTCATGATTTGAAAACGTGTGATGTTTCTTCATTCACCGACCAATCGTAAAACCGACTTCATAAGCCGATGGCACCTTACAGCTCGCGAATGGAGACCATGTATCGGCAACTGCAGTGTATGTAAGTTCGTGTTGCCATACGGATGAAGTGCAAATACAATTTAAGGGGAGTGGAGGATAGTTTCATAGCTAAAAGCTATGTACCCCGGAGTCTGTAGAGTATAATAAACAGCAATAAAAAAGTGGAAATTCAATTCAGTGACACATAAGCCATAGGGCGTTCGCTAGTAGTATTACACTAATGTGTGGAAATAGCTAGTTTCTAGATTTGATTACCGGTACACTTACTTAGTTGGCGGACGTCATACGCTGGTGACGAGGTCACGGCCTTAAAAGCTATCCATGCAAACTCTTCAAAGTATGTGTATTTCTTCTTCATGTCGAGTCAGCAATTCGAACCGCATGAAAGATAGATCAGCACCTCATGGCAAATAGACAACTTGTCATTGCACTAGTTAAATTTCGAACAGGAAACAAAGAATAGATTGAGATTGAGATCAGACGTGGATAAAATTGTTGAATCCCTCTTTACTATGCTAAGGGTGCAGCAGGAGGCTACAAATGTTATATGCCATGCCTGCAGCTATGTCAACTAGCAAGGATATAAGTCAGTAACTTCGGTTTTGTCAGTGGATTTCATAATTCATTATAATTAAATCTTGCAGAGAGAAAAAAGCCGTCTCTAATACTTTCTATATTACGTTGGATTACGTTCAGCGTTCTAAATAAGTTTATCACAAAAAGAACATTTTCTATATACCTAGTGTGCGAAGCACGAAAAAAATATTTCATTAAATAAGTTTCCTTTACTGACAAACTTTAAAATCTCAAAAAAGAACATTTCACACTTTTTAAAGATACTCGTAGTCATTGAACATCCTACTATCCTACTAATATTATAAACGAGAAAGTTTGTGAGTTTGTGAGGATGGATGTTTGTTCTGACTTCTTCTGGATGACTCTTTCACGCAAAAACTACTGAACGGTTTGAGATGAAACTTTGCAATAATATAGCTTACATATCAGAATAATACATAGGCTATAAATTAAAATGATATTGCGTAAATGTTCCATAATATAACGATAAGTGTTAAGTAAGTAGGAAAAATTCTGCTATCTGCAAGCTATTCTAGAGTGCGCTTTAAGAAATGTAAAAAAAAGAACTGTCGAATCGAACAACTGTCAAATCTTTTTTTTTATTTTCCACCTCCTTTATTAAGGGCTGTGAGGCGGTAAGGTAACCCTACCTTACCGCCTCGGGTTTGAAAGGCGGAAAGTGACAAAGTTTACTTTTTATCCAGGATAAATAAAGGGTTCCCATGGGATAGCACGAAAATCAAAATATCATGCGGGCGAAGCCGCGGGTAAAAACTAGTTTTCTATAAATGTAGGTGTGCCTATTCATTTTAACGCTTAAAATCTGTCGTATGACTTGTTTTTAGGTAATTTTTGGATGACTTAAAAAAATAATTCACTCAGTGCTGGCAACTTCACTCTGAATAATGGGAGTTTACAAAAAAAACAAAAAGTTTATGTTATTTTAAAATAATAAAAAAAATACAAAATTTTATGGTCTTTGAATTTAAACTGTATTTACACCTACCATTTTTCTGATCACGAGGTTTATTACTGTTGTCATAAAAATATTTTAAAAATAAAACCAAGTTAAGAATAATATTTTATTACACAATATGATTTAATACTTACATCTATTGTTCCTACAAAATTAATACGAATTTACAGTCTTCATTTTAAACTATTTTAGTAATAAATAGATTTTAAATAAAGCTTATGACACAAGCACCCGTATTTCATTAGAATAACTTATTTCATATTGAATTTGAAGGAAAAGTAATACACTTTTCAAAATTATTTATACCCTGTACTATCCAAAACATTCGATTTGTACAGTTTTTTTTTTGTTAAATAATATCTTAAGTATATATTTTTTAGTAAATACATTTTTAATTCATGCACCATAATTCAGCATTAACTATTTTTCGAACTTACTACAATTAAAATAAATATAAATTTCTAAATAATTTAAATAGTTAAAGATCATTGGAAATCTGTTTACTTTTCGCCAACTTTCTAACTTATCTAATTTACATTATAAATATTGACATATAAGTTTTTTTTTAATAAATTAAAAATGGACAGAATATTTTTTAATATTATAAGTACAAAAAAATGACACAATTAAGCAGAAGATATCCCCAAACCCCAAAGTTTAAAACAAAATTTATTTTCAATCCAGACAAAAGGAATCCACACAGTACAAGATAAACGCTTGCACACACACACACGCACGCACACACACGAACACACATACACATGCCATATACCAATAAATCCTTATCACAAAGTTTTCATTACTTTTAAAATAAATAGTAACTTAAAATGCTTTATTATATAGGCACAAAAAGACAAGTCACAAAACGGAACTATTAAAAGTATAGGTTAATATTTTAAGATGTATGCCGTCAATTAACGCGCGATATGTATCTTTTGGGAACTTTGCCATTTATACACAAACTGCTCATTGTAAGTTTTACGAAAACGCATTCAGCGGACATAAATAGTGTTGACAAATATACCTTAAAACCAAAATAGAGGTCAATCTAAGCACAAAAGTGCATCTACGGATTCGCACTTAAGTTTTTAGTTCGTTCATAACCTTTTCAAATATAGGTATGTTTTCATAGAAACCGTACGATACGATTTAGCAAATGATTTTCTTACGTAGCCGCAACGTATAAAGGTAAGATTCCGAACTCCGTTGCAGGCAGCAGCAACACCGCAGCAGTGCTGCCGCAGCACTACTGCTCTCCATATGATCTCTATGAGTTTATATGAGATTACATTTCGAGATAAGCAGCATTGTCGCGGCAGCAATTTGAGGATAAGTAGTGCTGCGACAGTATTGCTGCCTGATGCTGCTGCCTGCAGCGGAGTTCGGAATCACACCTTAAACTGCTGGTGTCATACGTAGGTATTGAGATCCGCGCTTGAATTAATCTACTCGAGAAAAATACGATTTTAGGTTAGTTTAGTCCATATTGCCTGTAAAGATACATCTGCGTCTGAAGACTTAATCTGATCCATTTTTTGAGTATTCTTGATCGAATGTTCTCCTCAAACAGACGGCTAAATAAATAAATAAGCAGCTTATGATGTAAGCTGTGCCTTATAAGCTAAGTCATTAGCGTCTTGAGCTATGCTGGATGACCTGGCGTAGGGGTATGATGAGGCTGAAGCCGTTGGCGCCGACCACTGCTGGGGCGACGAGTTGAAGCTAGCGATCTGAAATTGGAATAGATTTTCTGTGAGCACGTGTACTATAAAAGCTGTTCTATATACTGTGCCGAGATTAGTAATACGTTTGCTGAATGTTTCTGTAAAAGTTATAATAAGACTGAGGATTACTACTCCTAGAGAAACACTTAAAAATGTTAAGAACATGACCACCGTGAAGGCTACTTTGACTACGACTTTGACTTGACGAAAGACCGTCAGACTAAGGTCTCCCAAAAATAATAATGTTATAGTTGTCAATTTCCTTTTCACTTACAAGTTTCTGGATATTTACTGTAGCAGTTGTGAAATGACCAGAAAATGGTCACGACGAGGACCTTACAATACAAGAACACTTTATTGACACCACGAGAAATAAAAACAACATACGAGGAAAAAACGTCAGAAGAAAGGTACAAAGGGCGGTCTTATCGCTAAAAGCGATTTTTGCCAGACAACTTCTAATGAAAAAAATGTGTAATTGACATGGACGGTGGCCTTAGTGAACAGAGCTTCTGGATGCCAAGTGCAGTGGCCGCTAGGAAGGCTCATTTGACCACGAAGTGGGCTGTAGTAACCGGCAGAATAATACCTCTGAAAAGAATATTATTCCAGTCTACAATCCTGTCACTAATATTGATAGCTTCTGGATACACAGTGCTGCGGCCACTAAAAGGCCCACTTGGCCACAACTAAGGCCTTCATGACCAGCAGAGTATAGTCTTCAAAAAAAAATAAAGAAAGCCAATTAACCTAACACTGACATTGTCGAATCCACTTGAAGTTTTTGCATGCCAACCACCATAAAAGGCCGCTAGGCCACAACAAGGGCCTTGATGACCAGAAAATTAAACATGGACCCAAAAGATTAAATAAATAACAAAGTCAAGTAACTTTTCCACTAATGTTGTTAAGTCCACCGCCACTGTGAAGCTTTTGGATGCCCAGTGCAGCAGCCACCGAGAAGGCCAACTTGACCACAACAAGGGCTTTAATGACCAGTAAAAAAATAAGGACCCAAAAGATTAAATAAATAACAAAGTCAACTAACTTTTCCACTAATGTTGTTAAGTCCACCGCCACTGTGAAGCTTTTGGATGCCCAGTGCAGCAGCCACCGAGAAGGCCAACTTGGCCACAACAAGGGCCTTAATGACCAGTAAATAAACAAGGACCCAAAAGATTAAATAAATAACAAAGTTAACTAACCTTTCCACTAATGTTGTTAAGTCCACCGCCACTGAGAAGCTTTTGGATGCCCAGTGCAGCAGCCACCAAGAAGGCCAACTTGGCCACCACGAGGGCCTTAGTGACCAGCAGAGTGAGGCCTCCGAAAAGCAGCCCCACCACCGCTATGACCTTCACTCCGATGCCGGTGAGCAGAGGAGCGTACTTCTTTACTTTGCCACGAGCTGAAAAGGAATAGTTTATCCATAGTTAGATATAAGACCAACCCAAGTGACAAATGACATGACAATTTTGCTTTTTCTCTTTGAGAATCAACATATACATATCTGGATGTTGGTTCTCTCATGAATAAAAAATATGAAAATATTTTAGTTACACAAACATAAGAAAAAATTACACACATTCTGCATATAATTAACCGACATTTTTGATAATATAATTAATTAGATAACTGATCATAACCTCGAAATTAACCTATCAAAAACCTCAATTATACAATTTAGACCTTATCAAAAAATCCCCCTTGACATAATTTTTTCATATAACAATAATAAAATTGACTCAGTGGACATGACAACGTTATTAGGTATAGATACACGCACCTAAATTGGAAAAGCCACGTTAGAAAAATAAAAGCTAAACTATCAAGCTTCACATACGCACTTCTGCGATATGCATCGCATTTCTGCGATATGCAACAAATCTAGACACAGCTTTATCAGCGTACTACGCGTTTGCATATTCGTGGCTAAACTATGGCATCATCCTCTAGGGAAACAGTGTAGATACTAACGACCTGTTCATAGTCCAAAAAAGTGCGTACGGATATTGGCCAATATCAAGCTTCCAAATACAAATATACAACAATTCCACAAACCCTACTTCATTAAATTAAAGATATTAACTGTGGTGTCAATATATATCTTTGAAGCGTGCAAATTCGTAAAAAAATACCCACAGTTTTTCACAAAACTATCAAGTGCACGTGTCCATCCTGCCAGATCCCAATATCAACATAATTTAATGTTACCCAAATCAAAATTATCGATACACAGCTCCGGGCCATGCTCGATGGCTGTTAAAATATTTAATAAAGTTCCGGTCGAAATTAAGAAAATTGAAGACGAAATCGAATTTGTAAAGTATTAAAAGAACCTACTTATCACGAAATGCTATTATACATTAAACGAGTACCTATTGGACAGTCATAAAATAGCAAATTGAAACAAATAAATCGCTCCGCACAATATTGCTATACCCTAATAGGGTCATATGTATAACTTATAGAATATAGATACTAAACATGTTTCTTAAGACTTGCATGTAAATTATACTACATATGATGCAATAAACGATTGACAGTTTTTCACCGACGAACCAGAGGAGGTACTCAATTCTACGCGTATATTTTTTTAATTTATAACCACGCATAACTTTTTTTGTAGTAGTCCGATTTCAATAATTCTTTTTTCGTTGGCAAAAGTATACTTCAAAATTGGTCTCGTTTAAATTTTATCTAAATCGGCTTAGCCATTTTTGATTAATCAACAATATGCCTTTTTGGTAGGTGAAGGAAATCCCTCAAAAATAGAGGAAAATCTGATTTAACGCCATTTGTCACTCCAACCTAATTTAGATCTTAAAATTTGCGAGTATTAATGAAATCGGCCTGGAGTGAGTCGAGATATAGGCTTAGGTAAGTAAATTTAGTTAAAGAGATGTAAAGTCAACAGTTCGGAGAACAACAATAAGTCCAAGTCATGGGCGGATGTCCTACGCTCAGCTTCTATCTCTCGCACCAAACCGAACGAACCGAGTTAGCCTTGACCGAGAAGTGATTGCGTCTCACCGCGTAACAGGTCGAAGACCCCACTTTCTTTATACCTACTAGAAAAATAACTTCCACTGATCTTAGAGTAGGTATAGCAGGTGCCCCGGTTGTGACCACTAGCCCAATTGTGGCCATTTTGGTAAAAAAAATATTGCATATATGGTAATTATAAACAATATAACAACATAAAAAAAAATATTACTTATGTGAATCACACATTATAGTAATCTTAATTTAAATATTATTTGTGCATTAAATTGTCTAATTAAATTCAAAAAGGCCACAAATGATACTAAGATGGCCACTACAGGGGCATCTATGGTTTAACTAAAGTAAATTGTACATATAATTCGTTAGTTTAGACGAACCCAAGCTACCGACTTAGCCCAGCAGATTAGCAAATTAATGTGGCAGTGGGCAGGGTACGTAGTTCGAAGAACGGATGGCCGATGGGGCTGGAAAGTTCTCAAATGGAGACCACGGACTAACAAGCGCAGCGTAGGACGTCCACCCACAAGGTGGGCGGATGACCTCATTAAGACCGCAGGATCACGCTTATGCAAGCCGCGACCAACCTTATTGCTTATTGGAGATCTTTAGGGGAGGCCTATGTCCAGCAGTGGACGTCTTATGGCTGAAACGAACAAACAAACGATCGTAGCGTAGTTTGTCTAAAGTAAATACGTAGGCATAGTTTGTTAGTAGACGAACTAAAGTTACCTACCTACATAGCCCAGCGGATAAGCAAATTAAAGTAGCAATAGGTAGGGCTCATAGTTTGAAGAACGGATGGCCGATGGGGCCGTAAAATTCTCGAATGGAGACCACGGACCAACAAGCGCAGTGTAGGATTTGCACTAGGTGGACTGATGGATAAAAATCGCTGGAACGCGCTGAATGATGGCCGCCTCCAACCGGCTTTATTGGAAATCCAGGGGAGAGGCCTATGTCCAGCAGTGGACGTTCTACGGCAGATAAATGGTTGAAGTTCGTATAGGCTGGGTAGTTAGCCCTGGCGTCAGAGTTTTTAAGCCGTCTAAAGGCAAAGGCCCTGACATGGCTAATTACAAATGACATCGTGCGATTTTACGACTTCCACTCATAAGCATACGCCTACAATGTAGGATAATTTTCTAGACGACGTCGCGATGGGTATTTACTAGACGATGTCGCGATGGGTATTTTCTAGACGACGTCCCGATGGGTATTTTCTAGACGACATCGCGATGGGTATTTTTAACCGACTTCAGAAAAGGTCGTCATCAGTTAAGTTAAACCTTACAAGCTCCATTCATAAGCATAGGCCATATTCCAATCCATACCAATGTAGAATATTCTACCTAACCCTGAAACTTCGTGCATAAATTCCTAGGAATTAATTTGTGCGAGACCCGAGTTTCGAGCCCACGACCTTACGATTGTAGGGTGTCATTACCACTAGAACACCACGGTTTTTTTTAACTTACACCTTAACACGCACAAATGAATAAGTCATACAACGTCAAATTAAACAAGTATTATATTTAAAAAAAAAAACACTTTTTCAAACAAGACAGATGAAACGAGCCAAAACTCGATAGGGTTGCGTCGTTTCATAACAGAGTTCCTATGACTACCTTCCAACTCCATCATCAGACCCTGGTTACCATTGAAAGACAAACTACTCGCCAAGACGATTCAAATGAATACAAACTCGATGAGGTTGTGTCGTTTCATTGCTAAGTTCCCTTGGCTACCTTCCAGCTCCATCGCCAGATCATCATCATGTCATCATAATATTGCATTGTCACGCGATTTACACATGTATGCAAAATTTCAGGTCAATCGTTAACCGGGAAGTGGATTAAAGGTGACGTCCACAAGTGGTATATTATTCAAAGAAAAAACGAACCAAGATGATATTATGTAGATCATTTGAAAGCTTGATTTATGGGCTTCTCAAAAATATTTAATTTTGATATTTCTGTTCCTCCATTTTTTTTAAATGTGAAAAATAATTTGTATGATGATAATAATACAACTATGTATTTTTTTCTAGTTTAGCTATAATAAAGTGCTTCTATCGTTATTTCACTTGCATTCGTAGCTGATTCTTTCACATTCATGTCTTAATTTGCTAAAATTAAAAATTATAACCTACTCGTACCAGTGTGACCAGTCAGTAGGTACAATGTGACAAAAAAACATCTAAAAAGTGTGTCTAATTGGCAAACATGTTTTTAACAATTTGGAGGTTACTTAATCACGGTCGATAGAGATAAACTACCTATTGAGCCATATATATTTATAAATCTTAATAAATTCAAAATTAATTAAAAAAAAACGGAGGGCTCTTTCTTAGTTTTAACTGATGTAATCGACTCAGAAAAATATGAACTTTCCCGAAATGTAACGAATGTTGTGGTTAGAATTTTTGATTATTATTATACCAGTCTCCATACATTTTGTGGACATGTCCTTTAACTTGCAAGATTGGGACAGGTGAAAGTAAATAAAACCTGTAAAAATTACCTTCTTCGAACGTCCTGGCTGCTTCTCTGAGTTCTCCAGGAGCAAACTTCACGTTGAGCTTTTCTTCTCCTGTAGCATCCCTGAAAATAAGAATAAAATATTCAGGAAAAAGTGCCTATATTTCAGGTCAAAGACACATTTCAAAAAGGTATAGAGCTTAGGGTCTTGGCCCTTTGTCTTTTTCTTTTTTGCTTTTTTTTAATGCATGATAAGGCTACATTTGGTCACCAACTCGCCTGATGGAAAGCGATGCTGTAGACGAAGATGGAGTATGTAGACCTAGAAGATACCTATTCCCTCTTGACTTGAAGACATCCAAATTGTTATTGCCAGGAAATAATGACAGAAGCAGGGCATTCTAACCTCTGGCGCGCATTATGAAGGAAGAAGCGAATCGCTTAGTACGAGCAGGTGGTACTAATACTACTCATACGTCGACTATGTAGGTATGTATTTATGGGACTTCACATTTGTTTTAATTAGTTTACACAAAAATGATAATAGTTTTTACTAAGACAATTAGAATATCTCATAGTTAAATAATGCAAAAATATAAACTGTAGATTTAATATTACCTATATATATTTTTAGAAGTTTTTTACACATAGTCTGCAGGTTAGGGTTGTCAACACTGTCCGCTAGTTGCTGACATTAGCTATCTAGCGTACATTAAAAAAAAACAAAAGAGAAACACGCACGAGAAATTCTCACTAGCATTTAATAATTATTTTACTTTATACCAGCTAGCTGCGGTAAATAAGCACTGGCGCGTTTTAATGTGGAACAGCGCCATCTATTGAAGAAGCCACGTATTTAAAACAACATTTTATATGTAGGCCGATTTAAACTTCTTTGCGGTTGGAAACTTAGCTACCAAGTAGAACCCAATCTTCACGCTGCTGATAAGTAAGTTTAGTTAGGATTGGGTTTTCAGCAGCTTGTAGCTAACTTCACACCTTCAGGAAGTTTGATTTAGCACATTTGCATTAACTAGTGTACACGAAAATTATAATACCTAGTTTTTGGGTAAACAATTTGATTAGTTCACAATAGGCTAGTAATTAACAGTATTTTTTTGATGTCCTTTTAGAACTAACTTAACCATATTACTTAAACCTTATTATTTAATATAATAGTTTATGTAAGTTTATGTATGTTATTTATTTTGAAATTGTATTATTATTTAGTATATATATTTTTTTTATAGTTTTGATCTGTGTTGATTCTAGTTAATTTATCTCTTTGTCTATTTATTCATGCCTACTTCCCAATGTCTTCTACCTGTAGGTTGACTGGCAGATAATGCTATTTAGCCTTAAGTCCTCCTTTTGTACAAATGGTGTGCAATAAAGTGTTAAATGAATAAATAAATAAAAACCATAAACAGATCCGATTAACGAAAAGGAAATTTAGAAATAAAGAGGTTAGAGCTTATTTATTTTCTTGCTAGACAAAGAGCACACTAAGGCAGGCTATGACGTCACTGCCTGTAAGTGTCATACATTCGCCATACTATGTCATGCTTTGTGGGAAAAGGACAGGGAGACCCCTCTATAGAGGGTTACAGGCGAAGTCGACCTATTCCCGTTAAGCGTGTGTAGTTTACTACGTTTCTGACTGATTTGACTATGAAACACCATATCCTAAATCTCACAGTTTTCGAGGTATTTGAATTCAAATACTTTTTATAAAAGATTAATTTTTACGGACAATATTGGGTAAGTGAGGTCGTAAAACATTATTTTACATGTAAAAATCAAATAAAAATAATAATACGACTTACACGTTTCAAAATATCTGAGCTGATAGCCGAAAATTAGGAATTATATAAATACCAATTTCAAATATCTTTTTTTTTATTTTTTTATTTAGGATAGTGTATTTATAGTCAAACTAGTCAGAAACAAAGTAAACTACACACTCTTAACGGCAATAGGTCGACTTACCCTGTAACCCTGTTTACATACCAAAATATATATCTTTCGACGTGTGAGAACCACACAGAGTTATGGCGAAGTATAGTATAAGTCACTTTTACACACGTCGAAAAGAGTTTTTTCGTGGCTTGCTAAGTTAGCACGACAGACGAAAACAAAATCGACGTGTTTAAAACGGAGACCTTTGCTTTAGCTTCGGTCAGTATAATATCAGTAAATCCCTTATAATAATGACAATAGTCCACCGCGAAATTGACTAACTTTTTTTTGGGATTCCGTGAACGGAGAGAACGAGAGAACGGAGAGAACCCTTATTTCATCATTGTGTTCGACCGTCCGTTCGACCCAATCGCACATCGCATTATGCAGTACTGTACAGTACCAGTATTTTTAATACTGCTGAACGTTGGCCTACTCACGAAGCGTGGTTGGGCTGTATCGGTCACGCTGACCCAATGCAAGTTGCTTCACGATCTTTTCCTTCAGCTAAAAGCCAGTAGTCTCAAAATGGACAACTTGTAAAGAACTCATTGTTACGGGACCGGGATTTGAAACTCACCTTCCAATTATGAGACCGGATTTTTTTTCCTTTTTTTTCTACCTGTCCCGGCACATGAGACGCGCCCGCGACCTATCCCTACTTTTAAATATGTAAAGTTTGTTATCTTTAATTGTTATTCTGAAATATTTTTTTCAGAGGGGTTTTTTTAGTATTTTTTTTTAGTTATTTTTATTTTATTATTTTTTTTATATTTAGGAGACCGGTGTTACTAGCACTAGATCACTTCAGCTTAAACCACTATACCACCACGGCTTAAATTGCAACTCAGAATCTACAAAATGTACGAGATAGCTGATTTATTAATGGTAGTAAAAAATGTTCATTAGAGTTTGTACAAAAAGATAAGTAGGTGAGGTCGCCCGTGTGCCATTTTACTAATTTTCTGACGTTGACAACACTGCTCTGCTATTGCTAGTACAACTAAAAGTGTTTGATACTTGGTAGACACCAATTCAGTTTTCATCAGTAGACTCGCGTCTACTTAGTATATATTATTATTATTGTTAGTTCGCCGTAACGATACGACGGTCTTCTTTTCGCACACGCTCTACTATGGTCTGAATCATCTTACTTCTTCTTAGCACATCTTTTGAATAACCCTGTATAAGCTTTGGTCGAACGCTTAGTATAATAGCCATAAAACATTGTGAAATATGTTTCGCTTTCTGCCAAAGTAAGTAAAATAGGTACTAAACTACGCATAACGCGTTCTCTCGCTTAGCAAATTACTCTAAGGGCCTTCGCTACGTTAAGCGTGCGCACGCGGCGGGTACCCGCCTCGCTTGTATGTATTGAAAGATAAGTTGGAGCAGTGTCCCTGGCACGAACGCGTACGACGGGTTTGTAACGCGCGGCGGGTGGCGGGTACGCGGTGTGGGCGCATGCGGTGGGTGTAAATTGTTTTTAGGGGTTTAAAATTCAAAGTGAGTGAATCGTATCATGTAAGGTATCATATAAAAGTACTTCATTAGCACATGCTCAAACAGGTTTTTAATTATTTTTACAATACTTATTACCTACATATTGTGCAAATTGTTTAGATGCACGACGAAAAAAGTAAAAAAAAAACTTTTTTGTCGATAGTTATAGTCGGTATAGGTACTTTTTTGTCGATGGTTATAGACGGTATAGGTAGAGATTTCATCAACTTCCTTCTCAATTTTGTGAAATTTTCTGGATTTGTACGGAACCCTCGGTGTGCGAGCCTGACTTGCACTTGTCCGGTTTTTTTTGTAAGTATGTATGTTATGAGTTTAAATACGGTTGTGTCACTTTGGCGAAAATGTATTATTCTACAAAGTAAATAAGCCTGGCTCAGTGATATATCTCCTTTGGGACATGTACCTATGTCAAAAAAAAACTAGGCCATTTACTTCGCATACCTATTCAATGAGTCAAAATTTTGAAATAGTAGAAAACTAAAACAGCTAATTGTCATTCATGTTTACTCAAAAGAAATACTTGGAGCTTAGGTAACAGTTTGTAAAAGTTATGTGTCATCCTTTCATAGAATGTGGTACACTTTTTGTTCTCCTTTGACCGTAACAGTTACGTTGGTTACGAATGACTGTAACCGATAATAGCATATGACTGATTTAGGCATCGTCATCGCGAGTATTTTTATGCCATTTTTTGATTTTTTTTAATGTAGAATAGTGCTACGCCACCAACTCTCCTGATGGAAAGCGAAGTTGTAGTCGAAGATGGAAAAGGCCTAAAATATACCTATTCACTCTTGACTTGAAGATATCCAAATTATAATATAATTGTCAGGAAACAATGACGGCGGCAGGGCATTCCAACCCCTGGCGGTCCGCATTATGAAGGACATTACATGATACGATTTACGCACTTTGAATTTTGAACCCATATTTTGTGAATTTATATTTTTATGTGATTTAAATAAAAATGTACAGTTTTCAGTTTTATTCCTATATATATATGTACTCTAAGACAATGCTTTTCGCCAAATTTCATAGTTCTATGTCAACGGGAAGTACCCTGTAGGTTTTGATATTTGTGAGCGTTGAAATATGCGTTTTTTTACAACATAAACGGCTCTAGCTTTTTTATACGGTAACTGAGAAGCTTTTCTTTTACACAACTGCAAGAATTCATAGGTTTACGTATACAGTTTAAATTTCAACTCGATATCTTTACGCGTTCCCGAGATAAAGAGTCTTGACATACACACAGACGGACAGACGGACAGACGGACCGACGGACAGACGGACAACAAAATGATCCTATAAGGGTTCCGTTTTTTCCTTTTGAGGTACGGAACCCTAAAAATGATAGAATAAGATCTCGATGCATTCTTCTTCGTCGTGTCGATAATCCAATAAAATCAACAAACATTTTTTTATTCTTTGGGATTGGGATCAATTAGGGTTGTATCTAAAATTAATCACTAATTAAGAGCAATAAAATTAGTCATTGTGGATCAAATATGAAGATGTGACAAATTATTTAGAACATACACGCCGTCGTTGAGATTTTTTTCAAATTATGCATGCTTTCAACAACAGCCTAACAAGACTAAAAATAAATGTTAAATGAGATTCGCCTAGTAATAACAAAGTTACTTTTGAAAACGCTCATGGAGACAGCTCCTAAGCCTAATACTTCATAATTAATTACCTCACTAACTCTTCCCTCTACGAAATGCTTTAATAATGAGTAATGAATAGGACAATAGAAAAAGGTTTAGTGAAAGTGGCTTAGGAAGACTGATGGATTTGCCAACTTTGGGATTTCCTAATTGTTGTTTTACTATTAAATAACTGTGAGCTAGTTTGTAACCTGTATAATCACTTATTATATATATCATATTTAAATGTTTTGGATGAGAGTTGATTCCTTAATTTATAATCATCATATATTACTTTTATAACATTAAAATTGTAGCACCATCATTGAAAATTTCCTCTCCTATAAATTCACATTAAATTTGGTGGAAAGCAGCTCCTATATAGCATTTTTTTTGTGCAATTTACGCTATGTTCTTCGTCTATGGTCTCTATTCGAGAGCATCTTTACTGATTTACAGAGTCATCAGTTTTGTTTTACTCTACTCTGAGTGATATACCTATTATAATATATAATTCTATTATAAAATTGATCTTTTTTATAGTGCTTTCCCACACTACGTTTATCTGAAAGAGTTATATAAAATTAGAGTAATGTGTCCGTACAGTTGACCTACCTTACGAGTACATTTGAAGTGTTATTGAGCCATACTCACTTTGATTTAAGAATTGTCGCATTCATATACGAACGTATACCTTGTTTGATTCATAATGCTATCATTTTTAAATAAGCTAATGAAACTTGAAAATTATAATTCGTCGATAAATTTAAAAAATCATCATCACAATCGACTAAGACTTAAATTTATGACCACTTATTTTATTCTTAGGAAAGCATTTTGTTAGGTCTCTAACTGAATGGTGGCTCCGTGACGGGAAGCGTAGTCCCGGTAGACTCATACAACGGTAGCGTGATGACATCCAAGTTTCGCGGCAACACCTGGATGCGACTGGCACAAGACAGGGATAAATAGCGTAAGGAAGAGGCTTATTTTGATTTTTATATGGATTTTTATCTATTACATCTATATAAATTAATAAAATCGGAGTGTCTGTTTGTAATATTGAAATAACCGTTTTTTACCACATGCATATGAATATATATATATGGTTGTATCAGCCTTATAATAGTCCACTACAGGACGTAGGCCTACCCACGAAAGGTGATTGGGTCATATCCACCACGCTGGCCCAGTGCGGGTTGATGGATTCACATATGCCATTGAAATTCTTCTCCGGACATATGCAGGTTGCCTCACGATGTTTTCCTTCACCGAAAAGCCAGTGGTGTGAAATTCCGTACATAAATCCCAAAGAACTCATTGGTACGGGAACGGGATTTGAAACCACGACATCACGATTGTAAGGCTGGTGTCATTACCTCTAGACCACCACGGCTTAGTATATATATAGTACATACACCAAAATAACATTTTTTACAATTTTTGTCAGTCTGTCTCTTTGTTCCGTCTAATCTCTGAAATGGCTGGTCCGATTTTGACGGGACTTTTATTGGCAGGTAGCTGATCTAATAAGGAGTAACTTAGGCTACGTTAATCGACTTACAGGCGAAACGATGTTCGCCGGGTCAGCTATTCTAAAATATATTTTTTTAATTTAATTATGCCCTGATGTGGGCCGAAACAAGCTAACGACGATGATGCATTTTACGTAGCACTTAAGTTAATACGGTCATCTAAACAAATAATGCACCTATCTTCTAAGTCTTCATCTTCCACCATATTGTCCCGTTGCCATAAATAGTAGTCGAACGTGGATTTATTGTGCTATACTGGCCTCTTCTACTGTCTTTATTCACTTCTGAACACATGCCCACCCACGAAAGATGATTGAGCCATAGTTATATGTAATTGTTGATAAGATACAAGGACACAAGAACACAAATAGTATTACTAAGTAGTTAAGAAAAATAATTAGTTCTATACTACAACTTTTCTTTTTTTGACATATTACACACGGCTTGTGAACTCTAACTAATCAAAGCTTGTAATTAGGTAGCTAGAGACTGATATACATACATGTATGTTTTTATGTACATACCTATACATATGAAAATAATAACACCCAGACACAGAATAAGCAATAAGCAATTAAGCATCTAAGTTCATTATTAAAATGGTTGCTCTGGGTGGGAATCGAACCCTACACTTACTTTGGCACAGGATACCGAGCATTAGGCCACCGAGAAAAAATAAATCTGGACATATCTATCCCACGTACCAGCAAACGCAGCGTAGGACGTCCATCCACATGATGACCAGATGACCATATAAAGACGGCAGGATCGCGCTGGGTACAAGCCACTTCTAACCGATCTTATTGGAGATCCATAGAGGAGGCCTATGTCCAGCAGTGGATGTCTTATGGCTGATGGATAATTTCTATCCCGTTGACCCATTGCGGATTAGTAAATTGACAAACGCCGTCGAATTTCCTAGATGTATGCATACACAGATTTATTCGCGATAACTTAAGAGCACTAGTTATATCTATGAACTTACTTTTCAATAGCAACCCCCGAAAACAGCTCAATCCGGTCATCTTCAGTAGCACCCGGCGCACCACTGCACCCCACAATCGCTACTACAAGAACTAAACACAACACTTTCATTTTTAAATAATATTCTTGGTACTTCTAGAAGTAAAGTAAAGTGGTCCTTCTCGGCCGGGCGTCGAGGATAAAATGAGAAGTAACCGGGATACGTCCGCTTTTTATATTAGGTGACGAAAGAATTAGTTCTGAGTTCAGTTTGTAGTTTGGGCGGGTGGTGCTAACGGTTTTGGTACTTGGTGAGGTGAATAGGTGTGTTGTGTTTGGAAAATTGTTTTTGAGATGTTTGGAAGTAACAGAGTCATATATGATGTTGTTTCACAATGTTGGTGCTCTAATTTTATGCTATTGATCTGCATAATTCCGTTTTTGATTTTGGGCAAATGTCTCCACTATAGTTTTCTGTTGTTTTCTGTCCTTGGTCACAGTAGTAAATGTATGAATTAGTAAAAATCATAGAAGTCACAAAATAAAAATTGTGTAGATACAAGGAAAACGTAATGAGTTTGTAAAATAAAGGTGACGTCCACAAGTGGTATATTATTCAGAAAAAAATCGAACCAAGATGATATATACATCATTTGAAAGCTTGTTTTATGGGCTTCCCAAAAATATTAAATTTAGATTTTTTCACCCCTCCATTTTTTTTTTAAATGCGAAGAATAAATTGTATGAAAAATAACAATACAGCTTATTATTTTTTCTAGTTTAGAAATAATAAAGTGTTCCTATCGTTATTTTACTTGCATTCGTAGCTGATTCTTCCACATTCATATCTTAATTTGCTAAAATTAATAATTATAACATACTAGTGTGACCAGTTTGTTGGTACAATGTGACAAAAAAACACTTAAAAAGTGTGTCTAATGGGTAAAAATGCTTTTAATTAACTATTTGAAGGTTACTTAATCAGGGTTGATAGAAATAAACTACCTATTGAGCCAAATATATTTATTTATCCTAATAACTTCAATATTAATTTTAAAAAAATCGGAGGGCTCTTTTTTGCTTTTAACAGTTGTAATAGACTCAGGAAAATATGAACTTTCTCGAAATGTAACGAGTGTTGTGGTTCGAATTTTTGATTATTATTATACCAGCCTCCATACATTTTGTGGACATCTCCTTTGTTTATTTTTCCATACCTTATAAAAACTACGTTAGCATTTTAATTATGAACCTGGCTAGAGTCCTTTTAACTAGGTTTTTAAAAATCTCAAAGACGGAAAAAAATCTACCAATTTTGTTTATTTAACAAGAAGAAAGTTTGATGATTCAATTTTATTATAAATGTACCTATCTGTATTTATTAATTGTTCGTATAATTAAGAGGTTTTTCTTTATTCATAGGTTTTGAGGTAAGAAGATTTGTTGTTAATGAGAAAAATACTGTCCGTTCAACATATTGTTAGGCCAATCGGCGCCATACATTGTATCTGTTATTTTATAGTTTCAGTTTAGTACTTGAAATACAGCCGTGATGGTCAAGAGGTAGTGACACCCGTCTTACAATCGTGATATCATGGGTTCGAATCCCCGGTCCCATACCAATGAGTTCTTTGGAATTTATGAATTTAGGAATTTCACACCACTGGCTTTCCGGTGAAGGAAAACATCGTGAGGCAACCTGCGTACGTCCTTAGAAGAAATTCGATGGCGTATGTAAATCCACCAACCCGCACTGAGCCAGCGTGGTGGATATGGCGCAATCACCCTTCGTGGGTAGGCCTACGTCCTGCAGTGGACTATCAAAAAAAGGCTGGTACAGTACTTGAAATACGAAAAGTTAAGTTTGTTAAATAATTATAAACCAATGTTTATGATATCCTTTTCAGACAACGTCAATTTATTACCCATAGCCCTAAAAAATGTGATCATACAAGCCAAAAAACGGAAAAGTATCAAGACTACCTACTCCTCCTATACCAAAGCTTAAACGTTCATTCATATACTTTGTATCCGTACGCAAGTAGGTACGGCTGTTGTTACAACAAAAAGGCATGACGAAAACAAATGTACGACGTACGGATATTTTTCAAACGTAATAGGTGAAAATAACGCCTTTGTGAGTCAGTTCGACGTTTCGGCGCAGGTATGTCTTGACGGGTCGGTAATTAGATAAATAGAATAGGTAGTGAGATAGATTAGCACTTCATTTTGAACTTTAAGTAGGGACGCACTTGTCGTTTTGTGAGGTGATGACATACTTGAAATGTTTTTGTCATCCCCGATCTTGGAAATGGTTTTTTGTTGCACAAGAGTGCAAAGTTGATTTTAACCGCGTGCTCAATTTTGATGACCGAGGAAGCGAAGGATTCTAAAATTCCTGAGCATTAGCGAGGGAATCAAAAGAGCACAAGGTAATAAATCTTTGCACTCGAGTGCAACATGTCACTTTTCATCCTATCTCAGCGAGGATATGACTAAAGTCGTCTACGTACCGCACTGTTTCAAATACTCTTCTAATTCGCGTGAACGGTTTCAGTTAATTTGGCATCAAATAAACTTCCTCGTCGCTAGAATCACTCATTTTAAGTTTTTCACTTGTTTTCAAGTTTCTTATTTTTAAAACTTTTAGCAATATGACTTGCATGATAAGAAAATGGCGCGTGCAAAACAAATTAAAAAAAGTACAGCAAGAAGGTTCCGTGTTTGAGTTTTGAACAAATTAAAAAAGGTTGTATGATAAATTCGGCATCATGGAGGTAGAAGTAAATAGGTTTAATAATTTGTTTTGTTTTGTATTCACAGACTTAGTGCACATGAGTGCACACGATGAATTTACATTCAATTTTAGTTTACCCTCTAGCGGGTAAAAACGGTTTTTTCACTCAGATTTCAAAGAGCAAAAATACTCGTTCCGAGATGGGGGGATGAAAAAGTATTTTTGCTCTTCGATATCTGAGTGCAAAAATCGTTGTTTAGGGTTCCGTACCTCAAAAGGAAAAAACGGAACCCTTATAGGATCACTTTGTTGTCCGTCTGTCCGTCTGTGTGTATGTCAAGACTCTTTATCTCGGGAACGCGTAAAGATATCAAGTTGAAATTTAAACTATATACATAAACTTATGAATTCTTCCGGTTGTGTAAAAGAAAAGCTTCTCAGTTACCGTATAAAAAAGTTAGAGCCGTTTATGACGTAAAAAAACGCATATTTCAACGCTCACAAAAATCAAAACCTACAGGATACTTCCCGTTGACATAGAACTATGAAATTTGGCAAAAAGTATTGTCTCAGAGTACACATATAGGAATCAATCTGAAAACTGTACATTTTTATTTAAATTACATAAAAATAGGGCCTCAAAATTCACAAAATATGGGTTTAAAATTCAAAGTGAGTAAATCGTATCATGTAAGGCATCATATAAAATAACTTCATTAGCACATGCTAAAACAAGTTTATAATTATTTTAACAACATGTTTGTACGGAACCCTCGATGTGCGAGCCTGATTCGCATTTGTCGGGTTTTTTCACTAGAAGATAAAGTAAAATTGAATTTAGAACACTGAGTCTATTAAGTTTGTGAATTCAAAAATGTTGCACTTGAGTGCAAAGATTTTTCACCTTGACCAATCCTGAGCGTTAAGGAATCAAAAGAGCACACTCTTCCTTAAAGCTCAGGATTCAAATTTTAGAATTTACGCTAGCTCGGTTATCAAAATAGAGCAGGCGGTTAAAATTTATTTTTTGCAAAAAAATGTCATAACCGTTTTCAACCGTGTACAGAATTCGCAAATATATCGCACGGATCGATGTAGTATTTTTCAAATTATTGTTGATTTATCACAAAAGGCTCAGAAAAAAATTGTCTCATTTAAATTTTATTTAAATCTAAAATTTAAATGAGACAATTTTTTTCTAATAAAAAAAAGAATTATCGAAATCGGACTAAAATGTAAAAAGTTGTGCGTGGTTATACCTACATAAAAAATATACGCGTCAAATTGAGTACCTCCTCCATTTCGTCGGTAAAAAACAACTTTTTGCTCTTGTATCACAAATAACTATTATAGGGATCCGTACCTCAAAGGAAAAAACAGATTTCTTGCAGAGATACTTTTTTTTACCGTCTGTCTGTCAAGAGTCTATCTCTGTCTTGGACACGCGTAAAGGTATCAATTTGAAATTAAGCTCAATGGTTTTATGTAAAGCACCTGTATCAATGTAAACAGAATGTTAAGGCGCTTAAAAATAGCAACATAAGTAAATAACTAAATATGTTTTGTCCAGCAGCCCAAAATGTGTTTTGATTTTATCTCCGATACTAATAATAAATTAAATAAACTTAAATTTAAGACTATAAATAAATATGTATATAATCGGTATATTTTTTTTGTCCCGATAGTCGTTTCGGTAAACGGCTTAATAACGAAGAGTCTTGATCACCACCTTAAGAGGCTCTCGCTAGACGGTTGGGTCAAGGGTCAGATACAGAAGGCAGTCATCCTGGACATGGCGCGCATTATCAGGAAGTTCCTCTCGCTGTAGCCCCAACCACCGGCAGCTTGGGCCCTGCCCCGCTGCTGGCGGCACCCTAATTTTTAAGTTTTTTATGATATACATATTCTTATAGTTTCCTATTCTAAAAAACTTAGAAATTAAGGAATAAAAAAATACGTAAATACGTCTGCGTCCTTCATGTTTGGTTACGACGTTGCTTACTATATATTATGTACTATAATTTGCGATAAACCAAACTAGTATGTATTATGTAAACTAGAACAGATGTTAATATCTGCCTGATGCATCACTTCATTCATAGCTTTGAGTAAGAAAATCTTAAAACCCATATTTCAATAACATAGTGATGAAAATATTTACTTGTTATCCGATTTCCAAAAAGGAGGAAGTTCTAGGTTCGTCTGTACCTATATATTATTTTTGTGTAGATATTTTCATCGATATTTTCTACAATTGTGAACCGAATCAAAAATATTTTTAGTTCGAAAAGGTATCTATCCCATTTTAAATTTTACCGAAATCGGCTGAGTCATTTTTGAAAAATCGTCAGTAATGGAAAAATTGTTTACATTAATTCGAGCGAACTATTCGGATTTTGTATACGATGGAAGTCAGTTTTGTTATTGTTGTTTTTGAATGACTTATAGCTGTTGGCCTCTGAGGCCTCTACAGCTTACCGGGCATGGGCGAGCGCGGAAGGCGGCTGAGCCCTAAGATTAGGTTATAGGGTGACTAGCGCAAGGGCACCTGAGAAGGTACGGACCTCGGCTTGGGCCGTCACCCGGCGGGGGAGATCAGACTTGCCCGGGCACCCCAGAAGGGGTGTGCCCTGTGGCCCTAATAGGTTGAGCTGATTGACTATTTGGAGAGAATCTAACCGATCTTCTAACAGATCCTGAGGGTCCTCGACCTCGCCGGCGGGGTCGGTGTCTGACTGTGTGCCTTTGGTAACCGGCGCCTATACCAAATACGGAATACTTCCTGTTGCAGGGAGCTGTCGGATCGGGTGACCCCAGCGCCGCAGAGGTGACTACGGCGATGGGGTCATCCGGGTCGCCCAGGAGGTGTTTGGGGCGGCGACGGAGAGGAGGTGGGTGTGTAGTGTCTGGCGTGTAGTCCGAAGCTTGGACTACGAGTGGACAATTATTTTTAACTACTCTACTCTGTACTTAGTGCACACAATAAAGAGTTCTATCTATCTATCTATTTTTGCCCAACGCACGATTTTACTGGCATTATACGTAAGTATGTAGACATAAAAAAAATGCCAAGCGATGTATGTAAATAAAGCCCAAGGATATTTTTTCACGTTTTGAACAGTTGAGAAATTCGGTATTACTTGGCACGAGGATTCTTATTCACGCATTCCAAGACAGATTTGTCATAAGGTATTACTAACGCTTTCTCGAGGATACAGTTTAAAAAGTATCACACTACATCATCAGCATCAGTCTTGTATAATATCGTTCGTTTCAGCCATAGGACGTCCACTGTTGAACATAGGCATCCCCTAAAGATCTCCAATAAAACCGGTTTGTAGCGGCTTGCATCCAGCGCGATCCTGCGGTCTTAATGAGGTCATCCGTCCACCTTGTGGGTCCTACACTGCGCTTGCCGGTACGTGGTCTCCACTCGAGGACTTTTTAACCCCAAGCCAATGGTCATCAGTCCTCCGTGCTATGTGCCCTACCCATTGCCATTTCAACTTGCCGTTCCGCTGGGCTATGTCGGTAACTTTAGTTCTTCTACGGATCGTCTCATTCCTGATTCGATCTCGCAGAGAGACTCCGAGACTCCGAGACTTGCATAATATTCTTAGGTGTATTTGAGAGAAATTGAAGCGATTTCCATCACTGACTGAACTCTTCGTAGCACGCAGTGCTGAGCTATTAGTCCAGGTTTTGCGTAGTTTACTTAAACTATCGCGTTCACGTATGACTCCATACATTATAGTTCTTTCTCACTCGTTTTCGCCAGGGGCGCTGTACAAAAATGTATAAAGCCATACGGAAACACCTGTAGTTTCAATTTACCTGTAAGCCTGGAATAACCCTCTGATGACCGATGGGATCGAAAAGTTTTCGAGTGGATACCACGTACCAGCAAGCATAGCGAAAAGTTTCTAACTAGGTACTTGTTTTTTCGCCAAAAATGGCCCACCCGACTTAAATCTTGTACGAAATTCGATTAGTTCGTTCAAATCAAAATAAACTATTATTTGATCATTGTTGATTTTTAGGGTTCCGTACCTCAAAAGAAAAAAACTGAACCCTTATAGGATCATTTTGTTGTCCGTCTGTCCGTCTGTGTGTATGTCAAGACTCGTTATCTCGGGAACGCGTAAAGATATCGAGTTGAAATTTAAATATATACAGTTGTGTAAAGAAAAACTTCTCAGTTATCGTTTAAAAAAGTTAGAGCCGTTTATGACGTAACAAACCGCATATTTCGCACTCACAAAAATCAAAACCTACAGGGTACTTTCCGTTCACATAGAACTATGAAATTTGGCGAGAAACATTGTCTCAGAGTACACATTTAGAAATAAATCTGAAAACTGTACATTTTTATTTTTATGATAAAAAAAAAACTTTTTAATCGATGGAACTATAGAGATTGTTAACAACTTACTTCCCTATTTTGTGATCTGGATTTGTACGGAACCCTCGGTGTGCGAGCCTGACTCGCACTCCGAGTTCAGCTTCAGCTAAAACAGTTCAGCTGAATTTGATAAAATGTGAGTGGAAAAATCTCTGAAGTGTTTTCTACCAAAAACCGCTTCACATCTGGTGGAGTGAGTGACGATCAACAAAATGCAAACCTCTCTTTTTGAAGTTGTTTAAAAATAGAGTCCCCAAAGTAAGAGAGAGCTTTTCTGCAGTAATTTTGTACCCCCGAGCGAAAAAACTCTGACAGATCTAGCCACCTGGCCTATAAAAACTTACTAAGTACAGTTTTGAGCAGGTCTTATCTTGACCTTATCTTACCATCTATACTAATTATTATATATTACGGGACTAATCGCGCACTAAAATTCCGAGATAAATAAATACCTCTTCATCCCGACGTTCTACCCGTCTACCCGTGACCACGGTCGATGCAACTTGGCCGAAACGTCGGGATGAAGAGGTATTTATTTATTTTGTAATTTTAGTGCGCGATTAGTCTCGTATTATATAAAATAATAATGTGTTCAAATCGCGAAAGTTTAAAAAGAACATCTATACTATCTACATCTATATAACTAAGGCAAGTTTGTATAGGCCGGGTGGGTAGCCCTGGTGTCAGAGATCTTAAGCCGCCTGAAAGCCTATAACATAGCTTATAAAAACCGGGACATACAATTTTACGTGTCATTCGAGCCACGGTGCTCAGTTGTAAATGCCACCCGCGGTCACCCATCCGAAGACTGTCCATGCTGAACGTTGGTAGAGGCTTAAATAAACCAAGCTCTATTAAGTAAGCGGTCAAGGTTACTTTCTCCCAGTGGCCGGAGGTCCCTGCACCTATTTCAAGGTTGAGGCACTGAACTTGCTCAGCGTCCACTTTCTATTTGGATTGCATGTAGTACACACAAAAAATACAGATAAAACTTTTCTTCATAATTATTTAAAAGCGCATTTAACATAATTACGTGTGCTTTTTAATCGGTTGGAGAGTTCTTAGGAAGAAATAGTTGTTATTTAATTTTTTTTGTAATTACACACATTTATTATCCTACTAATATTATAAACGCGAAAGTTTGTGAGGAATGATGGATAGATGGATGTTCGTTACTCTTTCACGCAAAAACTACTAAACGGATTGAGATAAAACTTTGCAATAATATAGCTTATATATCACAATTACACATAGGCTATAAATTATAATGATATTGCGTCAAAAATCAAAATATCATGCGGGCGAAGCCGCGGGTAAAAACTAGTTAAATATAAGTGTGATTTTCTTTGTGTCAACAGTAAAACTAATCATATACCTGTATATTTATTTAATCATAAGATCATTCTTCCGAAATAAAGTTTTAGGAAAAAAAAAACATGGTGGTAATTTCAAAATGAAAAAAAAATACTTAAAACGTGGCTGAAACTTGTCCTTGCTTAGCGTCTGACCATTGAAATTTGCTAAATTTATATCTACTGTTAATAAAAATACTAATAAATGTAGTTATCAAAAAAGCAAGCAAGCATAAGTTTTACAAGCTCTCATAGAATAAGTCTGCCATTAACCACACTTTTATGTACCCAAGCGAAAAAAGTAAGCGAAATTGTGGTTGAAAATGCCGCAAGTAGAGTTAAAAGATCCTGACCTTGAAAAGCTTTAGATTATATGTGTAAGAAAACTAAAACTGGCAATATGTTATCTTTATGTGAATTTTGTAGCTGATTAAAGAAGATACCTTGAGTTGTCTGTATTTTCTCTATATACTGCAAATGCAGTATCACGTATGCAAGCAGTGGGTGAGTATTACAAAACAACCGGCTCCCGGGGCGATGGCATACTTTCTTACATCATATTCATAACTCGGACATCATTCACATTTAACCGACTGCATTAGACGTGAGGAGGTTCTTGAGAGGACTTATACGGAGAAAATAAGGAGTAGGCCCATATTCAGCAGTGTTCTAGTAACTAGTAGTATAAGCAAAAACTATATAGCATAGGTTATCTAGGTGGTACTTAGTGGTCACCAAAGTTCGGCAACGGCCAGAACGGCTAAACATAGGATGGGTGACCACTTCAATCTGACTGCTACCGTAGCTCCTTAAAGCCGGAAATATACTATCGGACGCGGCTGACGGACTCGACTGACAGCCGCGACTTAGCAATGTGCACAGTCTTAAAACATCCGGTGTGCGTGTGCCAAATCGCTCTCGGACGTCGGAACGCTCAAGGTCATCCGAAGGTGACGTCCGCGACTTATGTCCGATAGTGTGCACGGCTCAGTGTACTTTCATAGTCTAGATACCTATCAGTCGCGGCTGTCAGTCCCGTCCGTAAGCCGCGACCGATAATATGTTTCCTGCTTAATAGCTACGATTGTTTAACACTAATATTATGGTATTTTTTTCAGATACTATTAAAAGCCTTCTTTATACCGATTATTAATTCTGATACTAAAAATACAGTCTATACGAACTTACTTTTCTGCATAGAACTTTTCCTAATTTTTTTGTATGGGTTTCAAATCAGACAACATCTTGTCTGATTTGAATGATCAGAACTTGATTCAAGGTCTGTAATTAAAATTCTACATTTTCGTGATGCTAAATCGCTTGAAAAACCTCTTTTGCTCGTTTTTAATAAAAAACAAAAGCTAAGTTTTTCCTGTTTGTCACTTCGACACTATCAAAACACGAAAAACCAAAATGTAAAAACTCACCGAAAATACTATCGAAACCAACAAAAAACCAGCTAAAAAAACAACCTCTACAAGATGACTTCACCAATGGACGACTAACAATCCCTCCATCCAAAAACGAACCAGCTTCACCGAAAAACTTGCACAATTTTAAAATGGGAAAGAAAAAAAGAAGGGTATTCCCAAAGAAGAAGAGGTCAGTGTTCAGTAGACCTCATCCCATAAGACGGAAAATGATGATGAGACATCGAAGAGTCAAGGCATTTCTTCATAGACATAATCCCAAATTTGCTATAGAAAGAGGTATGAGAAGAATGGTCGGCGGGATATATACAGTATCTGATAAAGTAAGAGATAAGATAGCAGAGAGCACTTTGGCCCTGGATAATCCTTTCAGTGCGCATTTCTACGAAGATCGATGTACTATACAATAGACGAGTAATATACAGTTTAAAAAAATATTTTGTGACTTTTATTAGAAACTAGCTGACCCAGTGAACTTCGTTTCACCAACTCAGACATCTTCTTTGGCTCATGCGTAACAACTTTGCTTAAGATCATCACATGATCAAATGCATAGTTTACGATTCTATAAAGGACACACAGACAAACATTAATTCTTATATACATAAAAGAGTAGAAGAGAAATCAGTTAGACTATCGAGTTTGACTATCAGGAGGGAGCCAGATTCTTTTGTTTTGCAGATAACTTTTGAGGTATTAAAACTTTGTTATTGAAACAGTTAGTAAAATGATGTGTGCTTAAGACTGAGAAAACCTGAAGAACCAAATTTATCAACTTAGCACGTCATCCATTCATCCATCCATCAGCCGTAGGACGTCCACTGCTGAGCATAGGCCTCCTCTATAGATGCCTAATAAGCGTAGTTAGGAGCGGCCTTCATCCAGCGCGTTCCTGCAATCTTTCACCCAGGGGGTCTCGGGTCTCAGGAGATGGACGGTGGGAAAGTACTGAATCTTAATTATATCGTCAGTCTACCTAGTTGGTGGATGTCCTACGATGCGCTTGCTGGTCCGTATCCATTCGTGAACTTTACGGCCCCATCGGCCATCCGTTCTTAGAACTACGTACCCTTCCCACTGTCTTTTCAACTTGCTAATCTACTGGGCTATGTCTGTTATTTTGGTTCATCTGCGAATCTCCTGATTCCTGATTTGATCTCGCTGAGAAACTTGGAGCATATCTTTCTACTTAGGACGACTTTAATGGCCGATAAGCGATATAGTCCGGAGAGCTTTGGTTGCGACAAACGTTCCTTGCGTGCTGGAACCGCCTGGGCTTTCGAGGTCCGACGGTAAGAAGCCGGACGGGTTGACTATGGTGCCGTGGAGGAATGGTAGGTGCCTGATTTGGGACGCAACTTGCGTCAGCACTGTTGCTGCGAGTCACTTGAGTCGCACCGTCCACTCGCCGGCGGCTGCGGCGGAGGATGCTGCTGACAAGAAGCGGCGAAAGTATGCCCTTTTAGCGGCAAGTTATTTGTTCGTGCCTATTGTTGTAGAGACAATGGGCTGTTGGGGTAGTGAGGCTAAAGTTTTTATTGGAAAAATTAGGCGCAGGCTAAGGGAGAAGACTAATGACTCCCGCTCCGGCTCGTACTTGGCTCAAAGGTTATAGCCATCGTCATCCAGCGAGGTAATGCGGCCAGCATTTTAGGCTCTATTGCGCCGGGTACGGTCGGAGATGGGTTGTGTGTTTAGATTTTAAGGTTGACTATGTGTAAGTGTTATTTTTGTATTCATAAATAAACAACATTTGTATAGAGGTAAGGTATATTATTCGTACGCTGGTGTTCCCCATTTTTCTCTATGGGGCTGAGTCATGGACTATTAAAGCTGGACGACCGACGACACATTGACGCTTTCGAAATGTGGTGCTGGCGGCGCATGCTGCGTATTCCGTGGACGGCTCGTAGAACAAACATCTCAATTCTAAAAGAGCTTAAAGTAACAAAGAGACTCTCAAGCATTTGTCTGCAAAGAGTATTACAATACTTCGGACACATTGCACGTAAGCCCTCCGACAACCTGGAGAAGCTGATGGTGACCGGGAAGGTGGAAGGGAAAAGACCCAGGGGGCGTAGCCCAATACGGTGGTCTGACCAAGTTGGTAAAGAACTGGGCATAACCATATCTGACGCCATACACCAAGCGGAAGACCGTCAGAGATGGAAACAGATATGCCATGACGTAACACAGAGGCGGGACATCACGACGCTCAGCAGTGAGCAAACGACCTGAGGAGGAGGAGTATAGAGGTAAATATTTTAATCTAACAACTGTATTTTACTCAAAATAGCGGTGCGATATGGGAGAAAAAATAAATAAATAAAAATACTGTACTGTACTGTACCAGCCTTTTTTTAATAGTCCACTGCAGGACGTAGGCCTACCCACGAAGGGTGATTGGGCCATATCCACCACGCTGGCCCAGTGCGGGTTGGTGGATTCACATACGCCATCGAATAAATAAAAATGATATAAATAAATAAGATATAAAGAGAAAAGAGGTCCTTTCTTTTAAACTTAAGAGCGCAGGACCACTCTGTATGCAACTCGCTTTCAATCAGTCTTATTTGGATTTTTAAATAGGTGAAGTTTGTTTTCACCAGTCTTACAATACAACAATACAATACAAGAACACTTTATTGACACCACTAATAGTAAAACATAACAGAAGAAGAAATAACGATAGAAGAATGGTACAAAAGGCGGTCTAATCGCTAAAAAAAATTCTTCCAGACAACCTCTACTGTGTGGAAACATGTAATTGACATGGACGGTGGTGTAAACATAAATGAATAAAGTAAAGCTATAATTATCCAAAAACAATAAAATACACTACATAATAATAGGCATACACAAATACTTCTTATAATACATACAATAAAAATAAACCTACCTACACGCATAAATAAATACAGATAGTTAAAACTAAAGTGATAAGTAATATCAGTTTTTAAAACTGCTTAGCAAGATAGTATTCCTTGACTTGAGTCTTGAAAGATTCAACGCTCTGCGCACGTCTGATGTCTGTCTTACCAGTGTCTTACGGCATAACTCGATGATAAGTGATAACGAAATGTGGAATTATGGATAACTTGTCACTCTTGTAGTTTAACTTATGTTTGACAGTGAACTCTTATTGAAACTAGTCTACCCAACCCGTTAACAGATGCGGCGGCGTTTTGTGTTTGGGTCGTTCTCTTCCCTCAAATATGGTTGAGGAGAGCGATGGCTGGCACATACGTCACCCTCGTGATCGGGTGCTGCTTGCGGTTCACCGGTCTTAGGCTAAGATTTAAACTAACCCATATCTATAGTACAGCCATATTCAATCAAATGTAAATTAACTTAACAAAGGGCACAGACCGTGGAGTCTGTGGAACAGTAATCACTAATAGTATAGAACAAAGTTGCTTCCCGTTGTCTGTCTGTCTCTATACAGGGTTATTTCTAATCAAATAGCATCCTTTTAGGGGCTTATTCTGTACATCAAAACTAACAACTTTTGTTCTACAACTTTTATCAGAACTAAAAAAAAACAGCTGTTCCATACATTTTGTCGCGGGTGAACGATATTTTTCTATGGAACAACATTTTTTTTGAGTTTTGACAAAAGTCGCAGAATATAAGTAGTTAGTTTTGATGTACAGAATAAGCCCCTAAGACGATGCTAATTGATTAGAAATAACCTTGTATGCTTAGATCTTTAAAACTACGCAATGGATTTTGATGTTATTTTTTATACATAAAGTGATTCAAGTGGAAGGTTTATATGTTTAATACAAAGCTAGAGCGAGTCACTAGTTTAAATTAAAAAAGAAAAACCTGATACAGAGAGCATAACAGTCTATGTAGGTACCTATTAATAGAAACATTAGCAGTACTTTCTTTCATTCGCTAATTGCGGTGAAAATTACGAATAAGTGTCATTAAAGTGTAATGCTTCATAGGTCTTCGTGGTCTTGATTTTGCCTTGCTTATAAAACACAAGTTCAAGTTGACAGCTATGTCAGTGTGTTGTGCGTTTTCTTTTAAATTTAACGTTTGTAAAAAGAGTCTTTTCCTTTACAATTTCTAGAATTACTTTTTAGCTTTGCAAAGTAATTTGAGTATCATTTTTCATTCTTGCTTAATATGGTATTTCTTACCTAATCATTTTAAGGACAATTGGTTCTCAATTTTGTGTAGGGCTGATGTCTTGTTAGATTAACAAAGTTTTTGTCGATCAGTTTTTAATTGTTTTATTACAATGAATGAAACCGATTTTAATTTGTATTCTCATAAATGAATCCTGAGTGGTTTGTTTTACCTAATTTGAGATATTTCGTTTAATTTGCATCTAAGTATTTTATACTATTGACTAGAGTATAACACTAGTATTTTTTGTAGAAATAGATCATGTAATAAATGGTTTCTCTTTTTATATTACGGACAGCCATTTAAAAAATGTATTTAAATAGATAAATTAACACAAAACTCATGCTATAATAGTTTTAAGAACAATGTTATATGGGTAAAAAAACATTTTTTAAATCAAATAGTAGCAAATTTTAACGAAAAGTATAAAAAAACACGCCACTTACAATGATGCCCTTCTCTCGTGGCCTCATCCTGGATAATACAAATAACTATGGGATAGTAAAAACTGAGACCCTCATAGATTTCGGGCCCAATAGACAGAGCTACGTGAGGCAACTCAATTCTACGGAACCCATGGAGTGGATCTTCACTCATGAGAACTTTGCTCCGAGAAATTTGAAAGGTAAATACATCTAAATATTATGTTTATTTGATTTCATGCAACTTAATTTTTTGATACAAGTTATAATTTAAAACCAAATTAAAGTGTTATTCTTCTATGATTTCTTTCTAAAATAAAAATATATAGTAGAGTTAGTAGACTTAGACTTAGAGAAGTAGACTTGCTACGAAATCTTCGTAAATAGGTTCCAATAGTAGATCTTGAGCACATTTCATCATTTTTTATTTTGTTTCTGTTTGTACTTTTAGCGTAGTAGTTGTAATATATAGTTAAGCTTATGAAATGTTATTTAAGTTTTGTGTAAATAAATTCCAGGCTATATAATGGTGGAAAGACAAAAAAAATATATTTCCGCTCAGTTTTAAGAGCTGATTCCACTTATCCAAAAAGCGTCCCTAGCATTTTTTAATGGTGGGAAAATCACCAAAACAAAAAAAAAACGAGTTGCAGCGTCGGAGTGCCGGCAGAAATGAAAACTTGCTCCTTCCGTCTTACGAATTTTCGATCAGATCACGTGTCCTGACGCCAGTTTAACATTTTTTACTCACCCCAAAAAGTGCACAAAATGTTTTCACTATACCATAAATGTGACGTTGTCCCTCCTAGAGATAATCTCTTGCTACAAACGTCAGTGTACTTACAAATATCCAGCCATCCATCAGTCATAGGAAGTCCACTGCTGTACATAGGTCTCCCCTAAATGTCTCAAAATTATTGGTTGGAAGTGGCTTACATCCAGCGCAATTCTACAGTCTTTTTGAAGTTACTCGTCGGCTATACATAATCACTACATAGTATAAAACAAAATTGCTTCCCTGTCTGTCTATCCTTATGTAATCTATGTATGCTTATATCTTTATACGGATTTTGATGCGGTTTTTTTATTAGATAGAGTGATTGAAAAGGAAGGTTTACATGTAAAATACACCTGACAGAATTCGGGGCGGGTCGCTAGTATATTATATTCCGATGCATAAAATCTGTAATTTGGTTAGAAATATTGGTTAAATTAATCTAGTTAGCATTCTGTTTTTTTTATCAGTTTCAGATCGCACCGAAACGTCTAGAAAATATCAAGCTACTGTAGAAGTGACTACACCGAAGCCAAAAGTAAAAAGCAGGAAGAGCACCAAGGGGCATAAACACAAAAAGAAAATAAAACGGAAGGCGAAAGGAGTCAAAAAGTGTATAGTTAAATTTCTGAACAAAGGTGAGAATTGTAGAAAGATTTATAAGAGTAAATGAATGTCACTGTCGTCGTTTCATCCAAAAGTTTGGATATAGGCCAGCATCCGAACATCTAGCGCAATCCGAAAGTGAGTTTATTAGTTTTTAGGGTTCCGTACCTAAAGGGTAAAAATGGGACCCTATTACAAAGGACTCCGCTGTCCGTCTGTCCATCTATCTGCCCGTCCAACTGTCACCAGGCTGTATCTCAAGAACCGTTAAAGCTAGAATGTTGAAATTTTCAAAGATAACGTATTTGTAAATAAATACTAAAAATAGAAAATAATACACAATTATTCTATTGGTTCCATTGCATGGCAACAGGAAGATGTTTTAAATATTCACAGAATAATAGTTGTATATTCCCTTTAAAAATAAATAATTAATAATAAGGAGGCTTTCATTCGGTACGAAACCCTTCGTGCGCTAGTCTGACTTGCACTTGGCCGATTATTTTAGTTTGCTTGCTCTAAATACCTAACTTAACCCTTCAGCCAACACCACAATTAATTTCTGCTATTAAACTATTCAAAACGGTATGCATGATATTTTTCAGTTAACAATTTTTTGGCTTGTTGCAATTATTAAATAACTAGTTTTTTACCCGCGGCTTCGCCCGCATACGCAATATATCATTATAATTTATAGCCTATGTGTTATTCTGATATATAAGCTATATTATTGCAAAGTTTCATCTCAATCCGTTTAGTAGTTTTTGCGTGAAAGAGTAACAAACATCCATACATCCATCCATCCATCCATCCTCACAAACTTTCGCGTTTATAATATTAGTAGGATGTGTTATTCTGATATATAAGCTATATCAATGCAAAGTTTCATCTCAATCCGTTCAGTAGTTTTTGCGTGAAAGAGTAACAAACATCCATACATCCATCCATCCATCCATCCATCCTCACAAACTTTCGCGTTTATAATATTAGTAGGATAGGATATTCCTAATGGCGGTGCCTGGAGCTCAGAACAATATCATGCTGCGATTCTCGTAGCAACAGAGCAAATGATCGACTTGATTTTTGACAATTGGACATAGTTGAAAAGTTGGATGAGTGACTTTTCATCCAGAAAAAAAAATCGAGGTTAAAGTTAATTTACTTACATTGTTTTCAAGGTGATGGCAGCGGTCAATACAACGGAGGTGGTAAAAGACGCAAGAGAAAAGGGGTTAAGTACCAGAAAATGCAGAAAAAGATCATGATGCCGCTGATTTTGGGACTCTTAGCAGCTAAGAGTTTGTTAATACCAATTGCATTAAAGGCGCTAGCTTTCCTATCAGCTAAAGGTAAATTTCCTTATAAATAGCATCCTTACTTCCTTACTTTTTTTTTTTTTTTTAACCTACTAGGAATCGAATCGGCCTTTTGAATCAAACAATAAATGACTCAGACCGAGCACGTCTTTTAGCAGTTTCGGAGTCAGAATCAGGTCACTGGCTCCGTGCTCTACCGTCTGACAATATAGGCACAGTATTAGATCCCAGTTGCCTACGCATTGCGGTGGGTCTGCGTCTAGGAGCCAAGTTGTGCGAGCCTCATAATTGCCAGTGTGGTCGAGGCGTGGACCAATTTGGACAACACGGGCTTTCATGTGTGAAGAGTGCCGGCCGACTTTATCGCCAATAAATGATTTAGTCAGGGGGGCACTCTCCACTGCTTCTGTGCCTTCGACTCTGGAACCGAGCGGAATGTCAAGGGATGACGGTAAGCGTCCTGATGGAGCCACACTAATACCATGGAGTCTCGGGCGAGCCTTAGTGTGGGACGCCACGTGTGTGGATACCCTGGCACCGTCATACCTTGGTGATTCCGCTTGCTGTGCTGGAACCGCGGCTGAGAAGGCACAGAGGAACAAACATCAAAAGTATTCACAGCTTAACGCACACTACAAATTTGTTGCGTTAGCTGTGGAAACTTTGGGCCCGTGGTCATCCGACACAAAATGCTTTTGTAAAGCTTTATCAAAAAGGTTGATCCTCGCCTCCGGAAACCCTAGAGCTGGCGCGTACTTCGCTCAAAGCCTGAGCCTTGCGATTCAGCGAGGTAACGCGGCCAGTGTTCTGGGGACCTTCCCACACGCTGCTGGTCTGGACGGCGTGTTTGTTTTGTAAATATGTATTTTTATGTATATATTATTTCTTATTAATTTAATTGTACATCATTTGGTTTAATTTGTAAACTGTGATTAAGTAATTGTAAATAAATAGATCATACTTAATGACCTTACTTCCTTACTAATATAATACATCTGATAATATCTAAAATGAGGAGATCTGTAGAAGAACAAAAGTTACCGACATAGCCCAGCCGATTAGCTAGTTGATATGGCAATAGGCGGGGCACATAGCACGGAGGGCTGATGATCGATGGGACGCGAAAAGTCTTCGAGTGGAGACCACGTACCGGCAAGTGCGTACGACGTCCACCCACAAGGTGGACGGATTACCTCATTAAGACCGCAGAATCGCGCTGGATGCAAGCCGCTAGGAACTGGTCTTATTGGAAATCTTTAGGGGAGACCTATGTCCAGCAGTGGACGTCCTGTGGCTGAAACGAACAAACGAACGAACGAAGGTGTATCATTTGTTGGTTCGTCCCTTTTATAGAACCAACGAAGCAACAGATTGACTTGATTTTTGGCATAGACATAGTTTGAAACATTAACTTTTACCATGTTGTGTCGGATAGCATAAAAATCAAATAATCACGCAGGTAAGCCACGAATAGAAGCTAGTTTATTTCAAACACGAAGTTTTACCGGAAAACATGTGCACCAATGATAATATTTGTAATGAACTTTGTTATTTCTACAAAACGCGTTTGTCAAACTCAAAAATTGAGCGAATTTGAGTTGTAGATGATTTTTTGACCGTCTCCAGTGGGCCATAATTGTTAAAATTGTTGAAACGGCTACTAAAGATTTAAACGCATGAAAAGTTTCTCAAACGCTTTAAATTTTTTGCATGAGAGAAAAAACGTTACTCTTTATCTTATCAATTTAAGTCGTCTACCTGAACTGTACTCTGTACAAAACTTAGATGATTAAGGTTTGTATAGAGTACAGTTCGGAGGCCCTGTTTTTCAGCATCGAACGCCTGGAAACGTACCTATATGGAACTTTGACAGATTGCTTATAGAGTCTTCTATGTTGTCTATGGAAGTTGCGAATACTCCATACAAGTTCCGTATAGAGCCTATTTCACCAAAGAAGTCTCACAGATGCAGCAGCACAATCGCATGGCCGATCTATCAAAATCCGATGTTCTAAGGTTTAAACTTGTTCTACTAATTTTTCGTGGGACTTCTTTGATGAAAAGGACATTACAACCAAGTCGTGCGAAGTTCGAAAATTAGGCCCCAGTATGAATAATGTGTTTTGGTATAAATAAACTTACATTTGTACCTCTGTTCTGGGTTTTGGTATTAGCTGTTCTATAGTTCTCAATATAGGAAATTCTAAGGGGTTTGAGTGTGAATCGTTATTAATTTGTAGTATTTTTCACAGGCCTAATGATGGGTTTCTTCTCCACCGTGATGGCTTCAGTTCTGAGCCTCAAAGGCATGTTTGATCACTCTCACGGATATCAGAACCGCAAGGATGACACCAAGACCCAAGTAGAAATCATCCAGGTGCCTTCCAAGAGCGAAGATCATGTGTACTATGATGAGCATTATAAGAGAAGGGGTGACTATGACGATATTGTTAGTGTTAATCCTGGAGATTTTTATAGGATAGATAGTTCTAAAATTGTACCTGTTGCTAAATAATTATATAAAGTTAAGTTTGAGTGTTTAATTCATCATCATAAGTTCAAATGTAACGTCAATTGTTGGACATAAGCATAGGCAAGATGTAAATCATTATAACCCTATGACATAATACTACACAATATTGTGTGAAGAAATTATGGTTCATATTCAAGCTGTTGTAGATTTAGAAAATATTTAATTTTTGGTCATAGATTGTACTAATTAAATACTACTCATTTTAGTTGCTTGCTTAAGATAAGGATGTGAAAAATAATTTAACATCATAGAAGTGTAGTACAGTGATCTAGTTGATAATTTTGATCATAATTTCCTCCATAAAATTGCATATCAATTTTAACATTAGACAGGCACATGACGTATGTTAGTGTATATTACCCATTTGATATGTTTGTGTCTAGATAACTTATTGCTATAGTATATTGCAAATACAACTGTATGTTTAATTTAGTATCTATTATTCAAGTTATACATGGGAATGGTACCTTGAATATGTAACGACGTAAGAAAACAATTATTTATTTTAGACTAAGAAATCGATGTCAAGCCAAAGCCTACGAGTATCACCGATAGTGTTTCAAAATGTCTCACTTAGAGAATCAAATTTCAATCTGTAATATCTAGGACAGTTATAATCATTGTAATCATTATTTTCATCAATAAACTGAAAAGTTAATGGTACTTGACCGATGCGCTATTTTTGTTTCATGGTCATTTGTTTTTAATCTCTGAAATATAACTGCTCTAAATTTTACTTTCGAGCTAAAATTAAGCGTTAATCTACATGTAAATGAATGTTTGTCTGTATGTTTAGCAAAGTTGTTGAGCATGAGCCAAAGAAGGTTTCTAAGTTGGAACGATTGAGCGACCAATTGCGTGAAACGAAGTTCGCCGGGTCAGCTAGTTCAAAATAAATAAACAGTCAAAGCACATGTGTATAATTTTTTCTATTAGTATCACGTGTCATTTAATACAAACGGTCTAAACTATGGTAACTTACTTTAATGTTACGATTCAATAAATAAACTTACATTATTTAATAAATAATTTAAATTACATTATAAATAATGAAAATATTTACAATAGCGCGAACCTTATTGTTAATAATACAATAATTGACGGAAACGTTGCTGGCAAAATTATTGGAACTGATACATTATATAATACAATAATTCTGCCAAATGAGTCGGTGGATGACAATAAAAATAAAACAGCCATATAAGAACATTGATTTGAGACAATCCTCTTACCTTAAAACATTTCACAGTAAGTTTTGTATTGATCCATATACAAACTCCTAATCTATGAAAATGACAATAGACATGACGACTGGATAGAAAAAAGGATTATTATAATTAGTCCGCGGTTTCGATTATCAAAAAATATTGGCAACGTTTTTTTATCAATCAAACAACAAATGACAAAGAGAAACGTTGTCAAAGTTTGTGAGTGGAGGTCGTGACGTCACTTCGCTGACAGAAGTTTATAAACACTGGTATGCGAATTGTGACGTCACGCGGAACTTTAACAAGCTATATCTTCACAATTTTTTGGTTTATTGACAAAAGAAAAAATACGTGTCTAAATTTTTTTGATAATATATCTAACGGACTAATTATATTTTTTTTATTTGTCATGCCTATTTTAAGGACTCAAAAATCTTTACTCAATTGATCCAAAGAACACATAATATTTGTTAGATTGTGATGAAAGCAAACGGAGCAGTCAGAACTATGCAATCATCACTAATAGACTAGCTAGTAGCTTGAGCAGCACAACGAACTCGAGATAGATATGCTTCTACAGCTTAGATGGCAACTGCGATTTCGTCGACTTTATCATTTCACATTCACTATCTTATAGTCAATATCCACCCTTCTGCAAACCCATCACTGCTGCGAACAGCGCGAAGAAGAACCCAGCCATTCCTGTGGCTCCAACCAGCAGCACTAGACCACTGATCAGGACTGGTATCAATGAGAAGAATTTCAGCTTGTAAGCCAGGAGTAACGGCATCATGTACTTTTTCATCTTATGTGGCTTGATTTTCTTTCTTTTGTTTTTCTTTTTCCCTTCTTCTAAGTCTTCCATTTCGAATTCTTCTTCTAGTTCATCTTCTTCATCGTCTTCGTCATCGTTCACGCCTAGCATATCTGAAATTGAGAGAAGTCATATGTTAATAATTGTTAGTAACGCTCGCAGCGTAGTTTGTTTAGGTATTTGTCAGCGATCACCGAAATTAAGCAACGTCCCGCACGGTCAGTATTTGGATGGGTGACCGCGGGTAGCATATTCCAACTGAGCGCTTCCGTTGCTCGGATGACAAGTGAAATTGTAAGTCCCGGTTGTTTCAACCAATTAGCCATACCAGAAAACTTGAGGCAGCCTAAAAACTCTTGAGACCAGGGCTAGCCACCCCGCCTATATGAACCTACTTTACGTGTATATACTAAGTGGTATTATTTAGTATGAACGAATATACTTTGAATAAAATTCCTGGGTAATAATTTTGATGAGATTCTGAATTATGCAACCGATTCACAAGTTATTTTTAGCACGTATAGAATCTTGAAGGAATAAATAGGTACACTTTTACACATAGTATTTTACAAATAATAAAATGTTAGATAAATATTATGTCCACTACCAATTGTGTACAAAATAAAATGTGTGCCTTCTTAATATTTAAAAACTCAGAATTTGTTTCAGGACCTAACAAACTTAACATTGAACCCGAAAGAAATACTTTAATAATAATATAAGTCCGCAATTTTTCAAGCAGTTTTAAGAATATATAGTTAATTTCTATGTCATTGTTGTTAATTTCAAAGTAAAATTAGTAAAAAATACCTACATTAATTTCTAAATTAAAACTGCAACAAAAATATGATAAACCTTTCATCTCGTTTTTTATATTGTTTAGAGGAACCTTGTAATTTAGACGTTATATATAGCAATTGGACAGACGACTTGATTAAACCACAGGAACGCGCTGAATGGAAGCTGCTTTTTATTTATTGAAAAATCACTAACCAAGTACTCTAGAGTCTGTACCCTTTGTTAACCAAAATTTACAATTATTTCATTATACTATATAAGGAGAGTTAGTAAGTACTTGAAATCTTAGCCTAAGTAAGTCAGTTAGTCGATGCACTGCATGATTGGCACGAGCAGACCGGTGACACGCAAGCAGCAAAAGCGAGATGCGAGCTGCTTCCAACCAACCGGGTTGGTTGGAAATTTACAGGGAGGCTTATAATTATCCAGTGTATAAAGCACGTCCTTCATATTAACCGTATAATATGATGAAAAAAATGGAATCTAAAACCTACTGCTTTGATTTTGACGATAATTATAAATAAAAGCATATTATATTAAAAGCATATTGGACTCGGTTATCATAGGACCGAGACAAATGGCTTCGTAAAAAAGAGCCTACTACATTATAAAACTTGAAATTATGTCCCATTTATATATTTGAAATATGCAAATTTGTCAAAAAGCACCCTGACTATTTCGACAAAGCGTCTGATAAATCGCACAAAATTAGATCACAATATAGACATAAACTCGTAGAACCAAAGTCTAACTTAGCAATGCACAGTTCTAGCCCAAATTCTATGCCTATAAAAATATTCAATAAATTGCCAAATAATCTAAAAGATATCAAAAGAGAAAACTGTTTCATAAAACAACTAAAAATAATCCTTTTATCGAAATGCTATTACACATTAGACGAAATTTTTAACGATAATCTAGAAAACATAATAATAAATCGTTCCAATACAAATAATAAAATCGCCATACCCTTATAGGGTCATATGTATCACTATACAAAATATGTTAACTAAGGACAGCATTTTCATCAACCGCAATTTCATATGTTGCAATAAATGATTTGACTTTGACTTTGAGCCTTTACACCTAGTCATAAGATGTATAAGACTGCGGATGATGATAATTATAAAGACTATGAGCATAATTGTATGACGTGACATTTTTAACGATGCTAAATAGCGTGACAATTCACTTTCGTTTTTATATGTCTACGCGTGTCGACATATATCATACATCAAGACGGATTATTACCCTCTTAATTAGGATTAGAATCTTTTTAATATACCTGATACTTCATGAGCAATCTGCATCGTGATAAAGTTGGATTCTTGCTTTGAAAGTTGAACATAAAAAGAAACTGTTGTATCTAAACGAGCTGTGGACAGGGCTATGCTCAGGGTCTCTCTGCGAGATAAGTTGAATCGGAAGTTAATTAAAATCTAAAATTATAATGGTTTCATAAAATATGTAACATCTCTGAGAAATTGGAAGATATTTAAGATATTCAAAGTTACCGAAATAGTTAAACGGAATAGCAAGTTGAATTGGAAACACGCAGTGTAAATAGTACGCACGACTGATGTCCAGTAGTATCGCCCAGTTCTCGAATGAAGACCACACATCGGCGAGAAAGCGAAGTACCATTGATAAGGAAAACATATGATCTGAAGACTAGAGCGTTTGTTTACGACCTTGTTTTTCAACGGACAACGGACCGTCAATAAAGAAATGCCTACATTTTTCGCCGGATGGATGTCCGGTGCGTTCATTATAAACCATACACCACCACCAGTGAAAAAAAAACGGTTCGTTTGTCAAGTTTTTTTGCACTCGATTGAGTTAGTGTAACTACCAATAAATTGTATTGTTGTTAGTTGATTAGATTTATTTTTATTTGTTTTTTTATTTTTAATAATGACAATACTACACTACTACTACATAGAAAGCAATTGGATCATCCACAGCCCATTGAAGGTCTAAAGATAATCCAAGTGCTCAAGCCCACTGCCAGTTGGCAGCGTGCCCAGCATGCTAGCAGCATTGCCACGCTGAGCCAAATAAACACCAGCATTTTGGTCACGCGTCGCGTCCGCCAGACGCTCAGAAAGACTTTTGAAAACGAGATGAGCTCCCGGCCCCCACGGACCCAAAGTCTCAACTCCAAATGGCTCAAATATGAAACCACTACCGAGGTTAGCATATTTGCGCCGCTTGTGCTGCTCAGCCGAATTGGCCGCCGTTGATTAGATTGTTTGGATTAAATTTGCTATATGTTACCATCGTGTTAACAGTATAATTTTGGCAAACTTATTCTTTGCAAAAACATATTTTGATGTATCTTTTCGATGTTTTTACCACCTCGTATTATTCTGACTAGAAATTCAGTAAATCCAAAAAATCAATCATACCAAAGGTTGATTTATAAATGATGTAACCACCATGACATTTAATGCATACTGACTGACTGCCTCGGTGGCTCAGTGGTTAGTGACCCTAACTTCTGGATCAAAGAGGCGTGGGTTCGATTCCCACCCAGGGCAAATATTTATGTGATGAACATAAGTGTTTGCTCTGTGTCTGGGTGTTATTTAGCTACTATCTATATATGTATGTATTTAAAAATATGTATATGTAGTATATCAGTCACTGGCAGCCATATCACAAGCTTTGCTTAGTTTGGTGTCAGGGGCAGTGTGTAAGATGTCCCCAAATATTTATTTATTTATTTATTTATACTAGTGGGTACCCCTACATAAAACATGGACTGGAACCCGCAAGGCAAGAGAAGACCGGGCCGACCAAAGCACACCTGGCGGCGTTCTGTCAAGGCAGGCAACAGGGAAATTGGCAAAACATGCCCGGAGATGAAACGTGAAGCTCAAGACAGGTTGCAATGAAGAATCTCTGTGGACGCGCTCTGCCCCAACCTGGGGACCTAGGAATTGAAGTAAAGTAATCAAGTAGTCTGATCAAGGTATAGACGTTTAAGCAACCTCTTAGTACCTATAAAGAAGGTTGAGCTACGCAGTATACGCACAATAAGTACCTAATCATGAGAATTGCAAAAAGGGTTTAAATATTGTGGTTTGTGAGGCAATATAATATGAAAAACAGCATCGTAGCAATGCTACGAATATATTCGTAGCAGTAGCAAATTACACGTGAGCTTTCCGTCGTAGCCGCAAAATATTTGCTCCACGTGGTTATTATTGCTACACTTATTATCTTATTTTATTTTTGATGTGTGACTTATATAATATGTACGATAAATTTAGTATACCTACCTATGTATGAGTGATATGTTTAAATTTTTTTACGTATAATGTGTTAGGTATGTGGTAGCCCATATCCAGTCTAGTCACCTTTTATAGATAGGCTTAGCTTCAAATGTTTTTGAAATGAAAACTTTTTAACGACGTTGAATACGACGTTGTATTCAGCTCAATCGGAAACCGGGAAGTTAGTCAAATTTAATATGCAATATCCCACCCGAACTTACATACATAATATATAGGTACATCCATTGCAAGTTAAATAAAAGCTTGTATAAAACAATGGTAATTTTCTTCTAAGACACAATGAACCATACACATAGAAATACACAACCACAAACATACGTACACACATAGGTTGTTAACTCTATTGCATAAAAAATCACTTTTCTATTTTACCGCGCAGTGCAAGTCGGTACATATACTTCATTATCTCCAGTCCACCGTGACGGGTTCAGTGGACCATCGTAACAGTTATAGATATTAGAGCCAAGCGGAACTGATGGATACTGTTTGAAATTCAGGGCTCCGGTGAGAGTCAAGCTGTTAGGGTAATAATAGGATCCCGATCTGATTGGTTTCGTTGGAGCTTAGCTTCTGTCTGTGGCTTTACTTTGTGATTATAAGAGATATTTGGAAAACTGATTTAATCTTATCAGTATCGGTGAGTGAGGCAGCTATTTATTTGATTATTTGAATCATTGCAAATTTACACATACATTTTTTTAATAAGTACTCTGTCTTATGAATGGAAAAAAGTAGAGTAATAGAGAACAGAATAAGACTATTTTTTGCCCGTGTACAGAATAAAAATAAATAAATATTTTGGGACATCTTACACACGGTCTCTGACCCCAAACTAAGCAAAGCTTGTGATATGGCTGCCAGAGACTGATATACTACGTATACTTATTTTTATATACATACTTATGAAGATAGTAACTAAACAACACCCAGACACAGAGCAAACACTTTTGTTCGTCACATAAATATTTGCCCTGGGTGGGGATCGAACCCACGCCTCTTTGATCCAGAAGTTAGGATCACTAACCACTGAGCCACCGAGGCAGTCAAAAGTCAGAATTCGCGAATATTTCGCACGGATCGATGTAGCATTTTTCACATTATTGTTTATTTATCAAAAATGGCTCATCCGATTTCGATTAAATTTAATTGGGACCAATTTTGAAGTATATTCTTTCCTATAAAAAAGAATTATTGAAATTGGACTACTATAAAAAAAGTTATGCGTGTTTATACATAAAAAAAAGATACGCGTCGAATTGTATACCTCCTCCGCTGGTTCGTCGGTCAAAAATAAAGATGTTTGCATGGTAATCTTGTACGATATTACAATATAATGAAAACTACAATTAAATAGAAGTAAAGATAGAAGGAAAGAGAGGAAAGGAAAGACCGCGGAGAACGATTCTAGACCAAATTAAAGAAAAGGTATATGTCATGTTGTACTAGCATAAGACTACTATTGTAGTTTTCGTCAATAGACAGAATGATGTAAGAGGATGATGATTCGTTTATGTTTAAAACATGCATAATGTGGTAAAAAAAGATAATGAAGACATCAATTGAGCTATCACGAAAAACAGTTTAACGGAAAAATGCTGGTCTATTTTGGGTAATATTGACAAAGGTCAGAGAAAATTAGACAGACAGATAACACCCCTTATTTACAATCACTAAAACAAAGTTAAAAAGTATTTGCATAAGATAATTATGGCAAAATATGGTTATTAAAATACCAGTTTTATTATTCATGGCGATTTCTTCCAGGCTTTTATAAATTAACGCACAGAAAGAAAGACTTATTCTCAGCAACGGTCGATTACGGGCTGCGGATGATGATGGTGTCTTAATTTGTATGTTTATATGAAAATAAAAACGCAATTAAAACTTAAAATGAAAAACAAATTGAATTATTACTTTACGATGCAAGCAAGTGTTTCCGCAGTTTCAATGCGTGAAACAATTTTGCATGACGCGGTTACAATTAGTCGGTATTTGCGTGAATTAAAGAAATGAAATCTTTCTTGCAACAAATTTCTAGTTAGCAGGTAGACAGAATCACTTGGCTGACTCTACCTCCTGATCTCTTGCTGGCCAAGGGAAAGAGGAAGGGATAAAACTCAGATCAAAGTACCAGACGACTCAGAAAAGAAAGATCCACAATAAAAAATTATGACAACCATTTCATGACAACTCAGTTAATAATTTTTTTTTGCAAAAAATAGCATGACCGACTTCCCCCGTGAACAGAATCATTACATAGTATAAAACAAAGTCGCTTTCCGCTGTCCGTCCCCAACGGATTTTAATGCAATTGGTTTTAATAGATAGACTAATTCAAGAGAAATGTTTATATGTATAATACATCTAGCGAAGCTGAGGCGCATCGCTAGAACGCAAATATTATGCACGGATCGATGTAACATTTTTCACATTATTGCCCATTTCGATAAAATTTAAATGGGACCAATTTCGAAGTATAAAAAAAGAATTATTGAAATCGGACTACTATGAAAAAAGTTATGCGTGGTTATACATAAAAAAAAAATATAGGTATATTCGTCGAATTGTATACCTCCTCTGGTGGTTCGTCGGTCTATTAGCAAAATAATAATAAGCGAGATTTGACATTAGAAACCTTAATTTGTTATATTTAAGAGGTAAATCCCCAGCCCATCGTATTAGCATACCGAAATGGCAGTGGGCAGGTCACATAGTACCAACAAAGAATGGATGGCCAGTGGCGCTGGATGCAAGCTGCTCCTAACCGGGCTTACTGAACATCCATAGAGGAGGCCTATTTCTAGCAGTGCACGTCCTACGGCTGATAATTATGACGACATCGATTGTATACAATTTTTTAACACATCTCAGCTATGACCAGGTTCAAGGACCTCTCTAGGACCAGGAATCACAGCAGGACCAGGGTACCAGGGGTGCATAAAATGTCGCAGGTAGTATGCGCATTTGTACTTCCCAACATCCCTGGAGGGAGTGTCTTATTTTACTTGACTGCCTCGGTGGCCAAGTGGTTAGCGACCTTGACTCCGCTTTTTGATTCCCACGCAGAGGAAGCATTTTTTTTGTGATAATTATAGGTGTTTGCTTTATGTATGAATGTTATTTTCTAAATAAAATATGTGTATGAAGTTATCAGTCTCTGGCTGCCATATTATAAGTTTGTGTTAGTTTGGGGTCAGAGACCTGGGGTGAGATGTCCCTGATACCGAATTAATTAAAAAAAAGTGACTGTTATGGCCAATTATATCAATATATGTCACGGATACATTTTATAATTGCGCGAGGAAAAAATGTTCAATTTATTAGCTAGTGTCGTTGCTTTTGGTTTAATTGACACGTATAAGTACGATTATTTCTTTTGTGATAATGATAAGTAGCAAATCAATCTATGTCAGGAACCTAAATACTGATGCATTACTATTGCTGAAACTTCACATCATTCTTACAGTATGCACTATTTATTCAGCATTGTTTGCACTTATTCACGAAAACATTCACACAACCCGGCAAATACTGGAGTCATTTGCGTATTCGTTTTATTCTTCTGAGTATGCAAACTTTTTCATTTACAACATTATAGGCCAAGTATTTAAGATAACTGTGTATCGCTAACATTAAATTATAATACAATGTTTACGATATCAAAATGTGACCTAAATTGTCACGTGTTCACTTCTGAAGAACCCTAATTTTTTACCTACACCATTATCTCGGTTGAAATTTCATCACATTTGATAAACTTATATAATCTTCTTAATTAATCTGTATTAATAGATTTGACCTATTTTTTTTAGCATAGGCTTTAGTAGAAATTTAGTCATAATGGCCTATTATAAAGAAATGACATTCATAATTAACTTATATTTTATGCTACCCTAGTATCAACCAACTGACAATAATAAAATTAGTCACCATCAACACTGAAATAACTTATCAACTTGTACTTACTTTCTTCGCCCTTTTTGAGTGCTGGTAGACCTATGTCAAGCAGTGGACTGTTAAAAGATCGATCCAAAAGATAAAACTACTTACTGACTGCTCTCGCTGCTGCATAAATATGTCCAATTAAGCTTGACCTACTAAAAAGTTGAAGCTACATAAGGCTCTAGATCAAAAAACCCACCTGAAATTGATCGTCTCGATGCCTGCTCCGTAAAACCTTCAGGTTTCTCAATAATTGGCTCTTCATCACTATCTAAAGACCTTTCTTCTGCCCTCAGCAGCGGGATGGCCACCGGCACGAACCTCGCTTGCCTCTGCCTCCTCTCAGTCTCATTACTTTTCTCTTTGGAAATTGGATAATAATTGCCACGGAAAAGCATCGGTGGCTTAAACTTCACGTTATCCTGCGAGTAGTAAGCATTTTTTTCTACTTGCTGCTCCACCTTCAACGGTATCGCTCGAGGCTTGAAAGCGTATCTAGAATAAGGTAGCCTAGGCGTCGCATCGTAGCTGGAAGGCTGGATTACTATAGAAGCACTCGTAACATTCACCACCGAAGACCCATCACTATTAGAAGCACTGGACAGCGACCAGAGCTTGGTCAACTTATTCTCATAGTCCTCATCCGCTGCTGACAACACCGCGTACCACAACACTATCAAAGTCTGACACTTCATGATTAATTCCTTTGTTTAATGCCTAATTCACTTTCCTTACTCAACTTGTTACTTTACTCGACATTTTGATGCAAGTGATCGCGCAAAACTGAATCACTGCTGTAAGTTGACGTTATATTTATACACGTGTTGGTAAAGTTGCGTTTTTCCTGGCTGGTCGCGGTTGGGCGGGCAAGCTTCCTTGGGTGGCATGCAATGCCGATATGGGCGAAATAGTCACAAAAGTAAAACTTGTGGCACGCGCCGCTTCTTCCGCTAATGGAAAAAGACTGATTCAGTTTTCTCCGATAGAGGGGTAATTTCGTCTCGTTATTGTGTCATTATTTTAGCTATTTTCGTGTTCAAGTTTTGAGTTGAGGCTTGATCTGGGAGATTTAGATGTCAGTCAAAAGGATGGTAGATTTTAGTGCGGCTTAAGGCTTGTACACATAGAATATGTTACATATAAATATATATAGTGTTAAACCTCCAATATTTATTACTAAACAGGCGACAGTTTAGGTAAAGATACAAAAAATAATTAAATTACTTCTCTGTCTGCCCTATCTCAAATTGAACTCTATAAAGAACATAATGGCGGCGAACTGCATTTTTTCAAACATTTTATAATCAATAACGAAAACACAACTTACAGGCCTAAATGAAAGAAAAGAAAATAAGAAAAAATGTATATGACATTCCGTATTTGCGATAAAATAAGGGTAATTTTTAGATAGTAAATATTATTTATCGGAAAAATCGCAACACCGACTTCTACCGTGTACAGAATTCGAATAGTTTCCAGGAATCGATGTGATATCCATATACATTATTGTTGATTCATCGAAAACGGCTCATTTAAATAGGTGATTCTTAGAAACTAAAAAATATTTTTTTGTAAATCGGTCCATAATTTGCGAAAATAATACCGATGAACATACACAAAAAAGCATAGAGACGATACTATGTTCGTCTCTTCTACGTTCCTCCTCTTTTTTGGAATTCAGTAAAAATTAAAATTGGTTTCTACTATCAAGTAATTTAACCTAATCGCAAGTAAAATGCAATGCTAACAGACAATGAACTTCGATTGTCAACAAACCCGTAACTGTAGCGTGTATATTAATTATGCGTCAGCTGGTACACTCTCATTCATACTCGAGTAAGTACTGTAGCCATTTAACAGTGAAATCATTAATTTTCACTTGATACGTCGTATCGGAAAAAGACGTATAAGGTTTTTCATTTTCTTTTTAGGGAAACATCGTGAGGTAACATAACAAGCCGGAAGTCGCATAAGTACCATCTCTACATAGTCGACGTACCACCTGCTCGTACTAAGCGATTCGCTTCTTCCTTCATAATGCGTACCGCCAGGGATTGAAATGCCCTGCCTTCGTCATTGTTTCCTGACTATTACAATTTTGATATCTTCAAGAAGTAAAGAGTGAATAGACATCTTCTAGGTCCACATACTCCATCTTCGGCTACAACTTCGCTTTCTATCAAGCCAGTTAAAATACATAAAAAGTAACCTGCGTATCCACCAACCCGCCATTGGGCCAGCATGGTAGATATGGCCCAATCACCCTTCGTGGGAAGGCCTGAGTCTAACAGTGTACTATTAAAAAGTGTAGAACAGTATAGTGACTGTGGGCGAGCCCTTATACCCACTACAGAACTATATTATTTGAAGCCTGACTGTACCAGCTAAGTATTATCATTACAATGTAATTAAACGATAAAATAACTGTTTCCATCGAGAGGCAATCCACTTTTACCTAGCTTAGATTATTATCTAGGCTTAGAAGAAACGAGCTGGAAAATCTGGACAAGTGCGTGACAGGCTCTTGTATTACAGTCAATGTTCGTACAAAATTTTAACGTTAATATAACAAGGGCCTGATTCTCTATCAACAAAATGTAACGTAACGCAGTAAGTAATTTTTTTCATTCCTTGAATTTCATTTGGTGAACTGTTTGATGAATGTAAAATTACGTTAAAATAATAATTATAAACCGAGTTTAAGTTATGCTATTTGAAAAATAAGTAATTATCATACTACGAGTAATTTCTGAAAAACAAAGAGCACGTTAGAGCGCGTTACGTGCTCGTTTTCATACAGAATCACCCACCAGCACTATGTCAGCCTTTTCATTAGTCCACTGCAAGACAAAGGCCTTCCCACGTATTGGGCCATATCCACCTCGCTGGCCCAGTGCGGGTGGGTGGATTCACATACGCCATTGAATTTAATCTACGGACATTATGCAGATTTCCTCACGATGATTTTCTTTACCGAAAAGCCAGTGGTGTGAAAATCCAAACATCATTACATAGTATAAAACAAAGTCGCTTCCCTGTCTGTCTGTCACTATGTATGCTTATATCTTTAAAACTACGCAACGGATTTTGATACGGTTTTAGAATATTTTAATTTTTTTAAAATATTTTAGTTAGAATGATTCAAGAGGAAGGCTTATATGTACTCGTATAATACACCTGTGCGAAGCTGGGGCGGGTCTCTAGTAAATTCTAAAGAACTCATTGGTACGCGACCAGGTTTTGAACCCACGACCTCACGAATGTTAGTCGGGCGCCACTACCACTAGACCACCTCGGCTGGTTTCTGCCATAGGACATCCACTGATTAACAAAGGCCTCCCTTAATGATTTCCAATAAGACCTGTCGAAAGCGGCTTGAATCCAAGACGATCTTGCGGTCATGAGGTCAACCGTACTTGGTGAATGCAAGCCGTTTGGAATAGGTATTAAATAAATAAATATTGGGGGACATCTTACACACGGTCTCTGACCCCAAACTAAGCAAAGCTTGTGATATGGTTGCCAGAGACTGATATACTACGTATCCATTTTTTTTATACATACTTATATAGATAGCAAGCCCGATTACAGAGGCGCCATCGAAATTATATTAGCTAAATAGCATAGTTCTGTTTCTTTTTCACTTTAGGCATTCGATAGAGAGAACGCTTTTTACGTTGCTATTAAATTTACGCTGTCGCCTCTGTAATCGGGCTTACGATCTAAATACACCCAGACACAGACCAAACATCTATGTTCACCACATAAATGCTTGCCCTGGGTGGGGATTGAACCTACGCCTCTTTGATCCAGAAGTCAGGTTCACTAACCACTGAGCCACCGAGGCAGTCAATATTAATATTATTAGATATAGGCGCCGCAGACTTCAGTGCGCGCGCGCCGGTCGACGGGGGTGCGCGTATTCCCTGAGGATGGAGTTATAAATACTCTGAAACTGGTTGGATTCCTTGCGGATCGACCGTATAATTATAACGTGAGTTTTAGCCGTATTCTGTTATAGTTATTAGATATATATTATAAAAGAGGCTTTTTTCAAGCAACCGCTGTGCTTGATCTCCACTCGAGAAATTTTCGACACCGTTGATCATCTGCCCTCCGTACTAAGTGCCCTGCCCACTGGCATTTTAACTTGATAATCTGCTAGGCTACGTCGATCACCTTGGTTCCTTTACGGATCTACTCATATCTGATTCGATCTCGTAGAAAAACTCCAAGTATAGACCTTTCCTTAGCTCGTTGAGTTTACTTATCTAAAATAAAAACCGGACAAGTGCGAACCAAGCTCGCACACCGAAGCGTAAATCCGTAAAAACACATCCGTAAAAATCCAGAAAATTTCACAAAATTGGGAAGTAAGTTGTTAAAATCTCTATACTATAATCATCGACAAAAAAGTTTTTTTTTTCACTTTTCTCGTTATACATCGAAAATTACACATTGTTAAATAGTTAAAAACCTGTTTTAGCATGGGCTAATGAAGCTCTTATATATGATACGATTTACTCACTTTGAATTTTCAACCCATGTTTTGTAAATTTTGGCCCTATTTTTTTGTGATTTTAATAAAAATGTAGTTTTCAGATTGATTCCTATATGTGTACTCTGAACCAATGCTTCTTACCAAATTTCATATTTATTTATTTATTTATTCAATTTCAACACTCAAAAACTTACAGTTTAAAACCAAAACGTTTTTGAGCTTAAAAATAACTTAAAAATATCTAAATAAGTAGTTATGAAAAATAACAAATTTCAGGCAAGAAAAGAATAAAATTTTGAATTATTTTACTTATTTTTGAAAAAACAAATCGGTATTTGGTTGGCGAGCAATTAATTTGTTGAGCAGTGTGAGTGCGTGGTGTGTGGGCGCGTACCGCGCGGTCTCGGGGGGCCGCGAGCGGCGCCAGCAGCGACGGCAGCCGCGCGCGCCGCCGCCACCGCGCGCGGGCCTCTACATCCAGGACAAACAACCCGAACCGGGATAATGCCGTGGTGTTGTCTATTCTACCGTTTATAAGTAGATAGTAATGGATGATCAGCGCACATTTCCGTCTCAGCTCAAGAGTGTTCAGACCTACCATCCCACTAACAAATAGAGAAGGATATGACCGTGTTGGGTAATAGCCATACATTTTCTTGTAGAGAAAATGTGCAAATTTTCTTTGAAGTCGCTCAATCAAAAGGACATATTTTTTTCGTGAGGATCCCATACCAACTAATTAAATTCTAGTTTGCTCCGCACTAGAACATAGAAAAGAGATAGTATGGCATCCTTGTCATTAAACCTAGCCGAAACTTTTTTAAACGATAACTAAGAAGTTTTTCTTTTACACAATTGCAAGAGATCATAGATATATGTATATAGTTTAAATTTCAACTCGATATCTCCACGCGTTCCCGAGATAAAGAGTCTTGACATACGGACAGACGGACAACAAAGTGCTCTTATTAGGGTTCCGTTTTTCCCTTTGAGGTACGGAACCCTAAAAATAACAAGACGTGATAAACAACTATAAGCACTTTGAAGTAATTAGTAAAATTTTTGACAAAAAATAACTAGACAATTCAGTATTTCCTATCGCGAGAATCATAGTATCATCGTTTTTAATACCAGTAAGTACTCGTACGTTATAATACTCGTATTTTTATACTTCATTCGGTGTTTACTTTTTCATACATGCTAATTGTAGTGAAATAGCACAGAGTATACAAAAACTCCCTTTCGAATAGCAATGCGTTAATACCGCCGATAACGTAGTAAGACACGCGCGGAAACGTTTAATTTCCATAAGGGTTGGGCACACGATGTCTTGCGTATTTAGCAGAGTCTAAACTGCACTAATGCGAGACCAAGGCAAATTTTTATCCTGAAGGGTAAGTACAGGTTTACCTCGAAGAGGTTTAAACGTGAATTGAAACTACAGTAGTTTCCGTGTGTCTCTATAGATCTTTATACAGTACCCCTGGCAAAAAAGAGGAAGAACAAACAAAGTTGGACCACATTCAAACGCGTAAGCTTAAGAGTACTGTAACTGTAGCCTTTTAATAGTCTACTGCAAAACGTAGGCCTTCCCACGAAGGGTGATTGGGCCATATCTACCACGCTGGCCCAGTGCGGGTTGGTGGATTCACATACGCCATCGAATTTCTTCTACGGAAGTATGCAGGTTGCCTCACGATGTTTTCCTTCACCGAAAAGCCAGTGGTGTGAAATCCCGTACATAAATTCTTAAGAACTCATTGGTACGGGACCGGGGATTTGAACCCACGACCTCACGATTGTAAGGCGGCTGTCACTACCTTTTGACCACCACGGCTTTTTACATTGCCCCTGGAAAAAACGAGGAAGAACAAACAAAATTGTACGGAACCACATGCAAACGCGTGAGCTTAAGAGTAAACTGAAAAATCTGTACTTAAGGCTTTGCTCAGGTAGAACGTCGGCAGACAAAGACAGAATTTGGCTCGGCCGTGCATTCTGGAAATATATATAAACCTGAGCCCGTCGTCCAGGTTTTGCGTACTGTACTGTACCGTACCAGCCTTCTTAATAGTCCACTGCAGGACGTAGGCATACCCACGAAGGGTGATTGGGCCAAATCCACCACGCTGGCCTAGTGCGGGTTGGTGGATTCACATACGCCATCGAATTTCTTCTACGGAAGTATACAGGTTGCCTCACGATGTTTTCCTTCACCGAAATGCCAGTGGTGTGAAATCCCGTACTTAAATTCTTAAGAACTCATTGGTACGGGACCGGGGATTCGAACCCACGACCTCACGATTGTAAGGCGGGTGTCACTACCTCTCGACCACCACGGCTTTACAGCACGGCAGTTTTGCGTAGTTTACTTAAACTTACGCGTTCGCGTGTGGCTCCATACATATTGATTAGTTCTTCATCGTTTCCGCCAGGGGCGCTGTACAAAGATGTATCGAGCCATACGGAAACAGCAGCTGTAGTTTCAAATTACATGTAAGCCTGGACTAACCTATGTGGTCTGTGAGCGTTTCTTACTTTTGGTTGTTTGTTACGGAGTTTTTGTTACATCAAAATCGTTTTCAGTACGTAATAAGTCACTGTTGAGCATAGATGTCTCTTATTGTACGCTTTTCATCCTGGTCTTGTGCTGATCTTGTAAAAACTGTGAAAATTGCGGGTCCAACACGAACAAGATTAACATTTCTTTGGTACTATGAAATAGCTGATTTTGAATTTTGTTTTTGTTTCAATATACATCCTCAAATGTGCTTTCAAGGTATTGTTATTATTGTTTGGAACATTATTGGTTATTTTTACAGAATTTCCTTTTACTATTCAATTTATTTAACTGCCACCCGGCCTATACGAACTTACTTACTTACTTACTTACTTACTTTCTGTAGTAAAATAGCTGCAGAGCACAGAAAAAATACCATTTGAATAGTAATGCGTTAATACAGCCGATAAAGTACCAAGATACTCGCGGAAACGTTTAACTTATGTAAGGATTATGCACACGACGCCATGCGGTTCTGTGTGACATTGCAGTGGTCTGCCGTAAAAGATTATACTTTTCAATGTTTATCTAATGGAAGAGCAAAAGCTTTTAAAATTTATTTTCATGACTAGGGAAAAGACGAATTTTGGGAATATATCCAAGGATGACATATCTGATCTAATGATTAACATATTATGTAGTTTATTTTAATCTATATTTAATTACCGACCTTTGATGACAACAATCTAAGTGAAGTATCTAATGAGGTACCTAATGAGGTACCCACTGGTGTGCTAGGTGGCTAATATGTTTTTTTTTATCTCGATACAGCACGATATAGCAACTCTATACGATATGTCAGGGCCCTGATGTCAAATTACAAACTGCTTTTCCAACCCGTGTCTTCAAGAAAATTTGAACCAAATATAAACCCCAATCAAATATAAACACAGTGTCCTCAAATCCTTTAATAAGTTACTGGGACGCCATGATAACTTGGACTCTATGATAATTAACATTAAACTATTTATAGAGATGTCATGTTCAAATAATAGCATTTTGTATAGTAAGAGTTGTAGCACTACATCATGTGGCTAGATCCTTACTAGCTTAGGTAATTGGACTAATCAATTCAGTAAACAAATTAGGAAAGCGGAATAAGCCAATAATTGATATACAAAAAATGATGTAGATTGTATTTCTTTGATAAAAATTTACTTGTGTCCGGTTGTCTACCTACATACTTAAATACTTACTTAGGCTCAATTACTAAAACGATAACAAGCAGGTGGTCAAGTAGCAGTAGCACTAGAATTAAGCTGGGAACACACATGCCAGTAGCTGGCAGTGCTGGCACACTTGCATGGCTGATACTGGCTTGCCCGTAACTTGCAAGTTTGTTCACACGTGCCAATTTAGCATCTCCCCGCGAATATTGACATGTCTGCATCTGGCACGTACAAAGAGCTGGCATGCATGTCGTGTATTTCCAGACTTTTTTTTCTGTATAGGACCTGTATTCTACAACAAAATACCGAACTCAAGCAAGTCCTTCAGACTAAGGCACATGCCACACGGGCGTTGACGCCGCGTAATTGCACCGCGGCGTCACCGCCGCTGCACCGCCGCGGTGCAGCGGCGGTGCTGAGCGTCGTCGCGGCGACACCGCGGCGCCCAGTGTTGCCTTAGACACTGATGACATCTAGGCAGTTAGTGGAAAAAAAGGTTTTAGGGATAACCGGCTGAAGATAAGTAAAATCTCTCATATACAGTCTGATTTTGTGTGAGCCAACCGCAGAAAGAAAGTGTTTTGTTCTTCGTTTGATATATTAGAGAAATAATGTGGCCGATCGATAAAATCTGAAATAGATGCATTGATTTGTGCAAAGTGACATGAAAAATATCTCATAAGCCCATCGAGTATGGACTTGTGTGATTTGTCACGACGAGTGGCACAGTAACAGCTGTCCAAGTGACAGCTGTCAAACTTTAAAGTGATTTATCTCGGTCATTATCGATTCTAGACTACTGCTGTCTTCACAAAAGTAATAGAACTCAACGAGATCTACATTTCAGATGACAGCTGTCAAACTTAAAAGTGATTTATCTCGGTTATTATCGATTCTAGACTACTGCTCTCTTTACAAAAGTAATAAAGCTCGACGAGATCTACATTTCGGATGACAGCTGTCAAACTTCAAAGTGAGTTTATCTCGATTATTATCGATTCTAGACTACTGCTGTCTTCACAAAAGTGATAGAGCTCAACGAGATCTACATTTCTGATGACAGCTGTCAAACTTAAAAGTGATTTATCTAGGTTATTATCAATTTTAGACTACTGCTCTCTTCACAAAAGTGATAGAGCTCAACTAGATCTACATTTCGGATGACAGCTGTCAAACTTCAAAGTGATCTATCTAGGTTATTATCGATTCTACACTACTGCTGTCTTCACAAAAGTGGTAGAGGTCAACGAGATCTATATTTCGGATGACAGCTGTCAAACTTCAACATGATTTATCTCGGTTATTATCGATTCTAGACTACTGCTGTCTTCACAAAAGTGATAAAGGTCAACGAGATCTATATTTCGGATGACAGCTGTCAAACTTCAACGTGATTTATCTCGGTTATTATCGATTCTAGACTACTGCTGTCTTCACAAAAGTGATAGAGGTCAACGAAATCTACATTTCGGATGACAGCTGTCAAACTTCAAAGTGATCCGAAATGTAGATCTCGTCGAGCTTTATTTTTTTTGTGAAAAGAGCAGTAGTCTAGAATCAATAATTACCGAGATAAATCACTTTTAAGTTTGACAGCTGTCATTCGAAATATAGATCTCGTCGAGCTCTATTACTTTTGTCAAGAGAGCAGTAGTCTAGGATCAATAATTACCGAGATAAATCACTTTTAAGTTTGACAGCTGTCATCCGAAATGTAGATTTCGTCAAGCTTTATTACTTTCGTGAAGACATCAATGGTCTAGAATCAATAATAACCGAGATAAATCACTTTTAAGTTTGACACCTGTCATCCGAAATATAGATCTCGTCGAGCTCTATTACTTTTGTGAAGAGAGCAGTAGTCTAGAATCGATAATTACCGAGATAAATCACTTTTAAGTTTGACAGCTGTCATCCGAAATGTAGATTTCGTCGAGTTCTATTACTTTTGTGAAGAGAGCAATAGTCTAGAATCGATAATAACCGAGATAAATCACTTATAAGTTTGACAGCTGTCATCCAAAATGTAGATTTCGTCAAGCTCTATTACTTTTATGAAAACAACAGTAGTCTAGAATTGATAATGACCGAGATAATCACTTTGAAGTTTGACAGCTGTCACTTGGAAAGCTGTTACTGTGACATTCGTCGTGACAAATTACACGTTCTGATTTTTAACGTGTACGAGAGATTTTTCTCATCTTCAGTTTAAGATTGAACGGATTGATGAATTCAAAACCTTTTTTCCCGCTAAAAAATTATAGAATACTCTAGATTTAATGTCTAAATAGCTACCGGCAACACTGGTCGCCGCGGTGACGCCGCGACGACGCTCAGCACCGCCGCTGCACCGCGGCGGTGCAGCGGCGGTGACGCCGCGGTGCAATTACGCGGCGTCAACGCCCGTGTGGCATGTCTGTAAGTGTTACTACACTATTAGTTAAAAAGTTAATTGGAATACTATTATTGACTAATCAATCCATGACATTGAAATTTACTAACTTAACATAATAACTAACCCATGACATTGTAATGAACTAACATCATATTGACTAGGTAACTAAACCTGACATTGTAATCAATTTTAATATAATTTAAGAACTTTAATTTTGTAACAATAATTTGATTTGACTTAGGTAATAATAATAAATAAAGCTTCCAGTAACGTTGCACGCCTTGCATAGGCAATTTTGTATTGAGTCATGATTATATTATATCTATACCACCTTTGTAACAAATGCAAACTGCAATAAAAAATTTGACTTTGACTTTACAGTCTTGAGGTTTTAATCCCGGTTCCGTACTTATACGGAATTTAAAACCACTGGCTTTTCGGCGAAGGAAATCATAGCGACGCAACCTGCATAAAGCTGGGAATACACATGCTTGCACACTAGCATACCAGCTTCTTGCACGTGCCAACTACTGTCATGTGTATACGCTAACTAGGATGCCTGTAGCTGGCATACATGTAGCTGGTATAACATTTGATTTATTTGCATGCCCGTTGAGGAAGGCGACGCGGGAGGTTGCCAACATGGCACATCTGAACAGACGCGACAACTAGCCAGTAGCTGACTCGTTGTAGCCGTATGTCTTTCTCAAATGGTATCTGTAACAATCACGATCTTGACGCATACTACTTGCTCCAAAATCATCCCTTCTACTAATCAAATCTCTTACGTATCCTGACTTCGTTTTTTAAGGTTCCGTGCCTCAAAAGGAAAAAAACGGAACCCTTATAGGATCATTTTGTTGTCCGTCTGTCCGTCTGTGTGTCTGTCAAGACTCTTTATCTCGGGAACGCGTAAAGATATCGAGCTGAAATTTAAACTGTATACGTATATTTATGATTTCTTACTGTTGTGTTAAGGAAAAATTTCTGTGTTATCATATAAAGAAGTTAGAGCCGTTTATGTCGTAAAAAACCGCATATTTCAACACTCACAAAAATCAAAACCTACAGGGTACTTCTCGTTAACATAGAACCATGAAATTTGGCAAAAAGCATTGTCTCAGAGTACACAGATAGGAATAAATCTGAAAACTGAATATTTTTATTTAAATCACAAAAAATAGGGCTTCAAAATTCACAAAATATGGGTCTAAAATTCAAAGTGCGTAAATCGTTTCATGTAAGGTATCATATAAAAGAGCTTTATTAGCACATGCTAAAGCCGGTTTTTAATCATTTTAACAATTTTCGATGAATGACGGGAAAAGTAAAAAAAAAAAATTTGTTGATGATGATGATGAGTATAGAGATTTTAACAACGTACTTCCCAATTTTGTGAAATTTTCTGGATTTGTACGGAACCCTCGGCGTGCGAGCCTGACTTGCACTTGTCCGGTTTTTATTTTAATAAATGGCAAAACCCCCTACATAAATTGGATAACTGAACATATTTATTTTGCAATTGTATTTTTATCTTAATAAATGGCAAAATCTATGACTTTAATGTTTTCTTGTATGATTTAAATGAAATTAATTAGGTACATATCATAATTTACATAAATATCATAAAATAGATAAATAGATATACGATCATACATTTTCAGTAGGGATAATTACTTACATTGGTATACAAAAATATACGATAAGCAACTCCCTACGAATCGATAAAATAACAATTATTAATTATGTACTCAATTGAATTGAATTATTAGCTATGATATTACAATAAATTAATTAAAATTCGATACATTACATAAAAATACAATATTACAAAAAAAAATTAAATGTCAGAAATACTGTAATAGAAATATCTGCAATAGCATCGACAAAAATAACAATTTAAAACAACTAAAAGAACACAATAGCAGTTACATGACAAAAACAACGTAATGGTACTCTAAAATACCTGCAATATTCTCTACATACCAGAGGTTTTTCTCACTATGTACCTTATGTAAGTATAAGTAAGCTTCAAGTAGCCCTACAAGCTATGGAGAGGTATTCTCGGAGTCTCTCTATGAGATCAAATCAGAACCAGTTACAGTTCACAGACGTAACTCAGCAGATTATCAAGTTGACATTTCAGTAGGCAGGGCTCATAAACCAGAGACCAATGGGACCGAAAAGTTTTTGAGTGAAGACCACGTCCCGGCAAGCGCAGCGAAGGTCGTCTACCCACAATGTGGAAAGACGACCTTATCAACACCGCAGTATCGCGCTGGACACAGCCTGCTAACTTATCCTTATTACCTACAACCGCTTTTGTTGGAGATCTATAGAGAAGGCCTATGTCCAGCTATGGACGCCCTACGGGTGAAACGACGACGACGACTGCTGGTTGAATGCAGATGTAGCTCACGTTGGGCCAGCGTGGTGATAATTATGGCGATGTTGATAATTATTTCCCAATTACCATTTTTGCGTAGGCATATGTTCAGCAGTAGACTATTAAATGGATGGTATAGTATTGTAGAAAAATTGTGAGGAAACTTGCATACTGTATCAGCCTTTTCAATAGTTCACTGCAGGATGTAGGCCTACTCACGAAGGATGATAGGGTAGTATCCACCACGCTGGCCCGGTGCGGGTTGATGGATTCACATACGCCATTGAATTTCTTCTACGGACATATGTATGCAGGTTTCTTCACGATGTTTTCCTTCACCGAATAGCCAATGGTATGAAAATCCGTTCATAAATTTCAAAGAACTCTTTGGTACGGGTCCTGGATTTGAACCCACGGTCTCACGATTGCAAGGCGGATGTCACTACCACTAGGCCACCACGGCTTAACTTGCATACGTCACGAGAATCCTACTAATATTATAAACGCGAAAGTTTGTGAGGATGGATGTATGGATGTTTGTTACTCTTTCACGCAAAAACTACCGAACGGATTGAGATGAAACTTTGCAATAATATAGCTTACATATCAGAATAACACATAGGCTATAAATTATTATGATATATTGCGTATGCGGGCGAAGCCGCGGGTAAAAACTAGTACTTAATATTATTATTATTTTTCCCTTAAAATTGATATTGTAATATCATTAGTGAAAAGTGTTATAAAAAATAAACATCAGAGCCATATTTTTCATATTTATTTATTTTAAAATTCAGGCACAGAGTTATTCGTAATAAATAATAAATAACTTAAATTCTATAGTTCTAAGTCTAAAATAAATAGTTGCCTTTTTATAAAAAGTACCACGAATTGCCCTTTCAGGGCAATTATTTTCTATATACTTCAGAACTTATGAATTAAGTGCATTATAATACATTTATAGGTATGATCGCAACCTATGGCTATAAAAATCGTTAGATAGATGTTTTTTAAATAAGACATAGTGAAGTCGGAATAAAAGATTGTAGACTAGACAGAAGTGGGAGTAGTGAATTTTTGTAAAGAAACTTCTTTACAAAAAATACTAAGCTTAACTAAGATGGAGATGAAGAACAAAGGTTTAAAGTGATTAAATAAATGATGAATGTTCAAGACAATGAAGGAAATGATAGATCTAGATGTGAAAAAAGAAGAAAATAATTTGAAAACGGAAATAATAAACACATTAAACACCATATTCTTACAAGACAAAGGTGAAACAGTGGAATGAAATAAATAACAAACATAGCCATACTGTTTCTTTTTTCAATTACAAATTAAAATATTTAAAAGAAATTTAAAACCGTTGACCTTTTTTTCTCTTTTAAACTGCTTAAGAAAGATACATTCTTTTTTATAACCGAATCTTTCCTATAAGCAATTTAATTAGTAATCTTATCCAACTTATAAGCAGTTATAGCATTATAGTAATTAAATGATTTGTTTCTCCTAAAAGCTGATTGAAAGGGATTAATTAATTATTCATTAGAGAAGGTCTACACGATAAACTACTCTGTATATAACTTTCCTAAAACTTTGTTTATATCGCATAGCAAAATTATTGTAAAGATTTTATGCCGCATTTAGTAGCACACGTACCTTTAATTTCTTTTACAAGCAGCAAGTACCTAATCATTTCTTACAAATCTTTCAAAATAATGTAAATTTGTAAATGTGATGTTACCTAACTTTTCGTACAAACGGCATAAATAAGAAGCATGTGACCTAATGTGTCTAAAGTTATGTTTTTATAGAATCGCGTTTCTGTCATTTAGTTTCATGAAGCCGATATATGATGGATACCGCTTTTTTAGAAAATCAGAGACATACAAATGGATTTTTATATGTGAAGTGATTCATAAAGCATGTGATCTAATTTCTTTTGTATTTTTTATCTCCTGCTTATAAGCTCAGAAAGTAGAGAAAATAGGTCAGAAGTGGCGTAATTTATCTTATAAGCAAATTGATTGTCAGTTCTCCTCTTACGTATAAGCGCAGAGAGAAGAAAAAATATTATGTCACAAGTAGCTTATCTTCTCTTATAAGTAGATTGATGATATTTTTAATTCTCCTCTTGATTATAAGCGCAGAGAAAAAAGAAAATAGGTCACAAATGACATAATTTCTCATAATTTATTCTATAAGCGGATTGATCATCAGTTATCCACTTGCTTATAAGCGCTATAAGCAAGATCAGCGGAGCGCCGCTCCCAGCCGCCGCTGCTGCCCCCTGATGACCATCCGCTGCTGCCGCCTCCGTAGCCTCCACCGTGGCTGTGGCTGTCGTGACCGCCGCCGCCGCCGCCGCCTCCCTTCATTCCCATGAGCTTCTTGAGTACCATGATACCGGAGAGGAGGAGGGCAATCTGGAATGAAAAAGAAAATGTTGTTTATGGGACTTATTTCTTTTAAATCTAAAGGTTATGGTGAAATTACGTGGTTAACTGTAGCAACTGCAGCAAAAGACAGTGTCATAAATGTCTAAATGGTGTTAGCTGTTAGCGTTCATCAAAGTTGAATAACGGTCAGCATTCGGATAGATCACCATGGGTGGCATTTCCAACTGAGCGCTACTGTGGCTCGGATCACACCTTAAATTGCAGGTCCCGGTTGTTTTAACCGTTGGCCCATATCAGAGCCGTTCAGATAGCTACAAAACTCTAACATTAGGGATAGCCACTCGGCTTATACGAACTTTACTACTGTTATGACGGCGTAAGTTCGCATGGCAACATTTCGAAACAAATTTATGTCGAAGTTTTAAAAATTGTGACAGCACCTGGATCAGACTATAATCCTACCGCTTAGTATAGTCCTATGAGTCCTTTGCCTGCGCGAACGTCAAAGGGGACTGAGACAGGTCCGTGTCCCCGGTTCCCGCACCTATCTCAGTCCCCTTTAACGTCTCCCCTGGCGCATCTGAACCGCGCAGGCGAGGACTAAGATAAGCGGTAGGATTATAGCACAGGGCTGTTTTTTTTTAATTTTCACTTTACAAAATATAGTTTACAACAAAGGATACCAAAAAACCCACAAGTTTGTCTTGGTACCTCATTAAGACTCACCCGCGATACAAATATTATTTACGCTTATACAATTAAATAAACCCTACAGTAAGGTTATCTATACCAAATATTTGGTTAATTTTTGGTTATTTAAACTAACTGATGATGATGTGTATTAAATTGCCAGTTAAATACTTCAGGCTGGACATGGTTACACTGCTAGAAGAATAAGGCTTATTTTAATAAGCTTAATAAGCTTTATTTTAAATTAATAGTTGGAATTTTTCTAATTTTTGTCAAATTGAACAACAACATTCCAACAACAATTAATGGCGTGTTTCCTGTACCCATGCGATAAGCGTGTGTTGTGCACATGTTCAAATATACAGCTGATAACATAATCCATTGGAATTTGAACTCATTTATTTTTGTACTCATTACTTTGTTTTGTAGAATAATCTATTCGTAATTTATTGATTTTATGATATGTATAATTAAATATAGGCGTATCGTCAAAGTGTGAAATAAAGTACCTTTTTTACGATCGAATGAAAGCGTTTTTAAAAATAGGGGGTTTTTCTTTTGATTCATGTATTTTTTATAAGTGTATATTTTATTATGCTGTAGCAGGCAGTGAATGGTCAAAAACAGCCAGGAACAGAGACACACGGAGACAACTGGACTTCACAGGACAACGTCGACTTATAGTTAGGTAATTGAGAGAAAAAAATTAATTGATAATGATAATTGATAATAATGAATAATTAAGTAATAATTTTTTAAATTTTGTAATATGCTGTTTGAATAAAGGCTTTTTTTTGTTTATTATATTTTATTACACTCATCTTTACAAACAACTTTTGCTTTAGAATCAACCTCAAAGTCAAAAATACATCAGTTGTTCGGTACAACAAAAAGTTCACGAACTCGCAAAAATATCTAGTCGTACGGACTCTTGACAAAACAGCTGATTTCAGTTTTGAAGCTAATCCTAAAGTACGAGTATTATTATTCTTTCCAAAATATCACAACACCGACTTCCACCGTGTACAGAATTTGAATAATTTGCACAAATCAATGTGACATCCATGACCATTTTTGTTGATATAAAATAATAAAAAGATTATTTTTTGCAAAAATTAGCATGACCGACTTCACCCGTGTACAGAATTCGCGAATATTTCGTATAGATTGATGTAGCATACTTCACATTATTGTTGATTTATCAAAAATGACCCAGCCGATTTCGATAAAATTTAAATGGGACCAGTTTTGAGGTATACTCTTTCCAATAAAAAAATAATTATTGAAATCGAACCACCACGAAAAAAGTTATGCGTGGTTATACATTAAAAAATAATGTACGCGTCGAATTGTATACCTCCTCCGGTGGTTCGTCGGTCAAAAAAAATAAATAAAATAAAACCCGCGCTTTAAAAAGCAACATCATATTAATTATACAGGGTTACTCAATTATCATCATTTTAAGAGCTTATTCTGTACATCAAAACTGACAACTTATGTTCAACGACTTTTATCAAATCTCAAAAAAGCCATTCCATAGAAAAATATCACTCGGCAAAATGTATGGAACATTTGTTATTTTTTTTTTATTTTTTACTAAAGTCACAGAACAAAAGTTGCTAGTTTTGAAGTACAGAATAAGTCCATAAAAGAACGCTAATTGATTACTAGTAACCCTGTATATAACTGTTTAGTAAAACTGTACTAGTAACCCTGTATATAACATAGTTTTTTTTGCGATAAACAATTCGAGAATTTGTTATTTATTAGAACAGCAGGATTTGAACCAGCATGTAATAGATACGATACATTTTTAAATTGCTTATTCCAAAAAGAATTCTTTGAGATAAACCTAGTATGTGAAGTATGTACTACAAATAAAATAGTTTCATTGATTACGCAGGGCCCTCTGAACTACTCCCGCCCCCCTACCGCCTAAGCAATAGCAATCGTAATAGCAATCGTTTATGACTTCATTTTAGTCATTTGGCACCGCCTATGTGACGTTAGCCATCAATTGCTTTGCGCGGATTGCGAAAGCAATCGTTGAATGAACAACTTTGATGGCTAACGTCACATAGGCGGTGCCAAATGACTAAAATGAAGTCATAAACGATTGCTATTACGATTGCTATTGCTTTAGGCGGTAGGGGGGCCGGTCGGCGGCGACCTCCCATGGCCCACGTGGAAGTCGTTAAACCGACTCCGGACCCAAGTGGGTCACTGAGCAGTAGGGGCAACCCGGTGAAATGGGGATATGAAGGAAGCGCGGTTACGTGCGAGCTCCGGTATAGAACATATTACACCTTTTTTTATGCCTTTAGTCCCCTTATATTTGAACTCTACCTCAATACCTACACGAGACATCCTATTGCGCAGTATAAACTGAAAATTTTGAATCCTCTTTCCTCATACGAACAGCCGGAATGTGGAACGCTTTGCCTGGGTCTGTCTTCCCGTTAAAGTACAGCGTGGGTGTCTTCAAATCCCGAGTAAATAGGTATCTTCTAGGTGCTACACACTAGATCGCACATCTGCTTAACATAAGGCAGTGTGTAGTCAAACGCGAACCTATTCGAAATAAAAAAAACCTACTTTCATGCCTTTAGTACCCAAATCCTGAATTGTACAGGACCTATACGAGACATCCTATCGCGCCGTGTAGGCTGAATCTAACTTCTTGGCAATGTTAGCTACAAGCTGCGGATAATCTAACCACTTGGACGTCCAAGGACACTACGATGACCAAAAATATTTTTCACTCTTACGTCGATGGTCACTTGAGTGACCTAGAACTTTAAACCGTATATTCACGTAAACTGTCAGAACGGGTTTGGGCCTGGGACGTCCAAGTGGCTAATCTAAAGTGAGCTTCAGTCAGGATTGGGTTACCCGCAGCTTGCAACTAATATCACAGACGCCAAGTTTTATTCGACCTAGCAGAGGTAAAGCACTGGGAAAAGGCCTTTATAAAAAAAAAAAAAAAAAGCCTAATTGGCACACAAAGATCCTATTGCAACAAAAGATATACAGATAGCAGACGCACACACATCCATACACATACACACACAACACACGCAACACACACACACACACACACACACACACACACACACACACACACACACACACACACAAACACACACACACACCCATGTTGGATAGGTTGTTTAAAGTGTTCGTTATTTTAAATAAGTTAAAATTGTAAAAATATGTTTCATGTAGTAAATTCTTTAGTTTGATCTATTAATGGCATAATATTAACAAATGTTTTGTATATATTTTAAGGAGAAGCCATCGGCTCCTAAAATACCGTTTTCAACTAGTTTAGGAGCCTTTGGGTCAACTATTACCCTGAACATTGTTATTTTATGTCCAAATAAACGATTTATTTATTTAGTGAGTTGAAAACCTACTTAAGGCGCCATAGTATCAGCGTAATTTTTCATATCAGCGGGTGAAGACCAATACGCCCCAAGTTTCGCCCGATTTTCGCATTCAAAAATCAATATAAAATTGATATCTCCACTTTTTCCTAAATTTTATGAATGAAAGCTTTAGTTTAATTCATGCGCATAAATAACAGATTCAAAATACAATTGTAAACGTGTAGAAAAGTGCCCAAAAATGCAATAAACTTTCTTAGAAATCATGAATTTGTTCTAAAAAGCGGTATCTTCGCATTTAATTTCTATCGAGCGAAGTTTTTTGCATTGTGTTTCGAGTTATTGAATCCCCTACCGTATAGCTTGGAAAATATTGTGTAATTTATTTTTATTCGACAACTTCAAGGTTTGGTGGAGAAAAATCAGTTTAACTGGGGCTCTATAAAGGTATTTTGAGATTGGATGGCGGCTCAACGTGGAATCTTTTTTGGAAGTCAGTCTTTGATATAAATATATTTGGCAGAACAGGTATAAATATATTAAAAATGTGGTATTTTAAGACTATTTTATCGGCTAAATAGATCAAAACAAACGGCTTTCTGATGCTTGAAGGTGAAGGTCAACAAAAGGTGACATTGGATGTGTGGTATTTGTATGCAAAATATTTCAATTAATTATTATTATTTTATTGATAGTTTAAATATCTCTAAGTCGCTGTTTGAATACAAATGTCCGCTTAATTCTCCTAAGCTATGCAATGGATTTTAACCGAGATTTAAATATTTTATACTTTATTTATTTTTTAAGGTTTCACTAACAAGTACGGCTTTTCTACTCAGAGTTAGCTCAGAGTTAGATAATGGGAGATTTAAACGAAGCATACCTATATATTTTTGACCAAAGCATTTGAATATAATTTATCTATCCATTCGAAATGCAAATGCAGTGCATGAGTATTTGATACATGCAGGGCTCTTGCAATAGGCAAAGATCGGGCTTCTTCGTCTTTATGGGTTTATTTATATCCTCCAGCTAGATTTAAAAACTATTTCTATGAACCTTTATTGTGTATTTAAATAAGCAAATATTATTTGATCTATTCCAAGTGCATAGCAAGATTAAGTTTACATTATCTACTATTTTCTTAGGTTTTAGATTAAGTTTTATATGTTTTAAATTTAGTTTTAGATTTAAAAACTATTTCTATGAACCTTTATTGTGCAAGTAAATAAGCAAATATTATTTGATCTTTTCCAAGTGCATAGCAAGATTAAGTTTATATTATCTAATATTTTCTTAGTTGTTAGATTAAGTTTTATATGTTTAAATTTAGTTTTGTATATATTATAGTTTTTGTGATTTAAGAATAAGTTTATTTTTAATTATGTAGATAGCTGTAATTAATAATTTTGTCAATGTTATTTAAGTTTGTGCAACTAAATACTTATAGAGAAAACTATTTTCTTACCAAAGCGTCCAAGGTGTTGATAATTCTACTATTATTCCAAGTAAATCTCGTACGGCTCGGTATAAATACAAGCCGCACGAGATTTACTTAAAACAACAGCAGAAAAAAAATAATTCTTCCATTAAAACAAAGACGAAAAAAAGGAAAACTGTTTATAAGCAAACGAGCAACTTGATTCGAAACTCTAACTTTGAAATTCTACATCGTAACAAAAATTGTCCAAGTTGTTGTGTATAAAAAGATTTAAGTTTAACTGTAAGCAATTTAATTCGAAATAAAAAAAATTCAATAGTAAATAGAATAATTTTAAAATTAGAATTTCAATTCTACAAGTGCGCTCGTTTGAGGTTATAAGGTGACTGGTATGTGAAGCGCAAAGGCGTTGGTGTTACCAGTACACATGTTTCCATACCCATAAGTATTTAATTCAGGCCCCTTTTTTGCGGTTTATGTTTGAATTTTATTTACGTAATACTTTTGTTTAGAATGCCGATTACATTAATATTTAGCAATGACATTATGGGTATGCTAGTTTAAAACTTGCGGCACGTCTCTCTTTGACTTTGGCTGGTTTAAAAACGCATCTGACTTGGAATATTTCAAGATGTTTTACTCGATATTTGTAAAGTTATTGAGTATCGAGACGATAAAAGCTAAATATTAATTTTACAATACATGTAATGAGAACAATATTCAACAAGATTATTTTTTGCAAAAATTAGCATGACCGACTTCACCCGTGTAGAGAATTTGTGAATATTTCGCGCGGATCGATGTAGCATTTTTCACATTATTGTTGATTTATCAAAAAAAGCTCAGCCGATTTCGAAAAAATTTAAATGGATCCAATTTTGAAGTATACTCTTTCCAATAAAAAAAGAGTTATTGAAATCGAACTACTATGTAAAAAGTTATGCGTGGTTATACATAAAAAAATACGCGTCGAATTGTATACCTCCTCCGGTGGTTCGTCGGTCAAAAATGGTGGTTATTTTTATTTTTTCTTAAAATATTACAACAAATGACGTGATATCTACGTGATGAATAAAACTACAAAATCTTATTAATTGTAATCAAGGTCAGATCAGAATATTTTTTGAAACTAACTATTTTACTCCCCAAATAACATATTACATAAATGGAAAAACAGAAGCTATTTTTACCCTCTACTCTGGTAAAATGTATCACACTGGTAACACTGAACTTTATCAAAATGCGCAAGCGGAGCGAACTGACTCGAAATGGTCCATTGAAGGACGGGTTACGTTTGTATTACAAAACTTAATAAATTCCTATACAGCCTTGCTATTTTAAGCTTAATCTCTATAAAATAGAGCTTATTTTACTTTTGAAGGGGCAGGTCGCATGTAAGGTAGATATTTAATTTAAATTCCTGATTGATTTGGAGGTTGAAGTTGTATTGATTTTGGCTTAATGTTTTTTGTGTAAGTGTAAGGTATTCGAATCACGAAAACATAAAATCAACAATTCCACTAAATAATATGTTGTCATACTAAGTGTTAGTAAATATTACATTTAGTTAACGTTAGTACTATACAATGATTTTAATAATTAATCTAATAAAGAAGGCTAAGAAATTTTTGTATCATAGTAGTTTATTACAACATCGCTCCCGGCCTTGAAATAGTTCAAGTTCTTTGCCCTCCTGTGGTAGCCATCTCTACGAGTTCATGTAATCGTGACTTAGGAAACTCGTGATAACAATCACTAATTGAGATGATATTATTTGTCAAGTTTTTCTGACATTGTAGCTTGATGTTGACTTTAGTCAATGCTGAAAATGTTTTTGAAAGTACTTTTTTTTAAATTTTAGATTATATTGTTAGAAAAGCGTAGCAGTTCCGATGTGAAATTTCAATTTATACTGAGATGATTCATATGAACAAATCAAATGTTCTATACAATACATAAGTTCATTTAATCTTTACAAAATGTATGATTTAAGCTGTTTTTTTTCTCAATTTTAGGGTTGGGGGATTTTGGTCCGATTATAAAAGTTGTTCATAGTGATTTAACTGGTGTATAGTATTATTGGCTCTTTAATCAAATTTTAAAAGTTTGTATAATATAGGGTAGGCGTATGTTCAGCAGTGGACATATTAAGACCAGTGGATGTATAGGTAGGTGGCCTTTGCAGAGCATGACCTAAATTGGTCTGAAACTTTGCCTACCACGACTCGGAAGACACGTTAAATAATAGGTCCCGGTAGTTTTAACCATTAACTCATTTCAGGGGAATTCACGTGGCTTAAAACCTCTGAAACCAAGATAAGTTGATGTCCAATGTGAATTCGAATTTTAGTTCGTTATGTAAGTATAGTTCATTACTTATTTGAAATAAGTTCTTTTTTGTCTTCTCTTTTTTGCTACTCATTCCGTATTTTCTATTTTTTTATTAATTCCTCTCCAGATGAAGGGGTTCCCTGGAAGAGATTGCTATAAGCAATAAGGCCGCCTTTTGTTGCACAAGTTTATGTCGCTTGTTTTTTTCCTTTCTGTGTATTTTTTTTTCTGTAGTGTTAAAGTGATCATTCATTCAATGTGACTTAAAAACTCTGAAACCAAGATAAGTTGATGTTCAATGTGACTTAATGGCAGCCATCCGATCTAAATGAACCTAGTGTACTTGAACTTTGCTGAGAAACACTCAAAGAAACAATTAGTTACAATGTATCAATAATAATAGACCCATATATCTACTGACCTAGTTGTCTCCACACAAGAAACACTACAATAATGTGAAGTTAATCGTCGGTGAGAATCGTTTTTGCATTGATCAGCATTCACTGAAGGTCACCCAGTTGTCGTGATGGGGAAGTGCGGTGTGAGACTTTCTGTAGACCTTGTAATCTTAGAAAGTATTCATTACAAACTAAATACACTGTCTATAGTATGTATACCGTAATCAACCAATACAAATCTTGAAGCCATTAAGGACTTAAAGAATTTAATTCCCTGCAGTTTTTGTTGTTGATAAACCAAGGAATTTGAATATTCATTGACCAAAATTAAACTGTTAAATTATAATTTTTTGTTTGTTTCTTACGCCGGGGCAAAAGAAACGAGTCTATTTTATTTATCGCATGGACACTGGACAGCTCATAGATATAATAATATGTACAATGTATTAGAATTTGTGAGAGAGTACAAATTTTCATACCATTGGCTTTATAACAAAAAAAAAATGGGCAACTTCTGGAATATTAATCTCGAAAAAACTTTCTTGAAATTTTTTATGTGAATCCAGTAATTCTAAAATGCTGAATCAACGCATTGTGGTGTATATCACCTTATCGTTTTTCGAATGTAGACCAGCCGGGCTAGTATGCACGCCACGAATTATTTCGTTCGTAGTGTCAGAACGAGACAGTGTTGTGGCAAAGTATATATCTGTTACTGTTTCACATGTCGAAATGAGTTCTTTTCGTGGCTATTCGTGGTCGCATGCTTGACTGTATTTAATTTGTATTTAATTTTAACAGTGAAGAAAAAGACACGCTAATAAAGTTACTTTAAGTGGAAGCAATTAGTCTTGCAAAGACGTCCCATAAGAGGTGTTTAGTGCATACTGCATATACCTCTTAAAACGTCTACCTGATCTCCTTAAAAAGAGCTCAAAACTGCTCACACAACTGATATGGTGAAATTGTATTCAAAATTATAGGTACAAAAATATTGTTAAATTATCTCTTTTTACTAATTTTTGTCCCCAAGCAGCGTAAATTTTGATAACCCCAAACTATATCGGATCTATGAACCATCCCCTGCTCTAGATTATATCCCTACAATGGAAAGCTAGCTCGTGACTGCCGAGTACCAGATATAAAACAGAACATTGTTCCTTTCTACCTTTAATGCGTTTAATGCGACGGTACTGGGAAGTAGGGTCAGAATATGCAAAACAAAATGCATTGATGCAATTTACTAATTTAACAGACAGCAAGATGGGACGGCGATTTGTCAAAATCACAATCTAACTTCAATACGATTTGCAAAGAATAAAATCCGATGGCGCTGCAAGAGAGAAGCATATAATCGTAACAGTGGTAAGAAGAAGGCTGCAGAATTGCAAAATTTTGCTAAGGTGATCTTTTCTTGAAGAACCTAGTTGTTTAAGTTTTTAGTTTTGTCTGAAGCTTTTAAGCATCTTAACTACACTAACCTAGCCTCTTAAATATTTGGTTTGAACTTACTATATCTGTCTTTCTTTAAACTGGTGAAATAAGGGATTATAGTGATTTAGTGCATTTATTACTGCATTTTATATGATCATCATCTAACTACATAGTATAAAACAAAGTCGCTTCCCGCTGTCTGTCTATCCCTTTGTATGCTTAAATCTTTAGAACCAATGAAATTTGATGCGTTTTAATAGATCGAGTAATTCGAGAGATAGGTTTATATGTATAATACAATATACCTGTGTCGGGGCGGGCCGCTAGTTTGTCATATATAGTGCATATCTTCTCTTCTTAATATATATAAATCTCGTGTCACAATGTTTGTCCTCAATGGACTCCTAAACCACTTAACCGATTATAATAAAATTCGCACACCATGTGCAGTTCGATCCAACTTGAGAGATAGGATAGTTTAAATCTCAAATTATAGTTGCAATTTTAATTTATTTAGCCACAGCAACGCGTGGCCGGGTCAGCTAGTAATTTATTTAAATTTTAATTTATATAAATTACTGGCTAGAGTTAGAGTAAGAGTTATTTTTTTCTTGCTAACTCTACGCAAAATACTTAGACGTAAACCACAGTGCATAAGCCTGGTATTCTAAGTAAGACTTATTATTTGCAACTGTGTCACAGAACGATGTTTTGCCTAGGGCTTCTTACTTAGATTATGTTCTCTTTTCTCTTGATATTTTCTAACAGATTTATGACAGAATATGTACGAGATGTGTTTTATACAGCGAACCATAGAAACTGACCTATCTTATATATCGTATGTAAGTAGGTTTATTTTTATTGTATGTATTATAAGAAGTATTTTTGTTTGCTTATTATTATGTAGTGTATTTTATTGATTTTGGATATTTATAGCTTTACTTTATTCATTTATGTTTACACCACCGTCTATGTCAATTACATGTTTCCACACAGTAAAGGTTGTCTGGAAGAAATCGCTTTTAACGATAAGATCGCCTTTTGTACCATTCTTCTGTCGTTATTTCTTCTTCTGTTATGTATTACTACTTGTGGTGTCAATAAAGTATTCTTGTATACTTACAATACAATACAATAGTATTATAATTATATTGTAAGTATATATGTAATAAACATAGGCGTTTGGTCTGTGTCTGAGTGTTAGTTAGGTATTATCCATATAAGTATGTATTATAAATACGTATATGAAGCATCTCAGGCTCTGGCAGAGTCCGTGTGTAAGATGTCCCCTATTATTTATTTGTTTATATTGTCTAATAAAACAAATTACTTCGCCATTGTTACATACGTTTTCGGGACCCAAAATTTGTACAAAGTAATAAAATATTCCCAATTATGAAATAATTTATCACTGTCAATTCTGGAACATTAATGTTCATAATTTTATGTACAATAATTAAAAACATTATGATCTTTTTGACCGACGAACCACCGGAGGAGGTGTACAATTCGACGCGTATATAGGTAAATATATTTTTTTATGTATAACCACGCATAACTTTTTCATAGTAGTCCGATTTCAATAATTATTTTTTTATTGGAAAGAGTATACTTCGAAATTGGTCCCATTTACATTTAATCGAAATCGGATGAGCCATTTTTGATAAATCAACAATAATGTGAAAAATGTTACATCGATCCGTGCAAAATATTCGCGTTCTAGCGATGCGCCCCGGCTTCGCTCAGGTTTATCATACATATAAACATTTCTCTTGAATTACTCTATATATTATAATAAACTGCATCAAAATCCGTTGCGTAGTTTTAAAGGTATAAGCATACATGGGGACAGACAGCGGAAAGCGACTTTGTTTAATACTAAGTAATGGTTCTGTACACGGGTGAAGTCGGTCATGCTATTTTTTGCAAAAAATAATTACTCACAAAAAAGATTGCAAAAAATGTTTGCAGAATTTTAACGCACTCAAGTTAGCTCGTACGAGTAGAGAATTTTCAATTAAAAGAAATGCCAGATTGTTTGCCTGAATACAGTGTCAGTAACATTTCCACGAAAAAGGAAAATAATAAATCGTATAACATATTGAGAATAAAAATCTATTATTATATCGTTTATTAATCTCCGAATTATCACACACTATTGTGACTTACTGTAATTATTTTCTCGTAGGTACATTAATGCATCTGCATATTGTTCTGTCTTTTACATTTATGCCAATATGTTTTCTTTCTTTATTTATTTTAAATGTTTCAATTTAGAAAAAATAAAGGAAAAAAAAATTATACTATATATAACGGGACTGAACTCACGTGTGGGGATAGTCGTAACGACTATCCTCACACGTGAGTTCAGTCCCGTATAGTATAATAATAGTATATTCATAGTATAAAATGTGTGAAAACCACGTTAATTTTCATAGTAAAATAGAAAAAAAATATATTTGCAGCAGTTAGGTATGTCGTTTAACATTTTAATTACATAAATGCCCCAAGCTTATGAACAATTTATAAGAAAATCATTATCAAACGAGGGATCATGGTTACAATAGTCGTTAATTTAGAACATGGAAAATTTTCCCAAGGTCGGTATGTTTATTCATAAAAATTACTGGGACAAACGAAAGCTTTTCACAAAAGAAATAGCTTTCGCGGAATGGTTACAGAAATTTACTTTTAGCTATAGAAAATATGCAATTAAAGTAATTGGTAATGTTTGTGATTAAAGTCGGGGTATTTAATGATTTATTGTAATTGAGAACATTGTAGAGTTAATTTAACTTGGATAGTTATAGCTGAAAGCGACATATAATTGAATAAAGGGAACAAAGCGCAGTTTATCAGTTTCTAGTTGACATTCAGTTTATTAGCTTTCATAATCTGTCCGAATATTCCGCCATTTCGAGATTATAATCTTTAAAATTTAACTTGATCTCTGCGACAGTGACATTGACATAGAAGATTGACATTTTTAGAGTTGAGATAGTGGTGAAAAAAATTGATTTTCAAACAATGTTGTAATGAAATCGAATGAGTAGTTGAAGGTGAGAAATTGGATTTTTTACTTACTATTATTTAAGATCAAGTATGTACACATGTAAATAGTGTTATGATATTAATTAAATACTCATAATAATGTAACGATAGTATTTGTCGACGTTTTTTACTATCATTGATGCTACTGTAACATACAATTGGGTTTAATTTAAATACACATGTTAAAAATGTTATGATATTAAAATATACAGTAAAATTAATGATAAATTAAGTTTTATTTAAAATATCGTTAGTATAAACTATCGATATTTTAAATAAAACTCTATCTAAAACGCTGTGGTCACGATCATTCGTCGCCCATCACTAATCGGCATGCCCACAAAGTATGACATTGACAGGTACTGTCTGTACTATAAAGAAATTCAGGACTTCATAGGAGTGATTTTTGTGACAGCTGTCGCAGAGATCAAGTTAAATTTTATAGAGTATAGTAAAGTTTTCTGGTTTTCTGTCAGTATTACCAATGGTTAGTTCCATTGATTGTACTACTAACGTATCTATACTTTGCTAGTAACATTATGGTACTAGCGACGTAGAATTTATATCCTGTACGTCACTAGTAGAAGCCGTGGTGATCAAGAGGTAGTGACACCCGCCTTACAATGGTGAGGTCTTGGGTTCAAATCCCCGGTCCCGTACCAATGAGTTCTTTGGAATTTATGTACGGAATTTCACACCACGGGCTTTTCGGTGAAGGAAAACATCGTGAGGCAACCTGCATGCGTCCGTAGAAGAAATTCGATGGCGTATGTGAATCCACCAACCCGCACTGGGCCAGCGTGGTGGATATGGCCCAATCACCCTTTGTGGATAGGCCTACGTCCTGCAGTGGACTTTTAAAAAGGCTGGTACAGTACAGTACAGTTGGCAAGATATTTTAGTATCTAAATCATAATTATGTTGAAAGGAGGCACCATTTAGCATTTTTCAGTATTCTTAAAATTTTTTTTAGATAGTAACCGTTTATTCACCCTCACTTTTCTACGTTACTATCCTTCCTTTTCCTTCCTATTTTTATAAATCCAAAAGTGTGTTTGTTGCTTTGCTCTTCTTTCACGCAGCAACGGAGCAACAGATTGACTTGACTTTTGGCTTGGACATAGTTTGAACAACGGAAAGTGGCATAGGCTACTTTTTATCCCATAAAAACAAAAGGTCCATGGAATAGCACAGAAATCAAAATAACACGCGAGCGAAGCCGCAGGAAAAAGCAAGTAAGTAACTTATATACTTCTTCTTCTTTTGTTTGGCGTCGCATTCTTGTGCATTTGTCAGTGTCAAGTATTAAGTTTTAATAATTTTTATTTCATCAAAATAGTCACTGTCGTAGTCACGTCATAGTCCAATAAAGTCGCGGCCAAGTCTAAACGTAGTCTAAATCATACCTCAGTAAAGCAGTGGAGACTTTACTAGAGGCGTCTATGGAGTTTTGGTGACAACACGGAACGACCTGATACGTCACATTATATCACTTGCCTACTCATGCACGTAAATCAGCTCGTAATCAACGAAATATCACAACTTTTCATTGATTATCACTAATAAAAACACAAGTTTGACAAAATAATACAATGACGCGACACGACTTTTCCGCGTTCCCGCCAAAACTTCAACTTATATACGACAATTAAGTTTTAACTTGACATTGTTACACGTTCCCATATTGTTCCAAACAATAGATAAAGGTGGGGTCACACTAAATGTCAATGTCAATTAAGTACTGGCTAATTGAGTGTAATTGAGCGCTTTCTCTTAGTATTATTAACTGTAGAATACGTGTTTTTGCGTCACAGATAACACTTAGTTTCTATTTAATTACTTGCGTGACATGATTATAAATAACTCGCTGTGCCACAGCCTCAGTACAAGAGTTTTTTTTATTGACAGATCAAAACTTTTTTTTAAATTTTTAATAAAAAGTTTTTTTTTATTAACAAATAGGTTTGCGTTTGACTACGCACTGCCTGATGTTGAGCAGATATGCGGTCTAGGATGTAGCACGCTTACCTAGAAGATACCTATTTACTCGAGATTTGAAGACACCTACATTGTACTTTAACGGAAAGACAGACTCAGGCAAACCAAAGTGGAACATTCTGGCAGTTCGTATGAAGAATGTGGACTCAAAACGCATGGTTCTAACGCGTGGGATGTCCACCATAACAGGGTGGCGCTTTGGTCGCGTCCGCCTTGGCGGTCTAGAATAACTACTAAAACAATGCCACAAAATAAGTAAAGGAGTTATTTATTCGACTACATTGCTGTTAGTAAGTACTAAAGAACTGTACTCAAACTTTACATTATTATGAAACGAAGAAAATAATGTTTGATACTGAAACAAATATACGTAGTGGGTAATTTTTTCTGCGGCCACTTTTCATGAATTTTTACGCAATGAACAAAAAACACGGCGAAAAAACGACGTAACACGGAACTCTATATTTACGTGGTTTATTTCTTTTTGATATTTTGTACGTTCTATATCGGAAACATACTATCGGACGGCTTACGGACGCGACTGACAGCCGCGACTTAGCAATGTGCACAGTCTTAAGACATCCGGTGTGCCAGATCGCTCTCGGACGTCCGAACGCTCAAGGTCGTCCAAAGGTGACGTCCGCGACTTATATCCGATAGTGTGCACGGCTCAGTGTACTTTCATAGTCTATGTTGCGGATGTCAGTCGCGTCCGTAAGCCGCGTCCGATAGTATGTCTCGAGCTTTAAACTTCGATTCCACCAAAGTAGATTAAGCGAAGCGTAATCGTCCGTAACTACATAAATGCCATATTTTTGTGTTTGGTGTAGAACAGAACATAGTGGTTAGCAAGGCAGAGCTGTGTTTTCTATCCCGCTAAGCAAATATGACATTTCAGCAATGGATATACACAACGATCTAGCTATCTCGGTCTATCATCGCTACGCATCGCTTTGATATATCTTAAAGTAGCTCTAAGTACTGTACTGTACAGTACCACATTTTTTAATTGTCCGCTACAGTAGACCTGTGATTAGTCCATATCTTCTACACTGGCCCAATGCGGGTCGGTGGTGGTTTTAGATACCTACTGAAACTTTTCTAACCCACAGAATTTCACATCATTGGCTTTTCGGTGAAGGAAAACATCGTGAGGCAACCTGCATACGTCCGTAGAAGAAATTCGATGGCATATGTAAATCCACCAACTCGCACTGGGCCAGCGTGGTGGATATGGCCCAATCACCCTTCGTGGGTAAGCCTACGTCCTGCAGTGGACTATAAAAAAAGGCTGGTACAGTACTGGAACTTTTAGGTACTTAAAATTTAAGTATCTAGAGCCACCACCTCTATATTCACACCTTATAAAATTGTCCTTGAATATGGCTAAGCGCGATTCAAGAAGTATTTTCCCTTTTTACAATATTTTTTTGCTTTTAATGACTTGAAATTCAAATGGTTTTCTGATCGTTTCGTAAAAGTAAAAGTTTTAAGTACGTTTTGCGATATTTTGGCTCTTTTTGTGGTAAACTTCAATTGTAATCTATTATGCAGGAGTCAATGGGTTTTTATGAATGTATGGACTTTCCTTTTGTCACATAATTTGGCATGTGACTTACGATTTCTTTACTCTACCCATTCACTCTTTGGTTTCCCATAAAGATCATATTAGGAAACACTAACGGTAACTAAGTTTTTAAGACCAAAAAATGTTTCAGTTTTTAGTCTAAAAGTTTGCTTTCTAACATCTTGTCATTGTGTAAATGTTGAACAATAATTGTTAAATTTTAGTTAAAAGTTTTAGTTACTCAATAGTTTTTTGCTAATTTGGTTTATGAGAAATTCAACAAGTAAAATATCACAACAGTCTTTTTGAGTTAAAAAATGCATTGTTATGGTGTTGTGTACATTTGTGTGTGTTTCATCAAACAAAGAAGAAACCAACATGTTCTGTGTGAAATCGACAAAACACTGCACTCTGCTTCAAAATACAGAAACTTATCGCAAAAGCAGTCCTCCAATTTAAATAAGATTTTAAACATCACATTCTGAGTGTGAAAGACCTTGGTGCTCTATAATTGAATTATTAGAACGGCTGAACGTATGCGTAAATGGTACCATGACCAAGAAAGAGCAAAGCGAGCATTGAAAATCTATTCAAACGGGAGAGCATAGCATTGATCCTCTGCCAACGTTAGAAATATTTAAAATATTTCAAAAATTAAGCTCGTAGTCATATCTCTGTTCAAAGAGTTTTCCCTAGCCCAATTTTGTCATACTAGATCCAAAAGTATGTACCTTGGCAACGATCAGAGCCTTCCCAGCCAGCACGAACAACCCCGCCATGGCTATCGGCGTCATGGCCACCATCTTCATCGCCGCACCCATCATCATCATCCCCATCATCTTCTTCATCTTGCCTCGACCTGGAACCGATATGGTGGTAATGTTAGTTTTTGTAAGATAAATATTAGTCATACAGGGTTATTTAGAATTTCTAAAAGTTGTTTATAATGGTGGGTTAAATCACCTCATTCAGGACATAGTTATGAACAACTTTTACTATTACTCCAACCCGGGATTCCAAAAAAAATTAACTGTTTCATTTGGTCGACTCTTAGTCGCAATTTTGTATGGAACGAGTGATTTCTTTTTTCGAATTTCGGGTAGATCCTATAGTAAAAGTTGTTCATAATTATGGTCTTAATATTAGTTTAGTTTGGTTTAGTACAGGACAAGCAAGTAACCCTGTATGTGCCAAATTTGACTTTGTTATGGTTTACTATATGGCTATACCACTGTAGGAAATTTTGTTGTTATTTCCTAACATAAGTCTAAGCTATGGTTTCAAATATCTTATCAAAGACATAGAATTGTAAAATGTACATTTTAGAGCTCTAAATTTTTTATTATTATTCAGTTTCAAGAGATCTTATTGCCAACAACTGATACCTATAAAATACTACTAATTGTAAACGGTGATAAACTTGTATGAATTACTAAGCCGTGACTTTTAAATACATCAATACTAAAATTTATTTTTCTCTATTTTTGTTCGTAAAAGAGAGACATTACACTTAATTCCGTTAAGTGTGTTTACACGGAATCGTACTAAATAAAAATAAATAAATATAATTATATATTGGGGGACATCTTATACACGGTCTCTGACCCCAAACTAAGAAAAGCTTTTGATATGGTTGCCAGAGACTGATATATGTACTACATATACATATTTTAAATACATACTTATATAGATAGTATGTAAATACACCCAGACACAGAGCAAACATCTATGTTCACCACATAAATGCTTGCTCTGGGTGGGGATCGAACCCACGCCTGTTTGATCCAGAAGTCAGGTTCACTAACCACTGAGCCACCGAGGCAGTCTCTAAGCAGTCAGTCTATATGCATTGTATATGTCTACTTCAAGAAGATAATCATACGGATTTTATTTAAGATTCTATTAACACAATACACGACTTAGTAATCCTGGTTTAAATCTCTAATGATGTTTATCTTGTCTAAGTCATCATTATTCAACCCAATATCTATATTTTAGTAAAATGATTATATTACTGACTTTGAAAAATCTATTATTATTGTATACTTCGGGACTAATCGCGCACTAAAATTACGAGATAAATAAATACCTCCTCATTCCGACGTTTCGGCGGAGTTGCATAGACCGTGGTCACGTTCGTGACGTGGTTGAGTCTACCCGTGACCACGGTCGATGCAACTCGGCCGAAACGTCGGGATGAGGAGGTATTTATTTATCTCGTAATTTTAGTGCGCGATTAGTCCCGTAGTATATAGTAATAATGTGTTCAAATCGCGAGTTTAAAATAACATTTGAAAAATCTACATTTTAGTATAGAAAATACGTACATTCTTAAAGCCACGTTAAAAAAATCTATATTATGAGTATGTTTATTTGAAATATTGGATTTTACGTTGTTTCGGAATACGTTTTTTTGGAAACATGAAAACTGAAAGGTTAAACTAAGTTACCACAAAAAACTAAAACTATCACAGATATTCAAAGATTCATGCTATTAGACGACATACTTTGTTATTTAATAAATATGCCATATGCCATTAGAAGCATGCCAAATCGACTCTAAAACTATTGCCTTGGTAAAACCTCAGCTTAAAACATGCTGTTTAAAAAATACTACACCTGTTTATAACTTAGTACACAATACACCAATTGTATATAAAGTAAATAACAATAACCAACTTTTAAAAAAAGAAGAAGTCCTCAATTCGTCTGGCAGTCGTCAAATAAATTAAAACCATTGGCATAATATTTATGTAAAATACTTGAAGTCGGCTATTTTTTTTTCAAAATAATACTATAGAAGAAATCGCTCTAAGCGATAAGGCGATTTTAATGATATTGTATTCTTTTATTGTTATATTGTAAATTGTGTGAACAATAAAGCGTTTTCTATTCTATTATTCTATTCTACTATAGCAGATATATTGAGACAAATTTTAGTTTTGGTTTTGTTTTGTGATTTTTTTTAAATATATGCAATGTAATATCATTTAAAATTCCCTAATTAACAGACCAATGAATAGGTTTAAGCTGGAAACATACAATCGGACGCGGCTTACGGACGCGACTGACAGCCGCGACTGATAGGTAACTAGACTATGAAAGTACACTGAGCCGTGCACACTATCGGACATTCGCGGACGTCACCTTCGGACGAAGCGATCTGGCGCGCCGGATGTTTTAAGACTGCGCACATTGCTAAGTCGCAGCTGTCAGTCGCGTCCGTCAGCCGCGTCCGATAGTATGTTTCCGGATTTACTTAAAACAAATTTGACCCTTACCTACCTAAATGTAACGTCATATCAAAACAAATTTCAAATTTGAAAACAGATTTATCCCCACCATAAAGATGTAGATAAACATGCAATGCAAGTAACAATTATTTCTACTTAACAAGGAAATTCTCGTGCGTGCCTTAGTTACATTTGCATCGCTTGAAAATAGCTCATTACGGAGCTACGTGTCGGCTATTCCTTTAATTAGTTTCGTTTCCTCATTATTAGTTGTAACTGCTTTATTTTCAAGTAAAAATTCATCGGTAATGTTAAATAAATCACGGCGAAATATAACTTTGGGAAAATTTGCCGTCGCATTAGTCATGTTATAATTTTATATTTCAGTAGAAATGTATTTTTTGTGGGTTCAAATCCCGATCACGTACCAATGAGTTTCTTTGGAACTTATGTACGGTATTTCACATCATTGGCTTTTCGGTGAAGGAAAACATCGTGAGGCAACCTGCATACGTCCGTAGAAGAAATTCAATGGCGTATGTGAATCCACCAACCCGCACTGGGCCAGCGTGGTGGATATGGCCCAATCACCCTTCGTGGATAGGCCTACGTCCTGCAGTGGACTATTAAAAAGGCTGGTACAGTATTTTTTGTGTTTTAAATCACGTTAAACTCAAAATGGGGAAATTAACGTACATTTGAATTATATATTAACATATTTTGTTTTTTGACCGACGAACCACCGGAGGAGGTATACAATTCGACGCGTATATTTTTTTTTTATGTATAACCACGCATAATTTTTTTCATAGTGGTCTGATTTCAATCTTCATCAATCAAACTCTTTTTTTATTGGAAAGAGTATAGTTCGAAATTGGTCCCATTTAAATTTTATCGAAATCGGCTGAGGCATTTTTGATAAATCAACAATAATGTGAAAAATGCTATATCGATCCGTGCGAAATATTCGCGAATTCTGTACACGGGTGAAGTCGGTTATGATAATTTTTGCAAAAAATAATCTTGTTATAATCTAAAATTTGATACAAATTTTTGCTTTTTAATGTGTTAATCTTCATCGTTTAATTTATCTAACATCAGTTTCTTTAACATCCCGACATCGTCATCTACGACGGCTCCCGATGAGAAAACTCCTTAACTAAACGATCCAGTTCATTTCCATCCAAGCCGCCACGCCATCTTGAAAGCAATGCCATATTTTGATGAGTTTAACGATATGAAATTACTTAATATGCATCTCAAGTCCAAATCACAGATGTAGGTCCTAGACAAGTCCCAGAACCAATTACATGAAAACAAGTGAAAGCAAAGATGCATGGGAAAATTATTTCTATCGCAGAATCGTGACATCTTTGTCCCCGGGTCATAGTTCTCACTTCAATTGCTGAATTTTGGAGAAAGGCATAATATTTGTGATACAAACTCTGTTGGTTTCTATTGATGGAATTATAATAAATCAGTAGACAGACGTTGTAGCGTTCCGGGAATAGATATGCATATAAGAATAAGGCACGAGTTACACCACGGTTCCGTATTAAAGAATTCACCGATTGTAATATAAGTACGGAATACACCACAGGGTTTAGGGTGAAGGAAACCATTGTGAGGTGAGGTGGGGTAATCTACATATGTCAGTAGAAATTAGATGGCGTCTCAGAGCAAATGAAAAAAATCAGGAGAGAATGTTGTGAACAAACAAGTGAAGCCAACCAAAACTACGCCTCGCCGTGTACAGACAATTACACACACATCCAGGTAACTATGAAACTACGCCTTAGCTTGTCAGTCAAACTATGACGGTGCAACAGCGACGCACACATGTATAAAAAACCGGCTTCACTTGACTGTTCAACGACGTTCCCTCTGGATTTTTTATTTGCTCTGAGGATGGCGCATGTAAATTTATCAACCATCACTGGGCCAGTGTGCCGGTTATTGACTGCCTCGGTGCCTCAGTGGTTAGTGAACCTAACTTCTGGATCAAAGAGGCGTGGGTTCGATCCCTATCCAGGGCAAGCATTTCTGTGATAAACATAGATGTTTGCTCTGTGTCTGGGTGTTATTTAGTTACTATCTATATGAATTTAAAAATATGTCCAGTATATCAGACTCAGGCAGCCTTATCACAAGCTTTGCTTAGTTTGGGGTCAGACACCGTGTGTAAGATGTCCCCTAATATTTATTTGTATGAGGTGCCGCCCTTCAAGGGTCAGTCTAAATGAAACAAAGTTCAGAAATTGATTACTAAAACGCGGGTAAATCGTACCATTTTACAGTAGACTGTAAGCTTATCGAACTTAGAGGTTATTTTTAACAAAAGACATAGCAAATAGACCTAATGGCATAGCTTGACTAAGAGCCCCTTAATAATCACTCAAGTAAATCACCCTGTCTTCGAATTACTGTAGGTGGCATTTACAACTGCACGCTACCGTGGCTTAGATAATACGTTGAATGATACTCGTACCATTCATTCGGGTTATTTTAATCTTTAATTCTGTTTCTGACTCTTGAATCCAGTATGACGAGTGTAGAATTCAATATCGTTGGGCTTTTATTAAAAAAAAATTGTTGACAAGGAAGAGCAAGCCGGTTTAATTATTAAAATATATTTAATATGTTCAATCGACTGGCCATATCAGATGCAAAAGACCGTGCGAAGTGGAGGAAAATAGCAGGAAAGCGGACCCTGGCATAAGCTGGGTCAGACGCTAGGAAGAAGAAGAATATATTCAATTACCAAAACAAATGTTTTCTCCCCACAAAAGTACAGGAATATTGCCTATCAGTTAGAAAATTGATACAGGGACACAACGGTAGATATATGGTCTGAAAATGGACGCACAATTTAACGGGTCTGGCTGGCGGTTTTGAGGTTTCTCTCCATAATATTAATAGCATACTGACCATTACATCGACGCAATTTTATATCATTGTTACATTTATGCCAAACGATGTAAGAGAAAATGACATATGAGAAAGTGTTTGAAATAAAATTTCATATGGCTTTCTCAATATTCTATTCAAATTCATTTTTTTATAATTCATTTTTTTATATCAACATATTTATTACCTAGGCAAACCAGTAACTGCTTCAAAATAAGTGAAAAACTACAAAAAAATTTTCAGACGAAATGTCGTAAAAGCTCTGTGGACTGAGTCCATTATTGAGTCTACGAGTGTGTATTGATAACAAAATATTTTTAGGGTTCCGTATCTCAAAAGGAAAAAACAGAACCCTTATAGGATCATTTTGTTGTCCGTCTGTCCGTCTGTGTGTATGTCAAGACTCTTTATCTCGGGAACGCGTAAAGATATCGAGTTGAAATTTAAACTGTATACGTATATCTATGGTCTCTTGCAGTAAAAAAAAACTTCTCAGTTACCGTATAACAAAGTTAGAGCCGTTTATGTCGTAAAAAACCGCATATTTCGACACTCACAAAAATCAAAACCTACAGGGTACTTTCCGTTGACATAGAACTATGAAATTTGGCGAGAAGCATTGTCTCAGAGTACACATGTAGGAATAAATCTGAAAAATATAAATTTTTATTTAAATCTCAAAAAAATAGGGCCTAGATTTACAAAATATGGGTTGAAAATTCTAAGTGAGTAAATCGTATCATGTAAGATATCATATAAAATAGCTTTATTAGCACATGTTAAAACAGATTTTTAATTATTTTATTAATGTATTATTTTTAATGTATAACGAGAAAAGTGAAAAATAAATTTAAAAAAAATGTCGATGATATGAAGTTGGGTAAAATCTTTAAAAGGTACTTACTTCCCACCTTTGTGAAATTTTCTGAATTTGTACGGAACCCTCGGTGTGCGAGCTTGACAATTACTTTAAAAATCAAAGAATTAAACAAAGAAACTGAAAAATCTGAGTCTCTAGAACTGTACCCCACTTTTTTCCATGAGAATAGCCTCATTGTTTGCCATGACTCTCATATTTCACCGCAAATTTAAATAGACCATAGTAAAAGTTGTATCTACTTAAAATAATTGATTTAATGACAATGTTATTACACCTTCATACATTTTAAATACCTCATTTCGCAGACCATAAATTTTTGTGTGTTAGTGAATTGGAAAACGTGTGTTTTACGGTTGTTAGAATTAATTTCACATTAATTTTCGCTTAAAAAGATGCGAACTTTGATTTTTATGGACCTTATTTTGTGAAATTGAGTTACATTTATTGTTAATTAGAACTCTACACCAACATATTCTCTGTATTTCAAAGAAAAAAACAACAATTGACGCATTTTTTCAAAACAAAATTGCCAGTTACTGGAATGAGAGAGATCATGCTCAGATCATGATCAGCTAAATGTCATGGACTTTTCAATAAATACCAATATTTTAATTTAGAGAAAAATACTGCCTAAACAGACATAATAATTATTATAATTTTTGACAGTAGGTACCTACATTTTTTCAGTACAAATCCTACAGGATCAAGTTAGGTAGGTACCTACTCGATACTTCTATGTATTCAAATAAAATGTAATCAGTTTATTGCAATCGGTTTCTTCTATTCGTATCTTTTTTATTTTTAATACACATACAAAGGTTATTCTGAGTTTTGTGTCTGTTTCATGTAAGTCTCGGTATATAATCGATTTCGATTTAATTAATTTGAATAAGAGAGCTGGCTCATTCCTCTCACAGAGAATCTCTTTAGCCGTAGATCTGGGGGATAGACTGGAATAATTCGTTCAGCGTGGGAATGCAGCCAGCGTTCTTGGCACCCTACCACACGGACACAGTATTTGTTTCGATTTTTAGCCTCTGTTTATTTAATTTATTAATCGATTAAAATATTCCGCATTACAAAGTGATTTGAATAATATCTTACAAAAATATAAAAAGTTTATGTATAAAATATAATTTTTTTTAAAATAATTATGATTGCAACTCTCAGATATGCTCTACTTTTATCGCTCTCAACATTACTAAGAAACTATTGATGGCAAAAATGGTAAAAACAAGGACTATGTATATAATTACTAAGATGTTGTGATATCGGTGGAGGAAACAGCTTTATCAATGAACGAAATCGATCAATGATTCATTGATCAATAACCTTACCTTTGAAATGTATTCAAACCAGTTTTCAAATGTAAACAATTCGCACGTGGTGGTCAATGAATACTTCTATACGAGAATTATGCTTTGATAATATATTTTGCGTTGCAATTAAAACTAATTCATTTCATTTAGATATTCCCAAGTTATTTTAGTACCTTGATTTAATCTGGATCTTATTCCACAACACATTTTGAAGCAAAGTTGATGAAATATACCAACCATTTGATTGAATATTTCAAGTATAGTATACCTCAGAATTGACCATATTCATCAATAAAATATTCAGGCAGTTTCTTATCAAACACCTAATTCAAAATAGTCCTTACAAACAACTTGGCAAATGACAAATAAAATGCAATAGACTGTAGAGAAACTAAAAATTAAGCTTTTAAAAACAAATTTTTAGTGTTTCTTTAGTCGATAAAAAGTTTTCTTAAATGTAACTTTATAGGTCACCAAGGTAATAATGGGTGTTGTCCAAAAATGTCACCGAAATATTATGTACCTATGTAATATTATAAAAAGTTTGCTGGAAATTCAAGTAAGTAGGTAGGTATTTGCAATTGGAACTAAATTTGCATTACGATATTTGTGTATACGTAAAATATAATCAGGTAAAATACAATTAATATAAACGAATAAAGCGATAAGCAATATCCAAATTTTATCGCAGTATTACCACATCACTAAATACATCTACTATAGCCAATTCCCGAATAAATACGATAAATACAATAACACTTATCTTGTCTACATAAGTGCTAATTCAGTTAAATTTAAGTGACTAAATTTGGAAGAAAATTTTGAAAATTACCTGATTTTTTTTTGCGAGATTCTCCGATAAAGTTTTCAACTGGAAAATTAAGACAAGTTGTTTTTTTAGTGTGACATCTAAACTGGTGTGTCATCGAATGAGAGCCATGATATTGTCTTTACCTTCCTCGATGCCCCGTCCGATTTCCTGGCCAGTCATTTTGGGTAATGACAGTTGAATCGTCCTTGAATTGGCAAAAGCTGCCACCCTGTCCCACAGCATTTGAGTTAACGCTGCATCCTTTTCTGGCAAGCTCCTTGGCAACGTTGCTTCTATCTCGTTCTCGCTTATAGGGACGGGATCTTCTCCCGAAGTCTTGACCACGTCGATTCCATCAACTAGCGGTATTGTTTCCATTCTAGCTGCCCGATCAAAGAATAATATAGCTTTCTTCTTCAAACACGGCATGATGTCCGTTTTTGAGCAATCTTCGTATACCCTAACGAGGTATTTCACTCCCAAATCATCCCTCGCTTGCACCCCCGCCAGCACAAAAGTTAAAAGCACAATTTTGGTGAACATGCTTGCTGGGTGATAAACAAAAAAAGACTGTCGGTCTGTCTGCAATTGCGTCGAGTATTTATAGGCTAAGCCGCGAGTGCAAGAAGACTTATGGAAGCCTAATCGAGGGAAATAAAGCGCTTTTACAATAGGCTTCAGTGAATGAAGAGGTTGGTACCGTTCTATAGAGTGGTGGCTGATGGGAAGGCAGCTTAAGCTATGCATGTGTGTGTGGTGTAGCCAAATGGAAAATTGACGTTGTTGTGGGGTCGTGAGTGAAGGATGTAGCAAGAGGAAACATGTGGATAAGGCATTTTCTTTTAATATCCATAGAGTAAATAATTATGTACCAATTTTATTTAGCTGTTTCACAGATTTTGTCGATTTCAAGTTGCAATTTTATATAGCGCCGCAATTTTTTTTTCTGAAATACCGGGTTTGCCCCATAGTAGATAGATGTTTAATATTATGATCTTAATCAACCCCATATCCAACTTGACAAACAACAACAAATTGACAACTTCCAAATTTGACATAGTAAAACAAACATGTATTTGATAGGTGATTAATATCCAAATATTATTATATATGCATTTAAATAAACCTTTAGGGTCGGAGCGGCGGCCAATTCGGCGGAGCAGCACAATCGGCGCAAATATGCTACCTTAAATAATGCTAAATAACCTCGACAGTGGTTACAAATTTGAGCCATTCGGAGTTGAGACTTTGGGTCCGTGGGGGCCGGGAGCTCATCTTGTTTTCAAAAATCTTTTTGTGCGTCTGATGGACGTGACGCGTGACCAAAATGCTGGTATATTTTGGCTCAACGTATAAGCATTGCCATTCAGCGTGGCAAGCCAACTGACAGTGAGCTTGAGCATTTGGATTATCTTTTAACCTTCAAGGATCTGTGGATGATTCAATTGCTTGTTATGCAGTAGTAGTTTATGTAGTTTTAGATTATGTATATCTTGTATTTAGTGGCATTTAATAAGAGCACTTGCCCTATAAAAAATATAAAAACTTAGTAAATACGCCTAATACATAAATATGTTAAAAGTGAAGGAAGCCGTTGTGGTCTAGTGATACTAACACACTCCCTACAATCGTAAGATCATGGGCTCAATTCCAACCTCTGAGTTTCTTTGGAATATATGTACGAAACTTCATAACATTGACTTTTCGGTAAAGAAAGAAATCGTGTGTCATCCTGAATAATCTGCATATGTCTGTAAGAGAGATTCGATGGTGTATGTGAATCCACCAACCCGCACTGGACCAGCGTGGTGGATATGTCCCAATCACCCTTCGTGGGTAGGTCTACGTCCTGCAGTGGATTATTAAAAAGGCACAGGTTATTAGTTAACATTCTTACTACAAAAACATTTTGTTTAGAGTTCTGTACCAAAAGGGTAAAAACGGAACCCTATTACTAAGACTCCGCTGTTCGTCTGTCTGTCTCCAGGGTGTATCTCATAAACCGTTATAGCTAGAAAAAAGCTGATTTTTTCAGAGATGATGTATTTCTGTTTCCGCTATAACAAAAAATACTAAAAACAGAATAATAAAATTAATATTTGAGGGGGGCACCCATACAACAAACCTGATTTTTTAACCGTTTTTCGCTCGATATTAAAAATGGTAACAGGTAGACGCTTGAAATATTCACAGAATGTTTAGTTGTATAAACAATTCAACAATAAATAATTAAATTAAAATAAAATAAATATTTAAGGGGACTCCCATAAAATACGGAACCCTGCGAGCGTGAGTCCTACTCGTACTTGACCGATTTTTACTATGCATGTATTGCACATTTTTATACGCATTCAAAACGTAGTAGGTGTAGGTATATGGTAAAACAAATATATTATAATAAAATGAAGAAAAACTTTAAATCAAAAAGTGCAAATACCACATCCACAGACAACTTAACCTTTCGCGCGTCCGCGTCTACAGTTATCATCACGTTATCGTCAGCGCGCTCCAACAATAGTTTTTAATATTTAACGTTATAAAGTACTTAAAATTTACAATCACTATCACTCTCTTGTTAGTTATTTTAATTTTTATTGACACTTTTACCTAATGGACCATAACTGTATGTGTAGAGAGTTGCGTAGCGAGTGCCTGTATTTATTTGACCGAGCGGAGCAATATTCTATGAGTATATTTGTATAAACTAGTATTTTAAAGAAGAAAAAAACCGGACAAATGCAAGTCAGGCTCGCACATCAAGGATTCCGTACAAAAACATTGTTAAAATAATTAAAAACCTATTTTAGCATGTGCTAATGAAGTTCTTTTGTATGATACATGATACGATTTACTCACTTTGAATTTTGAACTCATGTTTTGTGAATTTTGAGTCCTTATTTTTTTGTGATTTTAATAAAAATGTAAAGTTTTCAGATTTATTCCTATATGTGTACCCTGAGACAATGCTTCTTGCCAAATTTCATAGTTCTATGTCAACAGGAAGTACCCTGTAGCTTGTGATTTTTGTGAGTGTCGAAATATGCAGTTTTTTACGACAGAAACGGCTCTAACTTTTTTAAACGATAACTGAGAAGTTTTTCTTTTACACAACTGCAAGAGACTATAGATATACGTATACAAATTTAATATAGTTTAAATTTCAACTCCATATCTTTACGCGTTCCCGAAATAAAGAGTCTTGACATAAACACAGACGGACAGACGGTCAACAAAGTAATCCTATAAGGGTTCCGTTTGAGTTACGGCACCCTAAAAAAAACAATTTTTGCAGTTGTTTCAGAACAATCCGGATATCTTTTGGATAAGAGTGAATAGGTATCTTCTAGGTCTACATGCTCCATCTTCGGCTACAACATCGCTTTCCGTTAGGCGAGTTGGTAGCCAAAAATAGCCCTATTATGACAATAAAAAATAAAAAAAATTTTTCGCAAAAAATGGTAAAACCGCCTTCCATCGTGTACAGAATTTGAATATTTTGCTCGAACTATTTACATTATTGTTGATTTTACAAAAACAGCTCAGCTGATTTCTGTGAAATTTAAATGTGTCCACCTCGGGAGTAGGTATAAATACCCTTCCGAACTAAAAAAAAAATTCGATTCGTTTCGCAATTGGCGAAATTATCGATGAGCATACACATACAAAATACATACAGACAAACATAGAACATCCTAATTTTCTGAAGTCGGTTAAAACAAAAAAATGCACCCATACATTTAATTTCAAATCTAACGAGCCCAAATACAGCACAATAGTAGATTGTATCATAATTATTATGGGAGCAAAATAATATTTTTACGGCGAGGGCGCTTTTTTGAATCCAGAGCGAAGTGAGGGATTCTTTAGTAGAATCCTGAACGTAGCGAGGGATTCAAAGTACGTCGCCCGAGACAAAAATATATTTTGCGCCCGAGTGGTACACTCTACTTTTCATCATGAGAAAACAAGATTATTTTTTGCAAAAATTAGCATGACCGACTTCACCCATGTACAGAATTCGCGAATATTTCGCTCGGATCAATGTAGCATTTTTCACATTATTGTTGATTTATCAAAGATGGCCCGGCCGATTTCAATAAAATTTAAATGGGACTAATTTCAAAGTATACTCTTTCCAATAAAAAAAAATATTGCAATCGGACAACTATGAAAAAAATTATGCGTGGTTATACATAAAAAAATATATACCCGACGAATTGCCATACCTCCTCCTCGGTCAAATAAATGGCGCCTTATATTTTATTGTAATTTTAATATTTAATAAAACGTAGAGTAACAACTAATTTGAAATTAAATTATATCTAATAATAAAACAAATGATAACTAATAACATTTACATTCGTTTCATTCATTTTCTTGGCGTTGAACACTAACATTACAAATACTTCAAAATTCAAAAATTGCGCGGCAAAGATAATTCCGGCGCACTTATTAAGTTCTTTATAGAAAACACCATCTTTGGGCGGTCCAAGCCAAGGAACCAAGTAGTCCTTTTCGAATAGATGTGATGAAAAAGCTTTTGTGTATTTCTAGATAAAAACATGTTTTATATAGGATATCATAGCACTAATTATTATGATCAACTCGTAAAATTGGTCTTTTACTTATATAGGGTCGATTTTGATACCGATCAAAAATAAGCTGCTTTAAATATTTATTGCGATTCGATGGAAGTTAATAGAAGTTATTTTTTAAGTCCGAATCAAAAAAGTTATAAAGTCAAACTATTTTTTGTTGGAAAGGGTATATACTTTCCAGGTTATATTTAAATTTTATCGAAATCGAATGAGCCGGTTTTGAAAAATCAAAAATAATATTGTATACATCAGTGCGTGCGAAATATTCAAGAATTTTGTTTACGGTTGAAACCGGTAATGCTATTTTTTGCGAAAAAATATTATATCAGTTGTATCATTAGAATAGTCAAAGCTATGCTAGGTAAACAAGTAGTACAATAGACCTCGCGAAACATTTCTTTGACTGAGCAAATATCTCAACTCGTTCTTGACCGATTTTGGTTTAGACTCGTAAATATTGTTAAGATTTAAATAATAAACGATTTTGCCAAATATTATCAAAATCGGCTGATATATTTAATAGCGTGACAACGAATTTCCCCCTATTTAGGGTTCCGTACCGCAAAAGGAAAAAAACCCTTATAGGAGCACTTTGTTGTCCATCTGTCCGTCCGTATATCAAGACCTTTTATTTGAAGGAAATACCAACTAATATCGCGCATAACGAAAAAAATCCAATAATATGTAGAACCTGTGTACCAAGTTACGTCTGGATTTGTTGAAAAATGCAACCTGTGCCGAAAAATCAATATCAAAACAGACGAAAGCAAAATTGTCGAGTTAAAACAGAAACCTTCGCTTCGGTCAGTAATAATATAATTAATAGCCCAAGTAACCGAAACTTTTGATTTATCTAATCTTCATCAAGAAAACTATGTATTCTCCCATTTTTGATACACAATGATGAAATCTTAATTACATTTTCTGCGTTGTACATTATCTCATTTAAATAACGCTTAATAAAGTAATACGCAGACTACGATAACATCACATTTGAATATTCTTTCTCTTGATGTTTTTGACTGTATTTTAATGCAGTAAATTTGCTTTTTACGGCAATTCTAAGCAAGCTATTACTACAATAGTAGAAAGCTAATATTATGACTTTGGTTTATTATAGTTCAGGTTTTGAATACAACATTGTCCCTTTTAAAATTGGCTATTACAATATGAGTTTCTATTTAGAAAATATTTTATTCTTTGTATACATAAGGTCATGAATTTGTTTTTTTTTTGGCATAATGCTCTATGAAGACAAGATTTTCTCATCATAATCCTTTCAACCATACGAAGTCAACTGCTGGCTATCACAGATCTCGATTTAATAATTTTAACTTCGGTGTTTCAGGGCGCAGCTGTCTGCGGGACGCTTAAAACATAACGCCACCCAAAGGCATAGGTGTTAGTCAGCAATCACCAAAGTTAAGGTACGTTCGGAACAGTTGCCTTGGAATGGGTGACCGCGGGAGGCATTTCCAACTTACCGTGACTCGGATGACACGTATGATTTTAAGTTCCGACTATTTTGACCAGTTAGACATAGGCCTTTTGCCTTCCGACGGCTTAAAAAAACAGTATGTATAACTATTTTGACCAGTTAGACATGTAAGAGGCCTTCAGGAGTCTTAAAAAAACAGTATGTATAATTATTTTGACCAGTTAGACATGTAAGAGGCCTTCAGGAGACTTAAAAAAACAGTATGTATAATTATTTTGACCAGTTAGACATGTAAGAGGCCTTCAGGAGTCTTAAAAAAACAGTATGTATAATTATTTTGACCAGTTAGACATGTAAGAGGCCTTCAGGAGTCTTAAAAAAACAGTACGTATAATTATTTTGACCAGTTAGACATGTAAGAGGCCTTCAGGAGTCTTAAAAAACAGTATGTATAATTATTTTGACCAGTTAGACATGTAAGAGGCCTTCAGGAGTCTTAAAAAAACAGTATGTATAATTATTTTGACCAGTTAGACATGTAAGAGGCCTTCAGGAGTCTTAAAAAAACAGTACGTATAATTATTTTGACCAGTTAGACATGTAAGAGGCCTTCAGGAGTCTTAAAAAAACAGTATGTATAATTATTTTGACCAGTTAGACATGTAAGAGGCCTTCAGGAGTCTTAAAAAAACAGTATGTATAATTATTTTGACCAGTTAGACATGTAAGAGGCCTTCAGGAGTCTTAAAAAACAGTATGTATAATTATTTTGACCAGTTAGACATGTAAGAGGCCTTCAGGAGTCTTAAAAAAACAGTATGTATAATTATTTTGACCAGTTAGACATGTAAGAGGCCTTCAGGAGTCTTAAAAAAACAGTATGTATAATTATTTTGACCAGTTAGACATGTAAGAGGCCTTCAGGAGTCTTAAAAAAACAGTATGTATAATTATTTTGACCAGTTAGACATGTAAGAGGCCTTCAGGAGTCTTAAAAAAACAGTATGTATAATTATTTTGACCAGTTAGACATGTAAGAGGCCTTCAGGAGTCTTAAAAAAACAGTATGTATAATTATTTTGACCAGTTAGACATGTAAGAGGCCTTCAGGAGTCTTAAAAAAACAGTATGTATAATTATTTTTCGCAAAAAATGTTTAATATAAAAAAAATATATATATATATAATAAAATTAAATGTTTAATTTTTTTGTTAAATTTCGACTTCCATCGTGTACAAAACTCGAATAGTTCGCTCGAATTGATGTATACAATCTTTATATTATTGTTGATTGTTCAAAAACAGCTTATCCGATTTCGATTAGATTTAAATAGGACCACCGCGAAAGCGTACACCCTCGAATTAAAAAAGTTTCTTTTGATTCGATTCACAATGATTGGTGAAAATATCGATGAACATACACAAAAAAGCGGTTTGTTCCCAGTGTTACTACTCTTCTTACTACTACAGTTGAAAGTTGTTAGAACAGTAAAAATAATACTCGTGTTACTACCGTAAAATTAAAATAACCAAAACAAACAAAACATGACAGATTTGTATTTTAAACCGAATTTAAGTTGGTATTATACTTATAAATAAAAAAAAACATGAACTGTAACCAATAACTAAACAGTACTAAACTGTATTTCGATCAGGCTTTTTGACGTGTACAGGCTGACATTAACATATTTAATATATTTTTGTAGTTAACACCTAATCATAGTCACAGCCACAATAATACACTAATGTTCGATCTATACAACGTGTAACGGAAAGGCTGTATACATAAAAAGTGGGTTGATACTATACCTTATATAGATGCTGTATTCGAAATTCCGAGCCAAAATAACATATTCACTTTTAAAAAAAAATTAAATATGACTGACTAGAAAAATCTTTTGCACGTAAACAAACATGTCACAACAAGGAGGTGTGGTCTGATTTTGATGGCCGAAGTCGTGTTATTGACCTCACAGCTGTTTAGTGTGATGTGCTGTGCAAATGTGAATTAGTCATAAAAATGACTAGTTTTTCAAAAAAAGATTAAAAATCAGCAAACCAACTTACACGGCTAAACATGCCCCCATCTAGTTTGTTACCGTTATCTGATTTGGTACTTTCAGTATGTATACAGTCTTTCCGTTACACGTTGTATAATAAGACTATGTTCGTCTGTATGTTTTTATAACCTCCTCCTTATTGGTTAATAATTTATAACATTTACAATTTTTTCACTTTGAGTGATTTTTGCACAGAATTTCGAGTACACACAAAATAGAGAAAAAAAGTGTACATATCATATTATGTACAAATGAAAGAAAATTAATAAGGTTATATCAAATCAGTCCACAGAGTAAGTAATTAGTGGGCTGATCTGATCAAATTATGAATAGGTATGCCTCATAGTAACAGACCCATAAACACTACATAATTATGTATACATTTGTACTGGGAAGACACAGAAACAAACTTCATGAATGTTGTGATGTATATTCTCTCATCATTACACTTAAGACATCATCATTAAGAAAACTCGTATGTGGATAATGCTTATCATTATCATGTTGCTTATACATAATATAGAATAAGATACGAGTAACTATACTACACGGATGTTGTTTGAACTTCTGTTTTATTTTTGTAATAAGGGTGATTGTGCCAAATCCACAACGCCGGTCCAATGCGGGTTGGTGGATTCACATACGCCATGGAATTAATTATATGGACGTATGCAGGCAGCCTCATGCTCTTTTCCTTCATCGAAAAGCCTAAAGTGTAAAATTCCGTACATAAATTCCAAAGAAAAACGCATTGGTAATCGGGATTTGAATCCACAACCTCCAAGGCTTCGTACGGCTAAAAAACTTACTCAAGCATTATATCCCTTAAAAGTTTAAAAATTTATTCAAATTTACTAAAATTTGTAGATGAGAATCTTGGAGAAGACTTATCACTATCAAATAGGGGTATAAAAATACTGGCATGTTCGACAGTTTTGAGAATAGGCCAAAAATACTCAAAAATAAACTTAATACAAACGAATTAATAAAAATTGCTAAAACTGTTTCGGAGAAATCCAAAACAGCTATGATACGATTCTCCATCATGAAGTTCCAGTTCATATCTTACGGCTCCATCATCAGACCAGTTCGACAGTACCATATTATTGTATTGTCATCAGAATTTTTATTACGCTACGACCCTTGGAAGATGGTTAAATTAGTTACCTTAGATTCCATTACATAGTTACATACAGGTCGACCTTAATAAAAGCGTTTTAAAATGATACTAATAAAAGCGTGTTAATATCCGAAATGTTGTTTTTAAACTATCGCGATTTGAACACATTATTATTATATACTATGGGACTAATCGCGCACTAAAATTACGAGATAAATAAATACCTCATCATCCCGACGTTTCGGCCGAGTTGCATCGACCGTGGTCACGGGTAGACGTCTACCCGTTACCTCGGTCGATGCAACTAATAATATCCAAAATGTTTTAAAAAATCTGATTTGCACCAGCTTTTACCTGTTGTTGTTATTGTAACTACACCGGATTCCTACAAATAGACTTTCGCCTAAGCTTAATTATTAATAAAGTAGTGAGAACATTTTGCGCTATAAACCCTACCCACTATCCATAACCTTGAACAACACTCTTATCAGCAAGGGCCAAGTGAAAGCACCATAAAAGTTATTGTCTTAAATTATCTTTCCCATGACTGCGTAAATGATGATTGTGGCACGTGAGCCGTGAAGAATGTGTCAATGATGGTAGGTGTTTACACAATTGACTTAGACCTTACTTGAGATGAGCTACGCATTTGACTGCCTCGGTAGCTCAGTGGTTAGTGACCCTAACTTCTGGGTCAAAGAGGCGTGGGTTCGATCCCCACCCTGGTATGATGAACATAAGTGTTTGCTCTGTGTCTGTGTGTTATTTAGTAACTATCTATTTAAGTATGTATTTAAAAATAAGTATTATGTAGTATATCAGAATCTGGTAGCCATATCACAAGCTTTGCTTAGTTTGGGGTCAGAGACCGTGTGTAAGATGTCTTAAAATATTTATTTATTTTATTTACTATTAGTGATACGTTTTTTCTTCTCTGGGGCTTTATTTTTGAACCGAAATAGTGAAAAGACCTCGTCATCCATCAGCCATAAATCAGCCATATGATGTCCAATGCATGACTTAGGCCTCATCCTCATCATAGGATTGCATCCAGCTCAATCCTGCGGTCTTAATGAGGTCATCCTTCCACCTTGTAGACGGACGTCCTACGCTGCGTAGTCAGTCAATATATTCATTGTTGATAAGTTGAGCTCCTGGAAGTTAGTTTCAATAATCCTGATAAGGATTCTTCGAAACTTTTATTGTATGGCAATATGTCAAGATGTTCAACGGAAATTTATATTTTTCACTAAGGACTTCTAAACTTCATATCTCTAGTAATTAAGTGCTTATATCCAGGAGTATGTATATATATATATATATATATATATATATATATATATATATATATATATATATATATATATAGGCAGATGAAAATGTATTGTATTGTTCTTTTTTTAATAGTCTACTGTTGTACATAGGCCTAGTATGAAGAGCGACTGGGCCAAATCCACTATGCTGACCCAAAACGGGTTGATAAATAGACATACGTCATCAAAAGAGATAATGCAAATATATATCGAGCATTAAGTGATAGGCCATTACCTGGTACAGCCAGGGTTGCCAACTTTTCCAGCCGCCTTAACCGGACATCAGGTCATGGTTGGTGAAAATCGAAAAAATACTCATTAAGTATTATTATTATTATTATTCAAAGAGTTTTCGTAAGAAAAATGCAGATGTATATCAACATTTACCTAGGTAAAACCAAATTACATGTGTATGAAAAATTAGTTTTTCTTAAATTTGTACTTGTTCTTGCTTTTATTATTTACGACAAGTAATTTTCCTGCATCTGTTCTTAGAAATTCTTCAAACTCTTAACAGGTTAAAATTAGGTATTGCATTATAGTTGAATATCACTATCAATCCCGCCTTCACCATTTCGACTTTCAGACGATTTCTTTTGTCCTGCCAATTATTAGTATGATGCTATGAGGTGAATTAGCAACGTCGCTTTCAGAACGTTATCTGACCGGACAAATTGCATCCGGTCGAAAGTTCGACCTGACCGCAACAGTTTCTTCTAAAACGCAACAGTCCGGTCGAAAACCGGACGGTTGGGAACCCTGGGTACAGTATTTAATTAATTGCTTTATTTGTTTTTTAAAATGATTTTTTTTTTCAAAACAATAAAATTTCCTATTATAATTGCAGTCGCGATGCGCCCAAACCAGGGAGCTTCAATAGAGGCTGCTAACGATAAGTACCTTTTTTAAAATATATGTTATATTATATCATATCTTTGATATATGTTTGTATACATAAATTCTTTTCATTTTTTTCTTTACTTTGGTATAAATTTCATATTCGTACCCCAAGCAGTTTTGAAGATAAAGGAAAAATAAAAATAAAAGCTTTAGGTGCCATTTTCTCGGAAAGTGTCAGATCCTAGTTAACGCGTTCTTCATAAGCACGGCAGTATTATTTTCCATATTTTAGGATCTTAATTATCTTTTGATTGTAGTTTGTAAAATATGGCGACGTGATGGCGGCCATAAACAAAAATCAAATTAGAAAATACTAAATTCTATCATAATTATGCATTAAATGCCGTTATTTTTTCCTGTGACTTTGTTAACCATATTGTAAAGCGTTTTTTTGTGCTACTGTACTAAGTCTAACACACAAAGTGTGTTCAAAGACAAAGATATTGTTTCTACGTACATATGCAGAGTGACTTACGATTTCATTCTTATTCGGTGTGGTTCTGCAGAGACGTCCCGCTTGGGATATTTTTTGCATTTCCCCCTTCAGTATACCTGCCCCCCTACGGCGGTAGGGGTTTGACACCATTCAAGCAACTGTAAACGCTATGCCAACAGACCAGGGCCCCTACCGCCTAAGCAATAGCAATCGTAATAGCAATCGTTTATGACTTCATTTTATTCATATGGCACCGCCTATGTGACGTAAGCCATCAAAGTTGTTCATTCAACGATTGCTTTCGCAATCCGCGCAAAGCAATTGATGGCTAACGTCACATAGGCGGTGCCAAATGACTAAAATGAAGTCATAAACGATTGCTATTACGATTGCTATTGCTTAGGCGGTAGGGCCCTGGTCTGCTGGCATAGCGTTTACAGTTGCTTGAATGGTGTCAAAGGTTTTCATCATCATCATTTCAGCCATAGGACGTCCACTGCTGGACATAGGCCTCCCCTAATGATTTTCAATAAGACCGGTTGATAGCGGCTTGCATCCAGCGCGATCCTGCGGTCCTAATAAGGTCATCCGTCCACCTTGTGGGTGGACGTCCTACGCTGCGCTTGCCGGCACGTGGTCTCCACTCGAGAACTTTTCGACCCCATCGGTCATCAGTTTTCCGCACTATGTGCCCTGCCTGTTGCCACTTCAACTTGCCAATCCGCTGGGCTATGTCGGTAACCTTGGTTCTTCTACGGATCTCCTCATTGCTGATTCGATCTCGCAGAGAAACTCCGAGCAAAGCCCTCACCATGGCTCGTTGGGCTACTTGGAGCTTACTAATAAGGTCCATAGTGAGAGACCACGTTTCCGTGCCATAAGTCATCACTGGCAACACACAACAAAGTTTTTACCCTTACTTAAAAGCCAGTGGTGAATAAATTTGTCCAAAAAATCTTAAGAACTAATCATTTCAGGACCAAGTTTCATCCTACCCACGCTTGTAAGGCATTCTTCCACGAGGCTTCTAAACTTCTTGATTAAAATGAATACGAATATTGCACCAAGTTTTAGACGTACAGTTTCCATGTAAAATTACAGGAGAAAGCAAAAATTATGTAAAGAAATAGCTGTAATAACTTTTACTCTTTGCAATTAAACAACGTTTGAATTATACACGCCAATTTAATAGGAAAATAACTGTTCTGTTGCATTATTTCGTTTTAAGCATGTCATTATTATTACCAAGCTATTTTTTTTATCTATAGGTAGAATTGGTACTTATTGTGAAGGAAATCTTTGCAAAATACCCTTATACATATGCTATTGCTTTTCTAAGTGTAGGGAGGTTCAATATTTAAAATATTTATTATCATTTATAGATTTATTTGAGATTAGTTATTATACGTATTATATTTATTTAAGATAAGTATAGTTATTATGTTTGATGTATTGTTCATAATTTAATTTAATAAGCAATATAGCAAAATAGTGGTGAAATATCGAATAAATTAATATAATTGGCCAAGTGCGAGTCGAACTCACGTACGAAGGGTTCCGCACTGTATGAAAGCCCCTCTTAAATATTTATTTTATTTTAATTGAATTATTAATCTTTAAAGTACCTACATGATTAATAAATTACTGTGTGAATATTTCGAGCATTTACCTATCACTGTTATTAATATCGAGCGAAAAACACCTTAAAAATCAGGTTTGTTGTATGGGCCCCTTAAATTTATTTTTCTGTTTGTTGTCATAGCGGCAACAGAAATACGTCATCTATGAAAATTTCAACGTTCTAGCTATCACGGTTCATGAGATACAACCTGGTTATAGATTGACAATCTAACTGACGGACATACGGACGGACAGCCGTTTCCCGTTTCCCTTTGGGTACAGAACCTTAAAAATGACACGTTGCCGATCTCCCACTCATCCAAAATTCTGATTTTTAAAACATTCTTAATTGCACCGACTGCCTCGGTGGCTCAGTGGTTAGTGACCCTAGCTTCTGGGTTAAAGAGGCGTGGGTTCGATCCCCACCCAGGGCAAACATTTATGTGATAAACATGGGTGTTTGCTCTGTGTCTGGATGTTATTTAGGTACTATCTATACAAGTATGTTTTAAAACTCTGTAGTTAAGTAGTATATCTGTCTCTGGCAGCCATACAATATAATACAATACAAAATCACTTTATTGACACCACAAGTAGTAAAACATAACAGAAAAAGAAAGAACGACAGAAGAATGGTACAAAAGGCGGTGTTATCGCTAAAAGCTATTTCTTCCCGACAACCTCTATAAGTCATATCACAGGCTTTGCTTAGTTTGGGGTCAGAGACCGTGTGTAAAATGTCCCAAAATATTTATTTTATGATTACTCCGTAAAGCTGGATTAACGTGTACAAGTTACGATCAAAAATAAAAGCAGACTTTGCATATTTTTTTTTTCAAAAATTTGTACTTTGAGCACTACATTTTCGCAGGATTTATAGAGATAGCATTTTTCTATGTCTTGTTAAATAAAAGGAAAAACATCGACATATCTTTGAATAAAAATATATAGGGCCAATAACATGTCTACGAAAGATGAAAAGTAGAGCTTTTTATAACCATTTTATAGGAATAAAAATATGCTCAAACACTTTTCCAAATAGTAGTAAGTGGCGCTGTTGCGGCGCTGCTTAGGTAGCTTTTAGAAATACCGTATACTAGTATAATTTTACTGTGAAAAATTGGGAGAAATTAGAAAAAGTTCGGCAACTTTACTATTTCTATAAATATTAGTTACTAGTAGAGATGAAATTGTTCTAGTAATCATGTATGAAAGTAAATAATTCGTACCTCTACAAATGTTATACGTATACGTACGTTACCTCTTTGTAACTACGTATTCTGCTTATTGTGTTTTGCTTAGAATTGCAAATCTAGCTTTGAGGTATATAATAATTCCAAGCTCTTCTACTAGATGGCAATGTAACAAAAATATGTTCTATGCAAACTTCTACCAACAATATGTTATTACGGGAAAAGTTTGAACTACGGCCGACTGAAAGAACTGAGAATCAAAATTTGCAACATTTTTTAACCGACTTCAAAAAAAGCGGAGTTTCTATGTTCGTCTGTATGTATTTTTATGTCTGTTTATCGATAATTTCACCAATTGTGAACTGAATCGAAAAAAATATATTTAGTTCGAAAGGATAACTCCTGAATTCCCAAGGGTTAACTTAAATTTAAATTTAACTAGTATCACTTAAATTTTACAGAAATCGACTGTGTCGTTTTAGAAAAATCAACAATAATATACTTAAGCAATTCGAGCGAAATTTTCGAATTTTAGTCACGATGGCGATGGCGGGCGGTTTTGATTATTTTTTTATTTCATATAGGTTAACATACTGCATGTTAAGCAGATATGCGGTCTACGAGTATAACACGCTTACTTAGAAGATACCTATTTACTCGAGATTTGAAGACACCTACATTGTACTTTAGCGGGAAGACATACTCAGGCAAAGCGTTCCACATTCTGGCAGTTCGTATGAGGAATGTGGACTCGAAACGCTTGGTTCCAATGCGCGGGGTATCCACCATAAAAGGGTGGCGCTTTGGTCGCTTATGTCTAGCAGTAAGGTACATATACCCAGTGGTTTAGGCAATGATGTTTTATTCTCACTGGGTTTAGGAATATAAAATGACAATGAATAGTGCACGTAACACGGTGGAAAACTTCTCGAGTAAAAGCTACGTACTTATACAGCAGTACGGTGCGGTCCAATTTGAAAAAAAATAAAAATAATTGCAAAATTGTGAAGGATGCAAGCTGCTTCCGATTATTCTCAGTATCTATAAAGGAGGTTTATGTCTAATAGTAGGCACTTTTTTTTCTAATACTTAAGTCGTTTCATTGATTCATCCATAGTACATCCACTGCTGCACATAGGTCACCTCTCTCACAGTATATACATTCGTATGGTACTTGTAACGTCACGCGAAACTTTAAATGGCTGAATTATCTGTATTATTTTTTGTTTAATTGACAAACAAAATACGAGTTTAATATGTTTTAATAGTCTATCTGACGGACTAATTATATTTTTTAGTCGTCATGCCTATTCTTCGATAATAATTATATAGGTATATATGAGTATGAATTCCAATACTTCAGCATTGGTTGAAATGGGTAATCTACATGGATATACGCTAATCGACATGCATTCAGTGATTATGCATATTTTATAATCGTGCTACAGTCAAAGCGAAAACGCTTGGCATAACTTGAAATTACCAGAAATCCGTTGAATTATTGGTGACCTCGGGTATCATTTACAACTGAACGCTACCGTGGCTCGAATAACAATGGTTGGTCCTGGTTATTTTTAACATTTAATCATGTCAGAGACCTTCAGGCGGCTTTAAAACTCTGACACCAGGGGCCTTATTTTGTAAGCGCTCTGGCGTTCGGCTTCGCCTTTCCTCCCGCTCGCTCTCGCGGCGTGAGTAACTGGCGCGAGCAGGAGAAAAAGCGAAGCCGAACGTCAGAGCGCTTACAAAATAAGGCCCCAGGTCTAGTCGCCCGGCTTACACGAACTTAAACTTGCGTAGTGACATTTTGATGTTTTAAGTTATATAGCCTAAGCCTAAGTAGGCCTTGTATATACAAGTCCCACTATAAAATATACAAAAAAATGTATTTCATGTAAATAAAACAAAGGATAGAACAGCTGTAATCGTTTTTTTTTTCCTTGAGTTCGGAACAATATCACAGAAATAATATGAGTTATAGAAAAAATTGTAATTTATTTCACAGTAAAATTAATTGAATTTGTAAAGCATTAGTTTTTTTTATCTTTAGATCTTGAAAAACATAAATTAGAGATTGTTCCCATAAGTTTTAAAGTACGCATTTTTTTTTAATTTTTTAAATGACAAACAAAATATTTCATTAATAACATGTCAGTGTAAAATCACGATGCAAAAAAAATATAAAATCCTTTGTATCAACTGTTTATATATTAGAAATTTTCCGAAACGGCTGATAACAACCACGTGTCCTTGACAATGACTGCAAGCACACATGGTCAGCGAGAAACATTCAATGCCACTCACACACACCCCAACCCTCACACAGGCTCACCCACCAACGTGCATACACACGCCTCAGTGCTCAACCATACGATGCAACGATTGCACGCTCTAAAAGATTTATAGATAAATGCAGTTCCCGGTGAAAATAGATAAATGCCAGTGCTCATGTATTCTATGCACATTTCAATAGTCGCAACCGCATTGGCCGGACATTGGTCCACGGATTGACAGGACAGCCGCCGACGACAACAAAATGGCGCGGCGCGGGGGCATCGTCCTGTTGTGCCTTAGTGTTCTATCCCTCACCTCAGCAAATACTTTCGCGAACAGCTTGAAACTCCTGGGGAGGATGTATGACAATTGCGAGAGGTCGCAAGAGATTGTAAAGTGCTTCAAGATCCAAGCGGCGAAGTTCGTCGACCGAGCAGCTCGGGCGGAGACCCTGCCGATCGTCGAGGGCATCAGCCTCGTCCAGAGACCGGACACTGGACGAGCTTACCCCTCATCTCTACCAGAAGGCGATTTGAACTCATTACCCTCGGAGCAGATCGACAAATTCCTTCAACTTGCGACTTCGAAGCTGATGCAGACGCATAGGATAGTTATTTCACCGACAACTGTGGGCGATGATATCGGAAGATCAATGGACGAAGCTAGAGGTAAGTTGAAGAAGATGATGGGACCGATTATCGCTGGTATCGCTATCAAAGGTGGCTTCCTGGCTATCGCGTTCCAAGCCATCGCTCTCATAGCTGGAAAGGCCCTCCTAATCGGTAAGATTGCCTTATTACTGTCAGCTATCATCGGTTTGAAAAAGCTGGTATCTGCTGGAGAATCCCACGAGAAGACCACGTACGAAATCGTGAAGCATCCTCAAGTTTCTCAGAGCCACACTTATTCGTCTTCTCATTACGGTAACGATTTTGATACTACCGGGCCTGGTGGTCATTACAGAAGAAGTGTTGAAGATGAGGCGGCTGCCCAGGATAGGGCATACAAAGCATACGCTACGAAGCAGTAGATAGATAAAACAACTTACGACTCTTTATTAAAATTACAACGACTCGGCATTTAGCCTGCATTACGTCCAAAACGCTTAAAGTTTTGGTTTGCTTTGCGGTGGCAATTGTATCACAAGACTTAGGTATTATTATTTCAATTAAGGGATTAATTATTATGATGATTATACAAATAATAATATTTTTATATGACGCTATAATTTACACGTTTTTATTACCGGTTATGGAATATCATTTAGAATGGTTGTAAAATTAGATCATATTTATTAACTGTTGATTAAAATGAGTAATAAGTGTGTGTAATCGAGTTTGTATGGACGTTTGTATGTTTTTTTGAGTTTGATGTAATCAATTGCACCAAAAATTTTTTCGTAGGATTTAGTTAATAAATAATTTATTATTATTTTATTATAATTTATTATATGTCACCAGCGGCCTCTTATCCCACTATTGGGACAGACTTTCTCTAGGAAAGGAAATACATAATCTCAATAATAATTATTAATATTAAGGCTTATTTATTAATTAGGTTAAGTCGACGGGTATTGTGCATTTCTGTTTTCATAACGTTCGTTTGTCCAATTTTGTAAAAATAGTATAAGTTTTAATAATATTTTCATGTATTTATGGTGCTGTTTAAAATAAGCAATTATATTATAATCATTGTGTATAATCTTGTAATAATGAATATAATCATTTTAATAATAAGGTGGGGTTACGCGAGTACCTTTTGTTTATGAATGTATTATTTATTATTATAATAAAAAATTGGTGTAGCGTTTGTAGGCTCTATTGTAGCATTTTTGTTAAAGTTTATGATAACTGTTATTATTATTAAAATACTGGACAAAGAAAAGATGAGAGAGCAGTTGATAAAAATTGGAAATTTCAATTTTGTTGTTTTATTTGAAAATATGACTATTATAATGTTTAAAGCCCAACCTTATAAAAATGTACATAGTGGTTATTACATACTTTTTCATTTGGTTAGTGTCACAATATTATCATGTCATGTAGCTACATAACAATACTATTATTATCCCTCTGACTCTGTCGTAGTAAAAAAATATTATCAATGAAATTCAGTCCTTATACAGGGTTATTTCTAATCAAATAGCATCCTTTTAGGGGCTTATTCTGTACATCAGAACTAACAACTTTTGTTCTGCGACATTTGTCCTTACCCCTTAGATTGTAACAAAATGTTATGTTTTTTTGACCGACGAACCACCGGAGTAGGTATACAATTCGACGCGTATATTTTTTATTTTTTTTTTATGTATAACCACGCATAACATTTTTCGACAAATTCTTTTTTTATTAGAAAGAATATACTTCGAAATTGGTCCCATTTAAATTTTGTCGAAATCGGCTGAGCCATTTTTGATAAATCATCAATAATGTGAAAAATGCTACATCGATCCGTGCGAAATATTCGCGAATTCTGTACACAGGTGAAGTCGGTCATCCTAATTTTTGCAAAAAATAATCTTGTGGTGTCGATCGCTTAAGTAAAAAATACTGCATGCTTGTACGACTTGATTTTTCAGAAAAGATTTAAGTTTAGCTATACTCTCCAGCCGAAGTTTTGCGTAAAAATATAACTTTTTTGAGGCTCATAATTTTTAGTGTTTCAAAAGACTATAAAAACTAAGACGTATAATCCTAGAGCGATTGAAGTACTGATAACATTAAAAAAAACACTCAAATCGGATAATATTTAGAGGTAAATAAGAGCTCATTGTTTTTGTATGGACAAGTTGGCGCCTTGCAGTTGCTTTATGGTATGGTATAAAGATTTATAGTCCAGTCGGGGCAGAAATTTAAATAGAAAAAAATCCGGGGAGCGATTTTTTTTCTTTAACTTCAGGAGGGGTGGTTGGAAGTATAAATCTCGGTTTTCGAACTAATCCCGGTAGAGGATTCGCCGCCATCTTGTTTGAAAGTTCAATTTTTTCGTTTTTCTGAAATACTCGTTCATTTTCAACTTTAGAGCATAAATGGTGGTATCCAAAGTTGTTGGAAATTTAATTTCTCACAAGTTTTGGTCATCATCATTTTTACGCTAGGATCAATATTTGCAGAGTTAATAAAAAAAATCCTAATGGGTGGAATTTTATTTTCTTCAACTTTGGTTCTCGCACTTTTTTTACGCAATTAGATTTGAATACAGTTTTATTGCGTTTTACGAGAGACCAAGATATTTTTAGCGTCTTGCAGTTTGTATAAAAAACAGATCGTGTTTTAAATATCTATGTTATTTTATATTCAGATCTTTTGATAAATATTTTATTATCTGATTTGCCAGATATATTAAAATACCGACGTTCAGACTTAGGCAGCTTAAAAATTCAATAAACAGAACTACCTATCTCCGTCACTGCTTCCTGACTTTTACAGTCTGAATATATTTCAGGCAAAAGGTAAAAGGTTCTAGGTCTATACATATACTCTGTCCTACGACACGACGTTGGCTACGACACCGCTTTTCATAAGGCGAGTTGGTGGCCAAACCCTAATAGGTATAAAAAACCTGCCTGCCTGGTTTGTTATTGTTAGGCTTAGTTCTATTTTTTGGAGTTTTCAAGCTGCCTATTCAGTTATTGCTTAGTTCTGTTTTTAGTGGTTATTGGCTTATAAAATTATAGTATTTAAGTAATAATATACTTTGTTGTAATGGACAGCAATATACATTTATTAATGTAAAGACCAAAAACCACGTCAAGTGTTTTTGACTCGGTTTCATCAGGGAAATTATTCTACAAATCCGGCCAGTGAAAAAAGGAACGAAAACACAGTCACAGAATTGAAAGTTGGTATTAGCAGTAACTAAGTAAGTTCGTATACGCACGGTAATGGTAGATACCTTATTTCATTACCATGGTATAGATCGGGTGGCTAGCCCTGGTGTCAGAGTTTTTAAGCCACCTAAAGGCCTCTGACATGGCTAAATGGTTAAAACAACCGGGCCTACAATTAAACCTGTTATCCGAGCCACGGTAGTGCTCAGTTGTAAATGCTATACTCATACTCATACGAACAGCCAGAATGTGGAACGCTTTGCATGGGTCTGTCTTCCCGCTTAAGTACAGCGTCTTCAAATCCCGAGTAAATAGGTATCTTCTAGGTAAGCGTGCTACACCCTAGACCGCACATCTGCTCAACATCAGGCAGTGTGTAGTCAAACGCGAACCTATTCGAAATAAAAAAAAAAACGGACAAGTGCCAGTCAGGCTCGCACATCGAGGGTTCCGAACAAACACATTATTAAAATAATTAAAAACCTGTTTTAGCATGTGCTAATGAAGTTCTTTTATATGATACCTTATATGATACTCACTTTGAATTTTGAACCCATATTTTGTGAATTTTGAGGCCCTATTTTTTTGTGATTTAAATAAAAATGTACAATTTTCAGACTTATTCTTATATGAATACTCTGAGACAATGCTTCTCGGCAAATTGCATAGTTCTATCTCAACGGGAAGTACCCTGTAGGTTTTGATTTTTGTGAGTGCGAAATATGCGATTTTTTATGACATAAACAGCTCTAACTTTTTTAAAAGATAACTGAGAAGTTTTTCTTTTACACAACTGCAAGAAACTATAGATATACTTATACAGGTTTAATTTCAACTCAATATCTTTACGCGTTCCCGAGATAAAAAGTCTTGACATACACACAGACGGACAGACGGACAACAAAGTGATCCTATAAGGGTTCCTTTTTTTCCGTTTGAGTTACGGAACCCTAAAAATACTGGGCCAGTCGACCAACTTCCGTTTACAGTTGCCCTTGATTTCGCTTCGCATTGATTCATCACAAATCCATGCTAGACTGTTATAACTGTTAGATCTGCTCTAACTATCTCTGGCAATGCATTTACGCGTATAGACCCATTTATAACGTTCTTATACAGAACCCGATCACGCAATAGCGTATCGAAGATAATTGGCTACGTGTACCACTACACTAAGTAATTACTAACTGATATTTAGTTTTACACTGTTAATTTGATCTAAGAGTGCGTTTTGCGAAAATAGCTGTAAGAATAGTGATATATCAATGTTTCCGCGTGCAAGTTTTTTAATGAAACAATAATAAACCTATATTAAAGAAATTTTAACGATATTATACTTTAATCGCATGCACACAATAGGAAAGTTGTGATGGCTTAGTTAGAAAACGCTCGCGTTACAATTGTAACTTATTATACTCTATAAAATTTAACTTGATCTCTGCGACAGTGACATTGACATAGAAGATTGTCATTTTTAGAGTTGGGATAGTGGTGGAAAAAATCGATTATCAAACAATGTTGTAATGAAATCGAATGAGTAGTTGAAGGTGAGAAATTGGATTTTATTTACTTACTATTATTTAAGATCAAGTATGTAAATAATGTTATGATATTAATTATATACTGATAATAATGTAACAATAGTATTTATCGACGTTTTTCACTATTATCGATGCTAATGTAACATATAATTGGGTTTAATTTAATTACACATGTAAAAAATGTTATGATATTAAAATATACACTAAAATTAATAATAAATTAATAATTAATAAAACTCTATCTGAAACTCTGTGGTCACGATCATTTGTCGCTCATCACTAATCGGCATGCCCATAAAGTATGACATTGACAGGTACTGTCTGTGCTATTAAGAAATTCAGGACTTCATAGGTGTGATTTTTCTGACAGCTGTCGCAGAGTTTTTTTTTTTTTTTTTTTTAATTCATTTATTATTTATCCAGGGTTTTTTAAGACATGACACCCTTATACACTTAACAATGGTTTTTAAATTAACAGTTGATTGCGTTCTGCAAGAGCTGCACGGTATGCGTCGTACAGCCCTCTGGCGTCCTTTGAATCCGGTGTAGATAACACGCTATTACAGCCTCCCACTTGCCAGATAACATGATTACTATCAAAGAGTTGACGACGCAGTCCTTGGTTCCAGGCACATTTCATTAAAACATGATACACATCTTCAATCGAGCCACAGCGATCACACGAGGGTGACTCCACTTTTCCAATAATATACGCAAACATGTTTAATGGGACGTGCCCAGAACGAAGCCGTGCAGCTGTAACAATCTCGTTCCGTCCCATGTTGGCCCTTAGAAACCATGGAGAACGAAGAAGTGTAGGCTGAATCGTTTTATACCAGATACCTTTAGACAGTGATCTTTCATCGAAATATTCAGACCAGTTTTCAAAAGCAATATTTTTTATAAATGGTATTAAATCTGTGTAAACAGGAAGGCAATTAAATATATCTCCGTCATCAGCTGCTTCTTTAGCGAGTCTATCTACTTCTTCGTTTCCCATAATGCCCACATGAGAAGGGATCCATTGAATTTTTAAACATATCTTCATATTATTTAAACGATTAATGCTATCTAGAATTGTATAAGCTATGGGAATGCCTCTAAAACTACCACTGACGCAACGAGCTAAATGTAAAATTGCACTTTTTGAATCAGTAAATATTACATACTTATCACAATTTATAGATTCTATGTATGCTATGGCTTCTGACAATGCAATAAGCTCTAAATTCATAATACATATTTTAGATTTTATTCTAAGTTTTATGCTACTTCCAGTCTCTGCGTCTAGAAAAGCCGCTCCCCGTTTGTTATTTGTTAAGGATCCATCAGTAAATATTTTGTAGTAGTCCCGATATTTATCACATAAATATTTTACACACTTTAGCTTCAGGTCTAGCGAGTTATAACATTTCTTTGGTTTGTCTAAAATGTCAATGGTAGGAACTAATACGTTTGCTACATTAATATTACTAACCCAAGTATTCAGACTAAATATTTCTATTTGATTACTACAATTAAAGCTATTGTATTTAAGGATATTATGAACAGATACTAATAAAGGTTTCTTTTTATGAGCCCAATATGGTAATCTCAACAGATAAGACAACTCATCTAGTATATCAATAAGCTCATTGTCCCTAATTGATTTGGTTTTAAGCCAAAACTTTGACGCTAGATATTGCCTACGAACATATAAAGGTGAGACACACAGCTCCGATTCCATCACGTGTATAGGTGTACTTTTGATAAAACCTCCTATCAGTCTCAAAAATTTATTTTCAGAGAGAGATCAAGTTAAATTTTATAGATTATAGTGCTGTATCAATGAGTTCTTTTAAATTTATTCGCGGATTTATTCATCATTGACTTAGTCTGTAAGTCAGTCAATCTTTATGCTGAATAAGGCAACCTGCATACACATACCTACATATATACGTTTACAGAAGAAAGAAGGCGTATTTGAATCCACTAACCTGCATTTGGCCAGCGTGATACTCATGGCCCATCGTGAGTACGACTCTATAATTAGGTATATTTAGCCGTTGACGATTATAATTAAAAGGCAATACAGTACATTCAATAAATCACAAAAACTATCAAAATGTCACAAAGTATTGATGCGCAGAGACATAATTTAATTTTGAGATTTACATTATCCTATCTCGCATATAAGTTCAAACTACACACAGTGTACAAAATTTGGTTAAAATCGGTTCAGTAGTCGAGGAGTTCACTGTGGACAACAAACGTGACACGGATTTTTTATATATAAGGAAAGAAGAACATATTCACGTAATTTATGCTAAGGGTTATTCAACTTCGTACATCTGCGTACCACCTGCTCATACTAAGCGATTCGCTTCTTTCTTCATAATACGGACCGCTCGGGATTGGAATACCCTGCCTCCGTTATTGTTTCTTGACAATTACAATTTGGACATCTTCAAGTCAAGAGTGAATAGGTATCTTCTAGGTCTACATGCTCCATCTTCGGCTACAACTTCGCTTTACATCAGGCAAGTTGGTAGCCAAATGTAGCCCTATACTTCATAAAAATATCTACTATGAAAATATCATTATTGTCATTTATATGCAAACATAGCTTTAACAAATCGATATCGAGAAAATGAGAAATATCTCGCCACACGCAAAATAAATGCACACGGAGATCTAGATGCACGCTACTGACAGCATTCCATGAAAATACTGCCATGTGAGAGTTGGGCTCCGGTACTAAAGGTTCCGTATAACCAAATACCTAATACATTCTTTGAGCGTCTTATGAACGTTTATTCATGAAAAACCATTACTCGTTAAATGCTTACAAAAATAAATTGTGAATTAAATTTTTGAGATGAAACTTTGGTGTAACTACAAAGAAATGGTACTGTAAATATTTTTCAAAATTATTTCTGCCAAAATTACTTTTTTATTTGTTTTATTTTTTTTTAAATAAACTGAAAAAAAAACTAAATACGTCTGTCTTTTATGATATGCCACTAATTAAATCAAAAAAATGGTATATGGCGTAACCGTAATTGTACTGTATCAACCTTTTAATAGTCCACTGCAAGACGTAGGCCTACTCACGAAGGGTGATTGGGCCATATACTACCAAACTGGCCCAGTGAGGGTTGGTGGATTCACATACGCCATGGAATTCCTTCGACGGACGTATGCAGGTTGTCTCACGATGTTTTCCTTCCCGAAAAGCCAGTGGTGTGAAATTGCGTACATAAATTCCAGAGAACTCATTGGTACGGGACCGGTATTTGAACTCACGACCTCACGATTGTAAGGCGGGTGCCACTACCTCTAAGCCACCATGGCTCCCATCAACCGTACCAACGGTAATTAAAAATCCCATATAAAGCCGCGTCAAACTGATCAAGGCTGCTGAAGCAAGCTACGCAAAACCAAATCCTAATTGAAACTCACTTATACTAAGCGCCATACAAATCAGCGGATGAGATGTTAGCCGCAGATGACACTTCGCCGTGATTGGCTAATTATTGCGAATGTGTGCATAATGCCGATGCCGCGTGACGTAGTGCGTAGGGACTAGGGAGCGCGCGGGAGGCATGAGGTTGGCGGGCGGATGTGTCCCGGCGTCTCGTTTCTCTGGCTCCCGCGAATGCCTATATTTCGAGTGGCGCTCAATATAACACTTGTGTAAGGATTGGGTTTAGCGCAGCTTGTAGCTAACTTTACAGCCGCCAAGATTGATTCGGGCTATCTCACTCACGTCATGGGACTCTGTTTTGTTCAGAATCATTAGTAAGAATTGTTTTTGATTATGCGTCACGGAATCCTAAAAATATGAAAGTGCAATGGGGGTTAGTTAATATAAACTGAAGCTACTTTGATGCAACATCTACTGAATTTGAATAATATAAATGTAACAGAAAATTGTAGACGGTAGAATCTCAGAGCAAATAAAAAAATCCAGAGGGAACGTCGTTAAACAGCCAAGTGAAGCCGGTTTTTTATACATGTGTGAGTGCGTCGCTGTTGCGCCGCCATAGTTTGACTGACAAGCCAAGGCGTAGTTTCATAGTTACCTGGATGTGTGCGTAATTGTCTGTACACGGCGAGGCGTAGTTTTTTTTGGCTTCACTTGTTTGTTCACAACATTCTCTCTTGATTTTCTATTTGCTCTGAGGGTAGAATAAACAATAAAATATTTTTCAATGTCTTTTATTAAATTAATAAATGTTAAAACAATGAGATATATTTAAAACATTAAACATTTTGTGTCTCAAAATTGTAATATACAGGGTTATTTGTAACCAACCAATTAGCATTCTTTGGAGGACATATTCTGTATATCAATACAAACAAATTTTGTTCTACAAGTTTTTCCAAACATGGCCAAATTTCCCATTTTTTTAAAGTGGAATCTGCAAATGTACAAATAAACGTTTTTACATACATTTCTAATATTTACACATTATCTTTTCTGAGGTCTTAGTCTCGCAAGTGGCGGCGCACGCGCTATTTGTGCTGTACTGTACTGTACCAGCCTTTTTAATAGTCCTCTGCAGGACGTAGGCCTACCCACGCGCTATTTACATAGAGTTTATTATAATGCTTACATCGGTTAATTATTTTTTTAGTGGTAGAAAATAAATAAGAATTTTCAGAAGTCGAAGAATTAAAGTTATTTGATGTAAAGAATAAACAGTAGGTATTTAATACAGAATTTGCCCTTAAAAGAACGCTAATTAATTATCAGTAACCCTGTATATTATAGTTTTTAGAAAATCAAGTAGGTATAGGTATCGTCACACAAGTCGACGGATGAGAAGTAAGCCGCAGATGACACTTCGTGATTCGTTAATTATTGCGCATGTGTGCACAATGCCTACACAAGCGGCAAAGTGAGCACGAGCGTAGTGAGCGCGCGGGAGGCATGAGGTTGGCGGGCGGGTGTGCCCCGGCGTCTCGTCTCTCTGGCTCCCGCGCATACCTATATTTCGCCTTTTGCGCAGCGTTCTGCGCTTAACCTCCCATCCGCCGATTCATGTGGCGCGGATTATATGAGCAGGTGCTCAATTTTGCAAAAGTGCGTATTCGATGCTATCCCTGGGGGCAAAAACAGCTATGGCCGCATCCGTTCGATTGGCAGGAGCATCCACGCGGACATCCCTGGGCAGGGCATAGTTCAGCACACACGCCAACTAAAGCAATGATTGAAATAACATTATAAATAACACTTTACACATACCTACAAACAGAGAAAACTGGTGTGCGGTAAAGCTGAAAACCTCAAAGAAAACAAATATGTGTCGCTGGACAGAATGTACCATTTTGTGCCGTTTGGGGTTGAGACTGTAGGTCCGTGGGGCCGGACGTTCATATTTTGATAAAGATCGTAATAGTAATCGTTTATGACTTCATTTTAGTCATTTGGCTCCGCCTATGTGACGTTAGCCATCAATTGCTTTGCGCGGATTGCGAAAGTAATCGTTGAATGAACAACTACGATTATTATTGCTATTGCTTAGGCGGTCGGGGGGCTGGCTAGGCGACTGGTAGAGGTGACACGTGACCAGAATGCTGGCATCTACTTTGGCCAAAAATTAGTGTTGCTATACAGCAAGGCAATGCCGCCAGCATTCTGGCCACGTTACTCTCTGCCATGGGTCTTTTAGATCAGTTTTAGTTTAGTATAACTTTTAGTGTTTTATAGTATAAGTTTTTATTTTAAGTAGGTTAATTTTAATAGTATAGTTTATGAAATGTTTTTTAAGTTTTGTTAAAATTAATTCAAAGTAAAGATACAAAATACAAACAAATATAAATATAGATAGATTCCAAAAATAGATTTCCCTGGATAAAACTGAAATGAAACACGCAAAGGCGAGAAAAGTCAGCCAGTTAAAATATAAAGTCATAGTAAACCAAATATGACCGGTCATCAGATATGGTATTACAGGTATTGGCTTACTTACTTACATAAAAGGAAATGTACAATTGAATCTAAATGATGATGATATTTTAATCTGCGGTTGGCCACAAATGGTAGTTTTATGAGTTGAAAATGGTGTCAATTTTATGTCTATAAAATGTCTACCACTTATAATTTTACTAAAATGATCGGGTGATTTGCTTACAGGTTCATAATTATGGAATAATATATATTTACACTTGAAACAATGCGTTTTTTTTTTTTAACTCGGAAAACTCCGAGTTTAAAAAGAGTTCAGAGGTGTCGTCATTTTCAAAATGGGTTTCAAAATGACGACACAAACGTCACAAAAAGACGTTGTTTAAAATGATGAATGTGTCTGAATGTCCCAGCACTTTTCAAAACATAACCCTGAAAAGCAAATTTTTGACCAAAGCGAAACTTTGCTTCAAGTCTAGGACTTTCCATTCGTGATGTTCCTGCCGGGCTAGTATGCGCGCCACGAAATATTTCTTTCGTAGCGTCAGAACGAGACAGCGTTAAAGCAAAGAATACAGGGTTATTTCTAATCAATTAGCATCTTCTTAGAGGCTTATTCTGTACATCAAAACTAACAACTTTTGTTCTGCGACTTATGTTAAAATTAAAAAAAAAAAACAGCTGTTCCATACATCAGGTCGCGGGTGAACTTCTTCTATGAAACTCTATTTTTTTTTAGTTTTGACAAATGTCGCAGAACAAAAGTTGTTAGTTTTGGTGTACAGAATAAGCCCCTAAAAGGATGCTAATTGATTAGAAATAACCCTGTATTCTTTGCCATAACGCTAAATATTACAAAAGAAATATTTCGTGGCGCGCATACTAGCCTGGCAGGAACATCACAAAAGGAAAGTTCTAGACTTGAAGCAAAGTTTCGCTTTGGTCAAAAATTGTTGTTAATGATGTTGTTTTGCAAAGTACTGGGACATTCAGAGAGATTCATCATTTTAAACAACTTCTTTTTTGAGACCAACGGCAAACCCCTAAAACTATGTTCCATACAATAGGTTTATTGACTTTTGGCCAAATTTATGGATGAGATAATTTGCAGTGGACTTTTTCACACGTTGAAATGAGTTCTTTTAGTAGCTATTCATGGTCGCATGCTTGACTAACTGATGTTGATTTTTGTCTATTTGCGAGTCGAGTATGTAAGTGAATGCGTCATGAACAAAATCGATCAAGAGCGAGTCGAGATTATGAAGAAGTTAAAAAGATGTGTCGCGAGGTCTACTAGTATATTTATAAACAAAACATTACATACCCTGCTGCGGCAATGCCTGCGAAAGTACAACACAAGCTAAAATCACAACGACAAAAACTAACAAATACTTCTTGTTCAACATGTTTTGGCTATTCGTAACAGAATGATGAATTTCCTAGAACGAAATCGTTTTTATACAAAATCGGAGCCATTATATGTAGATAATATTTACCTATATGAGTTGAGTATGAGTAATTTACATTAACATTATGCTATTGTACCAAAAAATTAGATAAGACACTTCACTGATATACGTGTCATATTGTACATGTTGACTATGAGCAAAGAATACAAATTCAAGAAAATATATGTCATTTAAATTTATACAAACGCAACTATGTGTAATAATATGAAAATGTGTAATTTTTCATTTAGTTCATTGTAGTGACATGTGTATGTGTAATCAATGATTACAATTATGTGTCAGAATTAGCATCATCAGTCCGTGATAACACCCTCCTCCGTCCAATATTCACCTCCAAGCTGCCTCTGAGAACAAAACTAGGTGTGTACAAAACATATGTCCGCTCGCGACTTACGTATGCAGCGCCTGCTTGGTACACCCTATGCTCAGCGATCAACAAACAGAAGCTTCAAGCAGTCCAGAATATCGCTCTGAGAATGTGTACAGGAGCTGGCAGATATATTCGGAACGACGTTATCGCTCGAGACACTCGAATGGATGCGGTGGGTCAATTTGCTGCACGTTTAGCACGTCGCATGTACGATGCAGCTGATAATGGGCCTCATACCCATCTACATGATATCGCTCCGCTGCATGCACGCCCACCTGACGACGACAGCCAATTAAAACGACCGCTTCCGAGAGAGATACTCCTGCTCCTGGATGTCGATGACGATATCACAGCAACTGCTGAGAGCGTACAGCCAGCATTGCAAGAAACGTGACCGTGGAGCTGATGCTCCATGAGCTGCAGCCAGGGTAATGGGCTGTTTGCCCGAGGCCTTACCCTACCACCCTTAATAAAGGAGGTGGAAGATCCAAAAAAAAAAAAAAAGTGATAACACACTGCTAAGAATAGACTTCCCGTAATTTATGTCATTCATCTCTTTGTTCATCGCTGACTTCACTAATTTGCAGCTATTGTATTTTAAAATGCGAGCAGTCTAAAAATAGCTTGTAATTCGACTTGACCCGTAATTTTTTTTATTTTTTATTTACGTGTGGCATACTTATGGTTTTTTTTATCTTTGCGCCGTTATTTCTTCCTTTAATGAGAGTGTACGTCGGACGTCACGGAATCACTCTATGTTGTCTCCTCTAGAAATACTCGTTACGTAGTATTTAATGACATTCGCCCGTTTTCCTTGATGTTTCTTGTTTGCTTGCTGGAGAAAAAAACTAGCAAAACGCTTATTTTCCCTAAGCTACATAAATAATCGGCCAAGTGCGAGCTGGACTCGCGCACGAAGGGCTCCGTACCGAATGGAAAAATTATCCCCTTAATCAATTTTATTTTAAATATTTATTTTTAAAGGGACTACATTTCTTGGTATAACTTAATATTCTGTGAATACTTTAAACATCTTTGTGTTGCCGTTAGTAATATTGAGCAAAAAATCACGTTTCTTATTTGGGAGCCCCGCTGAAATATATTTTTTTTCTGTTTTTAATATTTGTTGTTAAGGCGGTAACAGGAGTAATCTGTGAAAATTTTTAAGTTCTAGCTATCAGCGTTTATGAGTACAGCCTAGTGACAGACAGACAGACAAACAAACGTTTATCACGTAAACACATGAACTTTATGTAACGGCTCATTAACACCTTAATTTATTCGCTAAAATGTGGCATTTCTTATAGTTTTCTGATCAGCCGGATAGAAGCGACCTACATCTAACGCGTTCCTGCGGTCTTCCTAATCCGTCCACCTAATCGTTGACGAAGTTGTCGTCCTACTATGTCCTTGTCGATACTTAGCCTCCACTCGAGAACTTAAATATGACAATATCTCAATCTGTAACTATATCAACTACTACACAAATGTAGCATGAATAATTTAAAAAAACCCTTGCGGGGAGGTGTCCGCGTCATCATGCCCTAAACGATATAGTCCGGAGAGCTTTGGTAGCGGCAAACGTTCCTTGCGTGCTGAAACCGCCTGGGCTTTCGAGGTCGGACGGTAAGAGGCCTGACGGGTTGACTATAGTGCCGTGGAGGAATGGTAGGTGCCTGATTTGGGACGCAACTTGCGTCAGCACTGTCGCTGCGAGTCACTTGAGTCGCACCGTCCACTCGCCGGCGGCTGCGCCGGAGGACGCTGCTGACAAGAAGCGGCGAAAGTATGCCCCTTTAGCGGCAAGTTATTTGTTCGTGCCTATTATAATTGTTGTGGAGACGATGGGCTGTTGGGGTAGTGAGGCTAAAGTTTTTATTGGAGAAATTGGGCGCAGGCTAAGGGAGAAGACTAATGACTCCCGCTCCGGCTCGTACTTGGCGCAAAGGTTAGCCATCGCCATCCAGCGAGGTAATGCGGCTAGCGTTTTGGGCTCTTTTGCGCCGGGTACGGTCGGAGTTGGGTTGTGTGTTTAGTTTTTAAGGTTGACTATGTGTAAGTGTAATTTTTATATAATAAAATCTAGAAATGTTGCACTTAAAAAACCCTTTTCTTAAAACAAGTTTTTACTGAACAAGTACACGCCAAGACGAATCAAACGAGCCGAAACTCGATGGATTTGAAGGAAGAAATCGCTTAAAGCGATAAGGTCGCCAGTTAGAAACCTATAAATTGTACTGTTTTGTCCCTGTAATTTGTTTTTAGGTAATGTGGTTGTCTAATAAAGTGTTATTGTTTGTTTGTTGTTTGATTTGCTTCGTTTCGTTACAGCGATCCACGTTCCTAGGACTAACTTCCAGCACCATCATCAGACCCTGGTTATCATTGAAAGACAAAGCACTCGTCAAGACGATTCAAATGTGGCTTAACTCGATGAGATTGTGTCATTTCATTACAAAGTTCCTTTGGCCGCCTTCCAGCTCTATCATCAGATCAGCATAATGTCATCGTAATATTGTATTGACACGCAATTTACACATGTATGCAAAATTTAAACTTAACCGGAATCCGGGAAGTGGATAAAATTTAACTTGCAAGATTTGATTACAGACAGACAACGGAACAGGTGAAACTAAATAAAACCTTGTAAAAAATAAAACAACTGTTTTACACGCAGCATTAATCAATAAATTCAATCGTGTTATTGAATCACAAATACATACCTACATCTAGTTATCTTAGTCTAATTTATAAACGTATTCATTTATGTAAATAAAAGTTACATCATTAAAATAAAGTGAGGATTAATTATTAAAATTTATATGAACACCGGATACAACTCACGATTATTTGAACGGTCGAGCCGCTATGCGTCCGACTGGTTTCAGAGTAGTTAGTACGCGGCCGTCCGTTGTCGGGGGCGCGGGTATTCCCTGATGAAGGAGTACTAACTACTCTGAAACCGGTCGGATGCATAGCGGCTCAACTGTTCAAATAATCGTGAGTTGTATTCGGTGTTTATATAAATTTTAAGAGTTAAATGTTTATGAGCCCTGTTTTAGAGTATCGCAATTGACTTAAACACTAAAGTAAGAAAATTTTATTTCTACTTGGTCTGATTCGCGGTAGTGAAACATTTTTCGTCTACGAAGTCCTGTTTTTAGGGTTCCGTACCTCAAACGAAAAAAACGGAACCCTTATAGGATCACTTTGTTGTCTGTGTGTATGTCAAGACTTTTATCTGGGAAACGCGTTAAGATATCGAGTTGAAATTTAAACTGTATACGTATATCTATGGTCTCTTGCAGTTGTGTAAAAGAAAAACTTCCGAAAGAAAAACCGTTTGTGTCGTAAAAAACCGCATTTTTCGACACTCACAAAAATCAAAACCTACAGGGTACTTCCAGTCGACATAGAACTATGAAATTTTGCGAGAAGCATTGTCTCAGAGTACACATATAGGAATAAATCTGAAAACTGTACATTTTTATTTAAATCACAAATAATAGGGCTTCAAAATTCGCAAAATATAGGTTCAAAATTCAAAGTGAGTAAATCGTATCATATAAAAGAACTTAATTAGCAGTAGCATATGTTAAGATAGGTTTTAAATTATTTTAACACTGTGTAATTTTCGATGTATTGTAAAAATCCCCTCCATATAAAAATATATCTTTCCCTAGATATAAGCTCTCTCTATACATGTTTAACCCCAAAATTATATTTTTATTATTAAATAATGTTACCGTCTAATCACGACCTACCTACAATGCTAACTAAAGTTATTCTTACTTAAATTTAAACCTAAAACTATTTATTAACTAAATATGAACTAATTATTAACGAAATATGGACAATGATCGTTTAGTGTGAACCCAACGTTGTGATCCGCAAAACCCAGATTATGGTAATTTTGGAATCTACCTAACCGATATTTAAACAACCTAAAATTCTAATACTCACTACATAAGGACCTACAGCTAAGATATTTCTAACGCATAATAAAACTCATACTCATATTGACTACTTGGGGACTGTAAACCTAGAGTCAAGATTTCCCATTCTACACAATTTCCTTAGAGCTATCAATAGAACATAATACTAATTCTTAAAGGATAGAGTACAAATATTAAGATGATGAATAAACATTGCTTCAAATGGTTCAAGAGACAGTTATGAAATCACTTTCCTCAGGATTAATAAAGAAGGATGCGCGAGCCCATACATACCAGGACCTGTTATATACGAACAGACTAATTTTTCCGCACTTATTTTCTAAGAATGATTTGTTCACCAATGTGATTTATGACGCTTCTAAAACTGTTCAAATATGTACAATTTGGCTAAAATTGAATATAAAATAGGAAAAGACGAAAACAATTTTCAAGCTATAAGTACCTATTTATAGACATGTATACACACTAAAGATTATGGATTGCCAGGTTTGTTATGTTCAGAGTGCTAAAATGGTGCTCGATTTTAAAAACTTGATGTCATGTATTTTTAGTCAATATTGTCTCAATGATATTTATATTCATTTTTAAAACAGTGCATGTCATCTTGTCTGTAATATCAGATTACTTTTTGGAGTTCATCGATTTATAATACGTTGTCACGTCAAAAAAATCAATGTCTAGGACTCATATAAAAAGAAAATGAAAAATGGAATGATAAAGAAAATTCGGTATTCATCCATTTCATTAGCAAAAGTACAAGAACCGCAACTATAAGTTAAGAATATAAGTAAAGCAGCTATTCAAATAAATTCAGCTCGGCTGCAGCCTGCGGATGCAGGTTGCGAATGGAGGTAGCACACACATGAGCCGCTGCTTGTATCCGCAGTCGGGAATGATTCCGATGCTGGTTGCCTGCGTCGTACATCGCAGGCACGTTGGACTTGTTTAAACAGGCTAACAACACTTGCAGCCGAGGCTCGGTAGCACATGCTGCCGCAGCCGTGTTCGGAATCTTTTTGTAGAAATTCATACAACTACGTAGATAACCAGAGCCCTTAGTCCAGGTTTTGTGTTGTTTACTTAAACTTTTGCGTTCGCGTGTGGCTCCATACATTTTGGTTAGTTCTTCATCGTTTCGGCCAGGGGCGCTGTATAAAAATGTATAGGGCAATATCGAACAGATGTAATTTCAATTTATGTGTAAACCTGGACTAACGCCTCAGTTGTGTAGCCACAGCCGGCCTAGTGCATCTGCTGCAAGTGTAGTAAAGCAAGTGAAAGATTCGAATAGCACCCTTAAGGATTATTACGAGTACATAATATTAAAATTGCCACGAATTTCTCGGATAACTTCAACTACTGCTTTTTGTTTTTAGTAGTAAAGTATATGATAAAAAGTACATATAAAAATATTCTTTCTTTTTGATAATCTTTTAGTATACAAAAATGTATGTTTCTATAAAAATGTATAATAACACCTCAAGCGAAACCTAAAACACTGGCTTATCGAACAGGCATTCTACAAGTTTGACGATATGCTAGCATTGAAATTTTCCAATTGACATTTTTAATTTTTATACTTTTGTTTGAACAATTTATTATTTATATTGCTATAGTTACATATTTAGTATAATAGATTATCTTCTGTTAGCTCACTATTATTTATTATAATTTAATCCAAGTTTTTTTGTGATGTATTTTAGTTTTTTTGATTTTACTTGCATATTTGGTTTTTTGCCATAATTAATGTAATGTTTGACGTGTAATATATATCTGTTATTGAATAAAAATCTGAATCTAAATCTAATACACGCCAGACTTAAAATGAATAATGTAGGTATTTTTGTACACGTTTAAAAGTCGTATACTTTTACAAATCAATCTCCCACAAATAAATCGGAATTGCCTCACCAAATGATCCATCCTATGGCTCTCGTCCTCGTAGTCGGCTAGCTTTCCCTTCCAAAGAAGTTCAGCGGCACGCTGAAAATATGTCCGTTCCTTAGCTTCGAAATCCAGCGCTGCATCGAACCGTCTTCAGGTTGCACTTAGCTGTGCCAATCTGGCTTACCAAACGTTTATGCAAATCGAACAAAATCAATCCGCAAGTTTCTCCTTCAATTTGCACTATATTTCATTATAATTTCACTTATATAAAACGATCCGCACTGAATTACACTATCACAAAGCCGATGTCCCTAATTTTCACTTTTCCGATAATTACAACAAAGATTTGGCAACGCGAAATAAAACTCCCGATAATCCATCAGAGAAATGGCCTCCGAATTAAACTGTGTATTACAACCATCAGAGGTACGACCTCCTCGAATTCCCGACGTTTACAACCTATTCAATCCGTAAGAAACAATATGGCCTCCTCAATTTCCCGAATTAAACTCTGTTTTGTATCCATCAGAGGTACAGCCTCCTCGAAATCCCGACGTATCAAATGCAATACCCGCAAAAGAACGCATAAGGCAACTAACGTTGAAAACCAGCATACCCTCAATTTGGATCTTAACGCTAATAAAGCAAATATTTGCAATTCTTGCATTATGGAGCATATTCGCTTTATGTCAGTGACGTCACTGGTAGTTTATTACAATGTTGCCACCCATAAAATTAAATTAAATATTCCGTTACTTTTACAGATTCCCTGTTATTTCTACAAATACGATTTAAACTATTTTTTTCACACAATGTAGCTAGAATAATAGTCATCTAAACCGATGACAATACATATCAATCTTATGCCATTGTTTTAACGCTTTTCTCTTTGAACAAATATTACCGTACAATAATATTACACCACAACTGTTTCTTTTTTAAAATCACGCGCTGTCAATAGTGTTTTTTGGCTCGACTTTGTGATGATTGTTATTGTGAAGTGTAAATATTAAATCCTAGTAAAATAATCGGATAAAATAGCTCGAAATACCTATAAATATTAATACAAGATTGCTGCTAAACGAATATGCAGTATTTAAAGTTGAATGGTAAGTAAAGTATTGCAATTAGACTACGATTCTTTGCGCATGTAACCTAAACATTCCAATCTAATTATTCGATGTTCGTTTCAGGATACTTTTTCCAGTCTTTGATATTCTCCCAGCCTTCGAAAGTCTTCAGCTCCATATAAAAGATCCCAGAGCTTGCAGGACAGCTTCTAACCTGGCGACAGCGGCTAAAACTCCTTAAAATTGGCTAAAATTATATTAGGTATTGTTAGTAAATTACTACTCTTTACAGTTTTTCTCAATAAAGATTAAAGGACTTGTACTGTAACTCAGTCCACCAAATGCTGATTTCTTGCTAATAAGCGCTAGTAGTTCTCAGCCAGCAATTAAATACCGTACATATTGTGCAAGTTGTCTTCAAAACGTACATAAGCTTCGTGACATCCTAATATCTCTTCCCGATTTTCTTAAGATGCTAAAATTAAGAAACTTATTCCTAATTTAATCTATTCCAGCCTGGATTCGGCGTAGGAAAGGAAGGTTCCATCGTTTCTCGTTCTCTGTGACTCGCCTCCTGTTCATCCGACGTCCAGGGCCCGTCCCATTATTACCAAAGCGTGTGAATTTTCTTCTCATTGTGGTAATACATCAATAAAGGTAAAATTTATCATATCTCACATCTATTACCTACATTATTTTAGCACCTGTGGAGCTATTTTCTATAACTCTAGTTGAGTTGCTCAAAATATTCAATTTTAACCATTAAATGTACCTACCTAGTGGGAAACGTAGTTTGTTACATGAGAAATACATATAAGTAGCTACATGTGGACAGCTATGTACAGATGGACCTTACAGTATGACGAGAAAAAAAATAAAAAAACTATTTTGTCGATGGTTATAGTATAGAGATTTTAACAACTTACTTCCTAATTTTGTGAAACATTCTGGATTTGTACGGAACCCTCGATGTGCGAACCGGACTCGCACTTGTCCGGTTTTTTTTCTTTTTTACACTACTCTGTATTGAGAAGTAGCTTTTGGCTATGATCTAAATCTCTTTTATTGTTCTTTTAAGAATGTTTTCGTGTGTTTCGTTTCTGTTGTTGTTATGGGCTTGTTGAATGTTTATTATGTAATGGGATGATTAAGACCATAACTAAAAACAAATTTTACACTTAGTCTACACCCGAGAACTTTTATATAATAATACTAGACTCTGAAAGAAGTAAGACGAAAATAACAACACACAGGTAAAAGACTTAAAAAAATATATTTTTACACGCAATCTTTGTATTTTTAAATGTAATAAATTCACAAAACACATTATTATATAGACATTTAATGAATCATCACATTACAAGAACGCAATTCGGTTAAGACTTAACGCGTGAATTTTTTGAGCTTTTTGACATTAACAGCCATTTACCCAACGTGTGATTACGAAAACTCATTTAATGGCCAAGAATAGGAAGTGTTAACGATGTATCATATAAAAACATTATAGTAGTCAGTAGATGTACTAAATAAATAAATATATGGAACATCTTACACACGGCCTCTGACCAAGCAAAACTTGTGATGCTCGTACATTTTTTTTTTAAATATATACTTATATAGATAGTAATATTATGTTCATCACATAAATACTTGGCCTAGGTGGGGAACGAACCCGCGCCTCTTTGACTCAGAAGTTGGCGTCACTATCCACTGAGCCACTGAGGCAGTCAAAGTGTTATTTTTAAACTTTCGCGATTTGAATAGATGTCATTTCGTTTCAGACTCCTAGTATGTACAAGGTGGATTGCAGCTGCGGTAGTTCCTACATAGGTCAAACGAAGCGTACTATTGCTGAACGGATCAAAAAACATATCGCAGCAGTCAAAAACCGTCAGATAGAGAAGTCTGCCATAGACGAGCATTTGCTTGACGGGGGAACTAGTCATTGGATTGAGCTCCACGACCCGCAAATCCTCTCCACTGATCGACATTATTTCTCAAGAATAGTTGGTGTGGCTGTAGAAATTAAAAAACACCGTAATTTCAACCGAGAGGATGGTTTCAAACTATCAGTGTCGTGGAATCATGTAGTCAACAAATGTAAACTGCGTGGTTACATTAAGACCTTTACAGGTACGATCTTTTGAAAACGTTAGAAATGACACAATTTAAGGTTTCAAAAAATTGGGCTCCAGTTTAATGCATTCCAGAATAATTTCAAGATATCCCAACGCACTGTGTAGAGTCTCTCTTCGCGATCAAAACAGGTATGAGGTGATACGCAGACGAACCAAAGTTTCTGATATAGCCCAGCGAATTAGCAAGTTAAAATGGTAGTGGATAGGGCACACATAGTTCGGAGGACGGAAAGTCGATGGGGCTGTTAAGTTCCTGAATGAAGAACCAGCACCAAGCGCAGCGTAAAACGTTCACCGACTAAGTGATATAGTGAAGGATCGACGATATAATTAAGAGGCAGGTACGCGCTGGATGCAGGCCGCTACTAACTGGGCTTATTGCAATAGGGGAGGCCTTTTGCTCACAGCTCTTGGCATTAATTTGGAATGGGCCACCAAGAGACCGGCTTAGCCGAGTTTGGGGGCCCGCTGTTAATCCAACTGATGTGAACGAATCTAACGATAATGTTGTTTCGTGGACAATTTGTACCGATTTCTTACTCAGTTAATAAATAAACTTTCTTTCTTTCTTTCTTTGTCCAGGAGTGGACGTCCTACGGCTGATAATGATCCCGAATTATGATGTTGAGTTTAGTTCAGTACAGTATGGCACTGAATTTCCGCTTGGGGTGTTTTGTACATTCCCCCCGTCAGCCTACTCAAACCAGCTGAGCTCCTTAAATTAACGGCAAGCACGGGATTGGGTCGCTGACATAACTGGTCCACCTCTATTACGCCAGGTGTTTCGCTGCCGGAGATTTGTGTAGTTTCTTCAAGGAGTCCTGTCCTTCTTTTTGTATCTCCAGTGGCCTTACATCTGCCGCATGCACGAAGATCCACAGATCTTCTTACATGCGGACAAAACCTGTACTACGTGGACACTGAATATCTAGAGACCCCTCGGTAGGCCAAAAAAAGATGGCGAGACGAGCGCGATTCCCACTGCAGTGGATGGAACACCAAAGCTCTCGACCGACAAAAATGGAAGAGGGAAGTGAGACCTTTGCCTTCAGTGGGACGATAACGGCTAAAATGAATAAATGCGGTATTAACATTTATGTCTTCTATAGAAACAAATGCTACGTAATATTCAATGACATTTACATCTTTTCCTTGACGCCATGAATAATTCCAGACTTGTTTATTTGCTGGGTTTACCTTATTAAAAAACTTGCAATATTTTTATCCTCATGATTTTGACTTTCCTGTTTAAAAAATTATCTACGATAGGTATAATTGCTTATGCATTTTCAAGCATAGCAACAAAAATATATTTTGGAATTTCCGTATACTTACCTGATCATTAGATACGTGTTATAAAGTTGTCATTTTTGTATGTTTGTGCGTATTTTAAAGGTAATCCGATTTTTTGTGTGTCTGTCGCGTACTTATACCTATTAAACTCCACACAGATTGCAACGCAACTACTTTTTTAATTATTTCTTCCTGGAGGTTTATAACTACGATTATGATTAATTTTTGACCGACGCGACGAACCAGCAGAGGAGGTATACAATTCGACGCGTATATATATATACATATATTTTTATGTATAACCACGCATAACTTTTTTTGTAGTTGTCCGATTTCAATAATTCATTTTTAATTGGAAAGAGTATACTCCGAAATTGTTCCCATTTAAATTTTATCGAAATCGGCTTAGCTATTTTTGATAAATCAACAATAATGTGAAAAATGCTACATCGATCCGTGTATAATATTTGCGTTCTAGCGATGCGCCCCGGCTTCGCACAGGTGTATTATACATATAAACATTTCTCTTGAATCAATCTATCTATTAAAACAAACTACATCAAAATCCGTTGCGTAGTTTTAAAGATATAAGCATACATGGGGACAGACAGCGGAAAGCGACTTTGTTTTATACTATGTAATGATTCTGTACACGGGTGAAGTCGGTCACGCTATTATTTGCAAAAACTAATTATGTAAATATGTAAAGCTAAGGTGGGCAGCTAGTACTTATACGAGTATAAAGAATGAAAAAGAAATGAAAAATCAAACTAGTAAAATAGCCCAATTGTCGTCGTTGTCGTTTCGGTCATAGCAGAGACTCTGAGCATAGGCCTCTCCATAGTTCTCTACGGGATGGCAGAAAATTTGTTGCAATACTCTCAATGTTATACTCTTCATTTTAAACATATTTTACAATTAACTGTCCCATATATTTTACCGAGAATTGGTATATTATTTTTTGCACATTCTGGTTTGGTCCTTTGTAAAAGTTGTTGTTTTTAAACTTTCTCGATTTGAACACATTATTATTATACAATGTGTTTCTCTACAGGTGTCGGAGCCTGAAGCGGTTACATCTATAGCAAATTTTGAACAACTTTTACTGCGGGGTCAACTCTGAAAACGCAAAAAAATACAGCTTTTTTATATAATGTGTTTGTTTACCGGTGTCGGAGCCTGAAGCGGTTACATCTATAGCAAATTTTGAACAACTTTTACTGTGGGGTCAACTCTGAAAACGCAAAAAAATACAGCTTTTTTATATAATGTGTTTGTTTACCGGTGTCGGAGCCTGAAGCGGTTACATCTATAGCAAATTTTGAACAACTTTTACTGTGGGGTCAACTCTGAAAACGCAAAAAAATACAGCTTTTTTATATAATGTGTTTGTTTACCGGTGTCGGAGCCTGAAGCGGTTACATCTATAGCAAATTTTGAACAACTTTTACTGTGGGGTCAACTCTGAAAACGCAAAAAAAATACAGCTTTTTTATATAATGTGTTTGTTTACCGGTGTCGGAGCCTGAAGCGGTTACATCTATAGCAAATTTTGAACAACTTTTACTGTGGGGTCAACTCTGAAAACGCAAAAAAATACAGCTTTTTTATATAATGTGTTTGTCTACCGGTGTCGGAGCCTTAAGCGGTGACATCTATAGCAAATTTTGAACAACTTATACTGTGGGGTCAACTCTGAAAACGCAAAAAAATACAGCTTTTTTATATAATGTGTTTGTGTACCGGTGTCGGAGCCTTAAGCGGTGACATCTATAGCAAATTTTGAACAACTTTTACTGTGGGGTCAACTCTGAAAACGCAAAAAATACAGCTTTTTTATGTAATGTGTTTGTCTACCGGTGTCAGAGCCTTAAACGGTGACATATATAGCAAATTTTGAACAACTTTTACTGTGGGGTCAACTCTGAAAACGTGAAAAACAGCTTTTCCATACTTTTTGTCGAAAATCTATAAAAATCATATGGAACAGCAGTTTTTTTTTTACGTTTTCAGAGTTGATCCCATAGTAAAAGTTGTTCAATATTTGTCATAGATGTCGCCGCTTAAAGCTCCGACACCAGTAGACAAACACATTGTGTACTACGGGTCTAATCGCGCACTAAATCTCGTAATTTTAGTGCGCGATTACTCCCGTAGGATACAGGGTTATTTCTAATCAATTAGCATCCTTTTAGGAACTAATTATGTACATCAAAACTAACAACTTTTGTTCGGCTATTTTCATCAAAACTCGAAAAAAAGTGTTCCATACATTTCGTCGCGGGTGAACGATATTTTTCTATGGAATAACGAATTTTTTTTTGAGTATATTAACAAAAGTCGCAGAACAATAGTTAATAGTTTTGATGTACAGAATAAGCTCCTACCTTTAGGGGCTTATTCTGTACATCAAAACTATTAACTTGATGCTAATTGATTAGAAATAACCCTGTATAATAATAATATTAAGAATCGCAGGGGCGGCTTTGTGGCGAGCCGTCGGTGAGTGGCGACATCGCGAACCCTGATTCCCTGGGGCTAAATGAGACCCCTGACTCCTCTCTTGCCTTAACCGGCCGGTTTGGAGTGGAAACCGCAAGAGCTAAGAACCTAAGCTCCAGGGTGGAAATGTTAAAGGGCATAACGCCGCTAGTAGCTGTTAGTGAACGCGCAGCACACCTCTCGACACCCTAAGCCGTCCACACCAATGTTGCTCCTCCGGCGCCAATATACGGTAGCTATTATGAGGGGCCCATTAAGTAGATGGCAAGTCACCACCCGCCTAAATATTTGAAATGAGGCATTATTTGGTGGGTGCCGTACCTCATTCCATAATCCAGTTTTGTATAACACCCAGAAGTTCACCACAATAACCCATTATTTTTTCAATTCATTACTCATAATAGGCTCCTTGTACCTTCACCCCTACAACATAGCTAAATGGTGTTTAAAAAGGGCCTCTCAGTGTTGGCTTCGGCTCCACTGATGCCCATCAAATAACCGGGCTTGGCCCGAGAGATGTATATTATCATATTAAAAGATGATTTTAATGAAAAGCATAACTACATCTTAGAGTATGACTCATGCATTTTCCGTATATTTTTGAATAATACGGATACTCATGTCATAGAAATAACACAAAGAAGTGAAGACGCGTTAAGTGCTGTGACAATCAGAGCGCAAAATCGTACCAGTATAGGATGTAGTACGCATCATGTGAAAACAGAGAGAGTGAATAATTGGATCAGTAATGCATGGTGTCACGTACCTTAGTAGATTCTAACATGAGAAATTAACATCTACTACTTAACTATACAAATCGTACGTGAAGATCAGAAAAAAATCTTCAATTTTTCAGTACCGTTCCATGCTATCGAATTTTTCTTACGATGTTTTCTTTTTCCGAAAGACCATTGGTGTTGAAACTCGTCACATACATACCAAAGAATTCATTGGTACGGAACTAAGACACTGACCTTTCTGCATCCAACTCAACAAGTAAAGCACGGTCAGTTTTGGGATGCGTGACCGAGGATTACATTTACAACTAAGCACTACCGTGGCCGTGGTGGCTTAGAGAAGCCGTGGTGGCCTAGAGGTAGTGACACCCGCCTTGCAATCGTGAGGTCGTGGGTTCAAATCCCGGTCCCGTACCAATGAGTTCTTTGGAATTTATGTACGGAATTTCACACCACTGGCTTTTCGGTAAACGAAAACATCGTGAGGCAACCTGCATGCGTCCGTAGAAGAAATTCGATGGCGTATGCGAATCCACCAACCCGCACTGGGCCAGCGTGGTGGATATGGCCCAATCACCCTTCGTGGGTAGGCCTACGTCCTGCAGTGGACTATTAAATGGCTGATACAGTACAGTACAGTACTTAACTATAGGCAGTAAAGTTCTCGTATGGAGACCACGGACCTGCAACTAGATGAAGTAGTTGAGATCCCAGAAACTCGCGCTCGTTGCAGGCCGTTTCCGACCGGCCTTATTAGTAATCCACGGGGGAGGACTATGTCTCGCAGTGTAGTCTAGTACTGTAGGACGTCAACTTCATACCGAATCATATAACTTGGCGGCTTTCATGCTAATTACAAGCTGTAGATAGCCCAATTCTCGCACAAATATTAAGTAAGCTTTAGTCAGCCTATTAAATAGATATCAGCTAGAAGGGACTTCTACTGATATCTAATTAATAGGTATGATGACTAAAACAATGTAATTAGTCCGTCAGATTGACTACCAAAAAATATTAGACACGTATTTTTAGGGTTCCGTACCTCAAACGGAAAAAAACGGAACCCTTATAGGATCACTTTGTCGTCCGTCTGTGTGTATGTCAAGACTCTTTATCTCGGGAACTCGTAAAGATATCTAGTTGAAATTCAAACTGTATTCGTATATCTATAATCTCTTGCAGTTTTGTAAAAGAAAAATTTCTCAGTTATCGTTTATAAAAGTTAGAGCGTTTTATGTCGTAAAAAACCGCATATTTCGACACTCACAAAAATCAAAACCTACAGGGTACTTCCCGTTGACACAGAACTATGAAATTTGTGGAGAAGCGTTGTCTCAGAGTACAAATATAGGAATAAATCTGAAAATTGTAACATTTTTATTTAAATCACAAAAATAGGGCCTCAAAATTCACAAAATATGGGTTCAAAATTCAAAGTGAGTAAATCGTATCACGTAAGGTATCATATAAAATAACTTCATTAGCACATCCTAAAACAGGTTTTTAATTATTTCAACAATGTGTTTGTTCGGAACCCTCGATGTGCGAGCCTGACTCGTACTTGTCCGGTTTTTTCTTTTGTCAATTAGACAAAAATTGATGAAAATAAAGTCCGATAAAGTTCCTCGTGACGTCGAAAGTGCCATTCAAATAAATATATAGACTTCTGTAAAGGTGACGTCACGACTCCCACTCCCAAACGTTGACAAGGTTTATCTTTGTTGTTTGTTTAACAATAACAACACAGAAAAAATACGTGTCCAATTTTTTTTTCTAATATAACTCACGGACTAATAAGATTTTTTAACCAGTAATTATGGCTATTTTCCGTACTTTTACGGAACCCTTGGTGTGCAAGCCTTACTCGCATTTTTCCGGTTTTATTTTTAGAACTCAGACTTCAAGTTAAACAACCGTGACTTTTTTCCTAACGAGACTCATTTACTCATTGTAAAACTGCAAAGCATCTAGTTGGCAATAAAATGATTGGAATCGCTGTGGTTTTAACAGCTACTAAATCAAGATAAAGATAACATTATAGTTATACGGCTATAAGTTTTATAATACAGATTCACGGAAGTAATATAATTATAATGATTTTCCTATATATGATACAGAGATGTACCTGTGTGTATAGAGTATAGACTGCATAAGAGTACTGTATTGAATCGAAATACCGAAATCAGGAATGAGGAAATCCGTAGAAGAACTAAAGTTACCGACAGCCCAGCAGATTGGCAAGTTAAAATGGCATTGCGCAAGGCACATAGCACGGAGGACTGATAACCGATGGGGTCGAAAAGTTTTCGACTGGAGACCACGTACCGGCAAGCGCAGCGTAGGACGTCCAACAATTTATAAGACGTCAAAACGCGCAAAATCTTAGAAAAATGCTTGGAGGTTAAATAAAACACAATTCAATATTCATTTTACACAAAATCATTTTAATGTATTTATACTAACTATTTTTACGGACACAACAGAATATTTTTTAAAGACGAAGTACTATTATTCCTTATTCCTTTGATTTTATTTTTTTAAGTTATATTCAATTTATACTGATGCTACATTAATTAAAGTTACTACAAAGGCCATGTCCACAAAATGTATGGAGGCTGGTATAATAATAATCAAAAATTCGAACCACAACACTCGTTACATTTCGAGAAAGTTCATATTTTTCTGAGTCTATAACAACAGTTAAAAACAAAAAAGAGACCTCCGATTTTTTTAAAATTAATTTTGAATTTATTAGGATAAATAAATATATTTTATCAATAGGCTCAATAGGAAGTTTATCTCTAGCAACCCTGATTAAGTAACCTCCAAATTGTTAAATAAAAGCATTTTGACCAGTAAGACACACTTCTAAAGTGTTTTTTATCACGTTGTACCTACTAACTGGTCACACTGGTAGATTATCATTTTTAATTTTAGCAAATTAAGTGATAAATGTGGAAGAATCAGCAACGAATGCAAGTAAAATAACGATAGAAGCACTTTATCATTGCTAAACTAGAATAAGTAATAAGCTGTATTGTTATTTTTCACACAATTTATTTTCCGCATTTAAAAAAAAATGGAGGGGTGAAAAAATCTAAATTAAATATTTTTGGGAAGCCCATAAAACAAGCTTTCAAATGATGTATAAATCATCTTGGTTCGATTTTTCTCTGAATAATATACCACTTGTGGACGTCTCCTTTTGACTTGAATGGAACCTCAGAGTTACGCGGGACGCTAATAACTCATATTCGGTTTTTTTTCAACATCTATCGGAGAAGCCTACATCCAAAAGTAAACATTGTAAGTCTAATAAGATGATGATAAAGATAACAAAAGACAATGTCTATTTCTATTATCTGTATTTTATTGAAACAATTTTGATAAAATGCATAAGATTACTAAAACATAGATAAGGATGCCTACAGGGTTAATAAAACACTATTAAATTATACAATGTGTTTGTCTACCGGTGTCGGAGCCTTAAGCGGTGACATCTATGGCAAATTTTGAACAACTTTTACTATGAGACCAAATCTGAAAACGAAAATAACTGCTGTTCCATACGATTTTTATAGACTTTCGACAAAAAGTATGGAATAGCTGCTTTTTTTCGTTTTCAGAGTTGACCCCAAAGTTATTCAAAATGTCACCGCTTAAGGCTAAATACCAGTTGGAGGCTTTGGAGTCCATTGAAAGGCGAGCCAGGCAACGAAACCTTGACTGAGTCGAAGCTGCAAAGTCTCGAGCATCGACGTAGGGTGGCGTGTCTGTCTGCCTACTATCGGATACTCTTCGGAGAGTGCGCCCAGGAGTTGCACAATCTGGTCCCACCTGCCCCTTTCTTCTATCGTATGGCTAGACAGACGCGACCAAAGCGCCACCCTTTTATGGTGGACATCCCACGAGTTAGAACCAAGCGTTTTGAGTCCACATTCCTCATACGAACTGCCAGAATGTGGAATGCTTTGCTTAAGTCTGTCTTTCCGTTAAAGTACAATGTAGGTGTCTTCAAACCTCGAGTAAATAGGTATCTTGTTGGTGTCAATAAAGTGTTGTTGTATTGTATTGTATTGTATCTTCTAGGTAAGCGTGCTACATCCTAGACCGTATATCTGCTTAACATTAGGCAGTGTGTAGTCAAATGCAAACCTATTTGAAATAAAAAAAAAAAAAAACGGCTCCGACACCGGTAGACAAACACACTGTATTACATGTAAAAGCCTCCTTAGTTTTATTATTCATTCAGTTTACAATAATAATTGGTATTGTACTTTTTATCTTCATTAAAAATTTTCCAATTTTGACTAGAACTATCTAAACGGTCGATATGATGAATCAAACTTAATGGCTTGAAGTTAGCTACGAGCTGCGCAACTGACAACAACTTGCCTTGTGTTTTCTTAAGCCATTAAGTATGACTTGGCCTATACCACTCTATCCAGTATTGATAGGAGTCCAGGCGAAGTTCCTGGCGTTCCTGATCTTTGTATCCTTCTCCTCATCCTTTTTGGTGATGAAGAACCTCTCTAGCCGGTCTCGGAGCTCGTCCGGGGTGATGGGGGTGGCTGTGGTCTCCTGAGGTGATGATAGTGATGATTTCTCGCGGTAGTAGTAGTCGGAGTGCTGAGGCTGTCTGTAGTAGCCTAGAAGAATAAGAATAAATATTTTATTGTAGCGCTCATAGCGTAGTTTGACTAGGTAATCGTTGGCGAACATCGAAGTTAAGGGGGCGCTTTATGCCAGAATCAAGCGAAAGGCGTATTTTTAAAGACGTGGTGTAAAGATAACGAACATAAATATCCATATTCAAAAAATACTATAGGAAAGGAAAAAATCTAAAGTAGCAGAGTAATTGCGTGGAATTTTGGAAAATAATATGGTTACTTAAACTTCGCATCATAAAAAAAAACTTTTTTTTGAAATGCTCTAAATTATCAGCGACAACACCACATTATTTTTGACAAATTACGTAGGCAGACTAAAGTTCTAGTACAGTAATCGATTAGTTTTTTTAAAATATGCTTAAATTTTGAATAAATAAATAAAATGTCACCTAAAAATGTAAGCTGGCGCTCGAAGCCAAAATCATCGTGAACTGTGTCATGCGATTTTCGACTCTAAACAAAGCAACATAGATTATAGCGGGCGATGCAAGAAGCGCGGGTGAAATCTGTTTTTTTCATGGCATTAGGCGCACTCTTAAACAGCGTTCAGCACGTGACCATGTGTGTCTTCGGTTGGGTAACCGCGGGTGGCATTTACAACTGAGCGCTACCGTGGCTTGGATGACACGTTAAATTGTAGGTCCCGGTTGTTTTAACCGTTTAGCCATGTCAGAGGCCTTCAGGCGGCTTAAAACACTGACACCAGGGCTAGCCACCCGGCAAAGCCTCTGTATTATAATACCACACCATATTATATTCCAAAATAGCACGACCGACTTCAACCATCTACAGAATTCGCGAATAATTCGCACGGATCGATGTAGCGTTTTCACGTTATGATTGATTTATCAAAAATGGCTCAGCCGATTTCAATAAAATTTAAATGGGGCCAATTTAAAAGTATATTCTTTCCATTAAAAAAAGAGTTATCGAAATATGACTACTATGTAAAAAGTTATGCGTAGTTTCGTCGGTTAAAAATATTCGTATTGGGACGATAAGTGTAAGTTGTTCTAGTGTAACGCACCTATACATATTTTAGTAATAGGTAATTAATAAAAGAATTCGAATAAAAAATGCCAAGTCAGTGATACTATCCCATAAAATCAAAGGCTTGAAACAAAAACAAGAAACGTACAGATAAATATTACTCAATATGATACACACAATAATAATACGCATAAGAAAGCGGATCAGAAGGGATTAGAAAACAAATTGGAGAAAGTTCCAACAAAAAATCTCTCCAATTACAACTATCCCGGTTAAATAGGTCAAGATCATGTAGCCCAAGATCCCAGTGCAGGATAATCCCGCGCATTGCGGACACGGTTCAAGCCAGAAAAATCACGTTTGAGAAAACATTAACGTAATTTATGATAAGTGAATGATATTTTTCTTCTTCTTAGTCGTGCTCTTCACTTTTGAAGGTCATGTCTAAATTATAGCAGTTTGATCCCGGATCACCTTTTGGACAATACTCCTCCAGTCGGACCTGTCTGACCAAAGATTTTATTTGATCTATCCATCTTGTAGGAGATCGACCGCGTGGTCTTTTCCCGAAGACCTTTTCTACTACCATTAACATCTCCACGTTGTCTGAGTCTCTGCGAGCAATGTGGCCAAAGTAGTTTAGAATGCGCAGGAGGCAAGTCGTCGACAATAGTGTTGTTATGAATGATATTATATTTCCTAAAAAAACAAAATCTGGTCGCCCCATTTCATTAGGCAACCTGCTAGCTTACCATACAAAACCACGATAAGAGTTTACCGACGTGTGTAAAGGTGACAGATATATGCTTTATCGCACAGAGTCTGTGCTTTATCATAACTCTGTCACGTTCTGACACGTCGATAGTAATATTTTTCGGTCCGTATCTAAGCCACCTGCTATATAACCATATGCATATATTTTCCTATTAATTAATTAAACATTATTATATATTATTTCAATTACCTGTGGCCACATTTCGCAAGACAACCTTGATTAATTGATTCTTCTATTCATAACAATTACGTAAACTTTTTTTAACCGTGTACGCCATGAGCGGAATGATCCTGCAGTGGGATCTCGGACTAAAGTTTGATACTTACAACTTTGCCGGGGCATTTTCGACTTTAACCGTAACATCTTAAAGTCCTTTGTATCTGAACGAGAATACATCTGTCGACGGTTTCGTAACAGTGCATCGGCATGAGGTCATTGAACCTGCCACTGGAGAAGTTGTAAATACCAAAGAATATTTTTTTTATAAATATATTTAAAATTATATATTAAATTATTTTTACTATACCTACTTTTATTAATTTGAACCACTAATATTTTATAGTTTAAAAAAATGCATCCAAAAAACAATAAATTATACAATGGTCTGTCGTTATAGTACTTGTGAGTATTACTTGTGAAACTAAACCAATCTACTAATAGACTTACTTTGACTGCCTCGGTGGCTCAGTGGTTAGTGACCCTAACTTCTGGATCAAAGAGGCGTGGGTTCGATCCCCACCCAGGGCAAATATTTATGTGATGGACATAAATGTTTGCACTGTGTCTGGGTGTTATTTAGTTACTATCTATATAAGTATGTATTTAAAAATAAGTATATGTAGTATATCAGTCTCTGGCAGCCATATCACAAGCTTTGCTTAGTTTGGGGTCAGAGGCCGTGTGTAAGATGTCCCAAAAATATTTATTTACTTACAAACACTTTGGAAAAGACTGTCCAAAACTGGTGTGCTACGCCGAAAAAATTCAAAGATTGATTATTCAAATTATCATGATGAACAATTTTTACCATGGGGCCAGTCCGAAATCCCAGATAAAAGATATAAGCTATCTCAAAATTGTATCTTGTAGTCGATAGAATGTATAAAAATGACAAAGGTGACATTTTTTCTAAATTCTTTGGTTGGCCTTATAATTAAAGTTGTTCATTGTGAAGGTCTAAATCATCCCTTTTCAGCTTAGCTAGTACATGCATTCGAAAAAATCCTTAGCTACCTCGTAATTAAAAAAAATATACAATCGAGTCGAGGATCTTGTTTTTTGAAGTAGGTTAAAAGTACTCACCAGCGCCATGATGATCATGATAATGTGAAGGATGCTCATATCCCGAAGTATAGGAGGAAAGAGCTGGTCCACCGTATCCGCCAAAGCCTTGGCCGAAGCCTTGGCCAAATCCTGATCCAGAAAACACTGTGACTGCCAATAGAGCCACTTTGGCCAATAGGAATGCCTTCTTACTGGCGATCAAAAGTAGACCCAAGAGTATTGGCAGCAAGGTTGATAGTTGAAATTTGAAGCCAAGTAGAAATGGTACGAGAAGATTTCGAGCTAGAAGGCGTCCTGAAAAAAAAGCAATGAAAGTACTGACATTGTGACAAAATTACAAATAAAGGTGACGTCCACAAGTGGTATATTATTCAGAGAAAAATCAAACCAAGATGATATATACATCATTTGAAAGCTTGTTATATGGGGTTCCCAAAAATATTCAGTTTAGATTTTTTCAACACTCCAATTTTTTTTTTTAATGCGGAAAATAAATTGTATGAAAAATAACAATACAGCTTATTATTTTTTCTAGCTTAGCACTAATAAAGTGCTTTTATCGTTATTTTACTTGCATTCGTAGCTGATTCTTCCACATTCATCTCTTGATTTGCTAAAATTAAAAATTATAACCTACCAGTGTGACCAGTTAGTAGATACAATGTGACAAAAAATCACTTAAAAAGTGTGTCTAATTGGTAAAAATGATTTTATTTAACAATTTGGAGGTTACTTAATCAGGGCTGCTAGAGATAAACTACCTATTGAGCGAAATATATTTATTTTTTCTAATAAATTCAAAATTGATTTAAAAAAATCGGAGGGGTCTTTTTTGTTTTTAACTGTTGTAATAGACCCAGAAAAATATGAACTTTCTCGAAATGTAACGAGTGTTGTGGTTAGAATTTTTGATTATTATTATACCAGCCTCCATACATTTTGTTGACATGTCCTATAGCCAAAATACCTAAGCAGTTCCTCTTCAAAAGCCTAGTAAAAAAGTAGTCTAGTGTAAAAACTGCCGTTACCTAGACCTAGAGGTGCAACGCTCGTGCTGCAAATACATCGTTTGTTATTTTGTCAAAAGTCAATGAAGCTCTTGTTTGGAACAAAATGCAATTTTAGGGTATAGTCCCGTAGTAAAAATTGATTATAATTTGAGTGCCTACAATGAACATTTAACAATTTGTTTGTCATCTTCACAAACACCTTACAGACCAACCTTACTGTCTTTCAAATAATTATCTAGTCAAGGTACGATACGAGCGCTACTTTTGCTTACTTCATAAATAAAAAATTCGTAGATTTTTGATCCA